>JALMGF010000038.1:6132500-6377500 GCA_023333645.1 Sceloporus occidentalis | reverse complement strand
ACCTGACATCTAGCGTGCCACGTGAAATATCTAATAACTGCGCTAACTAGAAAAACAGTGCTCAAATTAAACCTCTGTCCCCTGCTGTTGGTCGTCCCGTAGACCCACTCCGCGTATGACATGCGAGGGAGGAATGGGATACCTAAGGCGACTGACACCCCCCGGTAAACGTCCACATTAAAGGGGCACTCAAGCAGAAAGTGGTCCATGGACTCAACTTTCCCGAAACATTCCACCCGGGGACAACCGCGATCCGCTATGTTCCGGTACTTAAGATTCCCTCTTACATATAGTCTACCGTGAAAACTGAGAAACGCCACGTCCTGATATTTCTCGGGCAGTCATTCGGAATTTAGATTTTGTAATCCCGAAGCGAGAGTCCGTGGCGCGCAGTCTTTCAAGGCCAGCGAAACGCTAAAGTGAGTGGCCAGCACCCTAGAGTCAAGGACTCGCTTGGGTGTATCCCTGACCTCCTCAACCGTCACATTCCACCGGCGTAACAACCTCACTCCTTGGGCTACCGAAGTCGGGAGATAGGAGCCGTGCCGAACACGCATGCTTTTCACTCTCCCGCCCATAAACCAGTCCTGTAAAAAGGGGTCTCCCCATTTCATGAAACTGTGCACCCAGCCCGGTGTCTGGGGGTCATCTCTTCCGAGAGGCCCGAAGTTCCTTTTCAGAAAGTTAGTAGTCAGGACAACAACTGGGTTAACCATGGCCAACCCACCGTGTCGCCGGGCTAGGTACGTCACTTCCCGCTTAATGAGGTTGAGCCTGTTCCCCCACAACATGCGAAAGAACAAACCGAACACCCGCGAGTGAAGGCTACATGGCAAAAGACAGGTGTGACTGACGTACGTAAACAGGGGTAATACGTAGGTTTTAATCAGGTGAACCCTTTCTCTGTAGGTCAGTTTCCACCGGCAACACTCGTCTACCTTGCTGCAGGCCACTGCTAACCGTTCGGTCCAGTTGACCAACGAGTAGTCTCCCGGTCTGAACTTAACTCCCAGGATTTGAATTTGGTCACGGGCCACTGGGAAACCGTCGGGGAGAGGGAATTGCTTCCCCTCCTTCCCGCACCAGAAAACTACGCTCTTGTCTCGGTTAATCCGGGAGGAAGTGGCAGCAGAATAGCTCTTCATCATTTCATCCACTGTGACTGCCTCCTGTGTGTCGGACACAATCACAGAGATGTCGTCAGCGTAAGCCAGTATCCGTAAGGGCCTTCCTGGGGTTCGGGCCACTCCTCTTAAACGACTTGCATCAACCCTTCGGATGAAGGGATCTATAGCAAAGACGTACAAGAGGGGGCTGAGGGGACAGCCCTGCCTCACCCCAGATCGGATTTTAAACGGTTTGCCTCTCCATCCATTAACAAGAGCGAAGCTTTCGGCCCCTCTATATAAAGAAATCAGCCAATTGATAAGTTTTCCCGGCAAGCCATACCTGCGCAAGACTGCCCACAGATAGTAATGATCCACCCGATCAAACGCCTTCGACTGATCAAGTGCCAAGAGATACTTATCCCCATCCTCTACCCTACACCGCTCGATGGCTTCCCTGACCTCGCAGACGGCGTCAAAGACAGTTCTGCCCTTCACGGTGCAGTATTGAGAATCAGACAAGACCTCACTTGCGACCCCCTGCAAACGTTTAAAAATGATCTTCGCCAAAACCTTCCTGTCGACATTCAAGAGTGATATGGGTCGCCAGTTCCCCACATCAGCCGTGTCGACAACTCTGGGCTTAGTTAGCATAATCACTGCCGAGGATCTCATCGAAGGAGGGAGTATCCCCCTCTCCAGGCTTTCATTAAAAACTTCGGTGAGACTAGGGGCCAGGAGACCGCAGAAGGCATGATAGAATTCGGCCGTAAGACCGTCAGGGCCCGGAGATTTTTTCCTTGTCTGCTCTAATATTGTCTCCGTGACCTCCTCGACAGTGATTGGGCTAACCAACTCATCCAGCTTTCCATGATCAATCTCAGGAAGGGAAAGACCCATCAAAAAGTCGTCCGCCTGATGTCGGCAGGGTCTCCTCTGTCCGAGGAGCTCCACATAGTAATCGCGGACAACCCTCTGTATCCCCCGAGGAGTTTCCTCCAGGACACCGAGGGTGTTCCGCAGACAGGTAATGATCTTAGTAGACTCCTTCCTTTTGCAACTAAGAAAAGGATCGGGTGAGTGGTAAGCCCCATGATCCCTTTCCTTGAGCAAGGAGGCATACCTGTCATACTGGAACGTCCTCATCATAGATTTGACCCTAGAGATGTCCCCGGGATCACCTCGTTGTGACACCAGACAGTCTAACTTGCACAGGAGCCCGAGGTAAGTCCTGTACCTTGAGGACTGGATGTTCTGAGAAAGAGAGCGAAATAAGGCACGGGTTCTCACCTTCACCATCTCCCACCACTCAGACTTCGTCGTGCAGAATTCCGCAACGGTGACCTGGTCATGAAAGAAGTTCTCGAAAGCCTGCTGGACCCAGCCTTCTGTCAGGATGTCAGAATTAAGTCGCCAAATCCCTTTACCTCTTAGCGGAGCCTGCGAGACATTTAACAGACAGGTAAGAATAAGGTGATCGGAGAACTCAACCGGTTTAAGCACAAGTGCCGTCACCGGAAAAGACTCCTTAACATAAATCCTATCTATCCTACTCTGGCAGTTACCTCGCTGATATGTGTAACCTGTGAGGTCTGGGTTGTGCTTAATATGCACATCTACCAAGCCTGCCTGCCTGACTATTCTAGTAAGGGCCAAAGCGTCGTATCCCGGTTTGTCTTTCCCACCTTTCCTGTCTTTGGTCCTAGTAACGGTATTAAAATCACCAGCAAAGACAATATGCCGGGACGTGTAGAGGAAAGGCTCTATCTCGTTAAACAGACGCTTCCTCTCCCACTTGGTCTGGGGGGCATAGATATTAATCAGACGGAGAGGCTGCCTGCCTACCGACACATCAAGAACTACGCACCTACCCTTCGTTATCTCAATCACCCTATTGAACGTTATGTCCACATCCTGGAACAGGATGGCAACTCCCCCGTAGCCCTCCGTGGCTAGTGAAAAAAAGGAGTGCCCCCATCTCCAGTCACGTTTAGCTGCATGCAGGGCCCCCAGGGAGTCCAGGCGGGTTTCCTGGACAAAGATTATATGGTATTTCTCCCTGTGCCAGTTATCATAGGCTAGAAATCGGGCCCTGCACGTCTTAATACTAGCCACGTTATGAGTGGCTAAGGATAGTATGGGGAGAGTCGCCATCAAGGGTGATGAGAATGAGGAGACTTTCCCTTTTTCCGTACGTTCTCACCGTCCGAGTCTGAGGGGTACCTTTTCGCGGAGAGCCCCGCGGGCAAGGCATCCCCCTCCGGAATCGGCACCTCTACCAACTCGCTATCCTCCACCTCTGCCAGGTGTCCTCGAGCTTCCGCGGCCCTTCCACCTTCCCCCGCCGCTGTCGCCACTACCGCCGTCGCCTCTGCCGCCTCCTCGACCTCCATGCGGGTCCCCCAGTCCATCAGGGCACTAAACCTGTTCTGGACTGGTATGTCCCCGCACGTCTTGCCGATAGCGGTTTCAGCGACGGCCGCCGCCGCTGATGATTTTGCGGCAGCAACAACAATGGCTTTGGGTTTCGGGGCCCCGGAGCTCCCCCGTCCCGAAGGGACTTTCTCCCCCTCTAGTGTGGAGGGTGGATCCCCCCGGGAAGGGGTCTTAGCAGAGGCGGAGGATCTTACCGGACCTCTCCGAGCTGCCTCCTGAGTTGGGGTCTCCTTCCTCGGACCGACAGTCGTCCACCCCGACTCATCCCGCGTGGTTGCGGCTCGGGGTCCTGACGCCGATCGTGTGGTGATGCCTGTGGAAGGAGTACAGACAGAAATGGGGTGAGACGTTCGTTTTTTTTGACGGACAGGCAACGGGTCAATGATGTTACTTACGGGGTCGGTGCCGGAGGAGGTATCTGGGGCGTCGGGTAGAGCCTTGTCCTGAGCGCCCCCCACAACTGGCCGCGGGTCTTCCTCTGCGAATTCGTCCTCACCTTCCCAGATGCTGTCCAAGTTGTGCTGGGCTTCGGGACACGCTCTGTAGGAATGACCCAACACCCCGCACAGGTTGCAACGGATGGTAGTGCACTCCTGCTTGGAGTGTCCTACAACACCGCATAGGGTGCACTTGGTGACATCGCACCCTATGCTGAAATGCCGGGGCGAGCCACACTTGTGGCACACCCGGGGCTGACCGGGATAGAAGCACGATACCCGTGTTGACCATCCAGCCGCCGTTCCAGATCCCGTCCTCACAGAGAGTCTTGACCGGGGTGGTCAAGACCTCCCCGTATCTGCGGGCCCACACCAGTATGTCCGCGACGGGTATGGACTCATTCCGCACCAGGAAGTTCACCTTGCGGACCTCCTGGCGCGATATGGCCTGAACATTGAACCGGGCCCATAGGCTGTCGCCGGACTTTGGCACCCCCTCCCAAAGGGTCCAGAACCTCTCCAGACCCCTCGGGGACATGAAGCTGATGTCATACTCAGGGGTGCCGCTAACGTGGATGATGGCAAAAAAGTCCGCGACCGCAAAGCCCAGGTCCTTCAGGGCCCCTACCACCCGCTTCCTATCGGGCACGGATCCCTCCGCTACGTGCAGCAGGCGGACCACGTTCCTTCTCCTCATGGGTTGCCCCGCTGGGAGTCCCGTAGCCCGCCCGCCAGGTGGTGGCACATGAACCTTCGGGGGACCCGCCGCCCAGGCGTTAGCGGTCGCGGGTGTCGCACCTGGGGCCACCGTTGGAGTGGGCACTATGGGCAGTGTGGACCCCCCCGTGGCCCCGCTACCGTGTCCGCCCGTGGACCCACCGGCGGGCACCGCGGCCACCGCAGCGACCCCCCGTGTCACGGCGGGGGAAGGTGTCACCCTGGTCCTGACCGTAGGGGCCATCGCGGGTGGTCCCGCGGTCCCCTGGCATACAGTGTGTGTGTTGTGCACCGTGACTTTAAAATTACCGGGGGGCGTGGCCTGTTCCGCGGCGGGGGCGGAGCCAGCAACCGGCATCGCGGCTGCGGGAGCCCCGGGGGTCACCGGCACCGCTGCCGGAGTGACCCCAGCGGGGACCGCAGCCGCACCCGGCACTGTCTCCATCGGACATGATGGGGGGGGTATCCCCGACGCTCTCCTCCCCGGACGATGGGATAGCGGGCCTGCTCCTGGTGGTCTTCTTTTTCCGCCTCCGTGGCGCAGCTCGGATCCTAATGTCCTCCTCCTCGTCCAATTCCTCCATTGAAAAAAACAGCGGCCTTCGTATAGCGGACTTCTCCTGGGTCCCGTCGTACTGTGATGGTGGCGGTGGCGACGTAGGCGCCACCGGTTCCGGGTCCTCCGGGGTCGGTGGCACCCCCGACTCCTCCACCTCCTGCTCCCGCAGCTTCTCCTGCAGGAGCCGCACGCGGTCACGGGTCTGGGCTGTGCGTCTCGCCAACTCCGCTTCTTTCTCCTTCAGGGAGACGATCGCTCCCGTATGGGGCCGCGATGACGACTCCCCACCCTGTTGCTCTGCTGCCGGAGCTCTTTCAGCTGTCCGGCAACCTCCTCCTTCTCCTCCCCCAGGGAACGCAACTCCTGTTGGAGGTTAGCCAGGGCCTGCCTGAGGGGTTCCCTGTCCGACTCCGCAGGTACTGGGAGCCCCACCTTAGCCTTGTGGGCACAGGAAGGGCCCTGTTCCACCGCCTCCTCATCATCTTCCGGGGTCGTATCAATCCTCGCCTCGGCGGACTCCAAGGCCCTGGCCCCAGCGTCCCTGAGGGCGAGGGCCCGTAGATTGAGGGCCCCCAGCAACAGGAGGAAAGTTGGGTCGGCCCTCAGATGGTGGGGCAGACCGACTCCCTTCTTGTACATGGCTATCTTGGCGCTCAAGGCCGTGGTGTATGCCTCGAGCGCCGCCATGTTCCGACGCACAGCCGTGCATACAGCTCCTGCAGCCTCCCGGGATGGGAGTAAGATGCCGTCCTCCGTGTACACCAAACTGTCACATATGGTGGAGATGCGGCCCCTCCATTCCTCTATGAGGGTGGAGGCCATGATGGGACCCCGGGGAGGCAGTTACCTTCCCCGGGGTAGTAAATGTCCAGCACCGAAACACAATAAAGTATAGCTCCAAACAACAGTTCCACCAGCACAAAAAAAAAACACCTCCACTCTCCTCGCCTCCCAACTCCACACTGAGCAGCCGACGCCCAGCCATAATTGGAGCTGGAATTACCGCGGCTGCTGGCACCAGACTTGCCCTCCAATAGATCCTCGTTAAAGGATTTAAAGTGTACTCATTCCAATTACAGGGCCTCGAAAGAGTCCTGTATTGTTATTTTTCGTCACTACCTCCCCGAGTCGGGAGTGGGTAATTTGCGCGCCTGCTGCCTTCCTTGGATGTGGTAGCCGTTTCTCAGGCTCCCTCTCCGGAATCGAACCCTGATTCCCCGTTACCCGTGGTCACCATGGTAGGCACAGAAAGTACCATCGAA
This sequence comes from Sceloporus occidentalis, assembly GCA_023333645.1. Classification (NCBI taxonomy): domain Eukaryota; kingdom Metazoa; phylum Chordata; class Lepidosauria; order Squamata; family Phrynosomatidae; genus Sceloporus; species Sceloporus occidentalis. Next base: position 6,370,983 of record JALMGF010000038.1, on the reverse strand, counting down.
AGTTGATAGGGCAGACATCCGAATGTATCGTCGCCGTCACGGGGACGTGCGATCGGCCCGAGGTTATCTAGAGTCACCAAAGCGGCCGGCGGGGGCGAGCCCGCCGGATTGGTTTTGGTCTGATAAATGCACGCATCCCTGGGGGTCAGCGCTCGTCGGCATGTATTAGCTCTAGAATTACCACAGTTATCCAAGTAACAGATGGAGCGATCAAAGGAACCATAACTGATTTAATGAGCCATTCGCAGTTTCACTGTACCGGCCGTGTGTACTTACACGTGCATGGCTTAATCTTTGAGACAAGCATATGCTACTGGCAGGATCAACCAGGTAGCTCCCGTCGTCACGCGGGGGCCCGGCGGCGGCCGGGCCCGGACGCGGCCCCCGGCGGACCGCTCCTTACGCAGACCCTCGGATCGGGTCTGCGTAAGGGGGGACGCGGCGAGGGGGCCGCGGGGACGGAAGGAGAGCGCGCGCTCCCCCTCCCTTCGTTCAGGGCCGGGAGAAAGGAAGGTGCGTGCTCCGCGGCGGGGGGAACCCGGGGTGGGACGTGGAGCGCCCGCGGGTAGCCCCAACCGGCCGCGGCTTCGGGCCGCTGGGAGTCCGGGGCCGAGCAAACTCGCCTGCGAGGGGGGTCCGGCGCCCGGGGCGGCTCTCCCCCGGCCCGGGGGAGAGACCTCAGGGCCGCGGGCCGGGCCGCGGTGGTCCGCGCCAGGAGGTGCGCGGGGAGGCGGGCCGCTCGCCTGCACCAGGGGGCCCGCCGGGGACCGCCTGAGCGAGGGTTGCCTTCCCCGGCCCGGCGCGGGGCACCAGATCGGTCGTTGTCCTGGTCGTGGCGGTCGACGCCGACCGCTCACCTATATATCCGGCGGAGGGTGCCTGAGGACCCTGGCGAACCGGGAAGGAGTTCCGCGACACCACCGGGAAAACCCGGCCAGGCAGGCCGACTTCGATGGAGCGAGGGTCGGATGCGGCCGGCAAATCCGTTCTCATAGACTTCCAGGGCTTTTCAAGCAACTTGGCCTGCCAGAAATGGGGACTTAGAGCGAAAACGCCGGCCGGCCGCGAGCAACTTGGGCGGCCGGGAACGGGTAGGACCGACAGTGCGGCACACGGGCTGGGTGGCCCGAGGTCCGGGGTGCCCCGGGCGGAACCCTCGGCCGTCTACCCGGCGGCAGGTTCACGGGAGCCGGGGCCGGGCCGGGAGCCGCGGCCGGGACCGGGGCCGGGTAGGACCGCCGGTGCGGCACCCGGGCCGGGCCTCCAAAGGTCCGGGGAGCCCCTGGCGGGACCCTCGGAGGTCTGCCCCAAGGTGGGCTTCCCGGGACCCGGCCCGGGACTTGGACGGGTAGGACCGCCGGTGCGGAACCCGGGCTGGGCACCCCGAGGTCCGGGGAGCCCCTGGCGGGACCCTCGGGGGTCTGCCCCAAGGTGGGCTTCACGGGACCCGGCCCGGGACTTGGGCGGGTAGGACCGCCTGTGCGGCACCCGGGCTGTGCCTCCCGAGGTCCGTGGAGCCCCTGGCTGGACCCTCGGAGGTCTGCCCCAAGGTGGGCTTCCCGGGACCCGGCCCGGGACTTGGGCGGGTAGGACCGCCGGTGCGGCACCCGGGCTGGGCCTCCCGAGGTCCGGGGAGCCCCTGGCGGGACCCTCGGAGGTCTGCCCCAAGGTGGGCTTCCCGGGACCCGGCCCGGGACTTGGGCGGGTAGGACCGCCGGTGCGGCACCCGGGCTGGGCACCCCGAGGTCCGGGGAGTCCCTGGCGGGACCCTCGGGGGTCTGCCCCAAGGTGGGCTTCACGGGACCCGGCCCGGGACTTGGCCGGGTTGGACCGCCGGTGCGGCACCCGGGCCGGGCGTCCCGAGGTCCGTGGAGCCCCGGGCGGGACCCTCGGAGGTCTACCGGACGGTGGGGTTCCCGGGGCCGGGGCCGGGACCTGGCCGGCACCCGGGCTGGGCTTCCCGAGGTCGTTGGGAGCCGGCTCTCTGGAACTTGCAGCAGCATCCCTATATATCCGGCGGAGGGTGCCTGACGACCCTGGCGAACCGGGACGGGGTTCCACGTCACCACCGGGAAAACCCGGCAAGGCATGCCGACTTCGATGGAGCGAGGGTCGGATGCGGCCGGCAAATCCGACCTCATAGACTTCCAGGGCTTTTCAAGCAACTCGGCCTGCCAGAAAGGGGGACTTAGAGCGAAAACGCCGGCCGGCCGCGAGCAACTACCGGGGCGGGTAGGACCGCCGGTGCGGCACCCGGGCTGGGCGTCCCGAGGTCCGGGGAGCCCCGGGCGGGACCCTCGGAGGTCTACCGGACGGTGGGGTTCCCGGAGCCGGCCCGGGACTTGGGCGGGTTGGACCGCCGGTGCGGCACCCGGGCTGGGCCTCCCGAGGTCCGGGGAGCCCCTGGCGGGACCCTCGGAGGTCTACCCCAAGGTGGGCTTCCCGGGAGCCGGCCCGGGACTTGGGCGGGTTGGACCGCCGGTGCGGCACCCGGGCTGGGCCTCCCGAGGTCCGGGGAGCCCCTGGCGGGACCCTCGGAGGTCTACCCCAAGGTGGTCTTCCCGGGAGCCGGCCCGGGACTTGGGCGGGTTGGACCGCCGGTGCGGCAGCCGGGCCGGGCGTCCCGAGGTCCGTGGAGCCCCGGGCGGGACCCTCGGAGGTCTACCGGACGGTGGGGTTCCCGGGGCCGGGACCTGGCCGGCACCCGGGCTGGGCTTCCCGAGGTCGTTGGGAGCCGGCTCTCTGGAACTTGCAGCAGCATCCCTATATATCCGGCGGAGGGTGCCTGACGTCCCTGGCGAACCGGGACGGGGTTCCACGTCACCACCGGGAAAACCCGGCAAGGCATGCCGACTTCGATGGAGCGAGGGTCGGATGCGGCCGGCAAATCCGACCTCATTGACTTCCAGGGTTTCTCAAGCAACTTGGCCTGCCAAAAACGGGGACTTAGAGCAAAACTGCCGGCCGGCCGCGAGCAACTTATGCGGCCGGGAACGGGCACTTTGGGCACATCGACATCTACAGGACACCTAAATGGATAAATCTGGATGGAATTTTCTGTCTCTTTACCTAATTTTGTGAGGATTCAGAGGGAAAATGAAAAAAACACAGATTTCTTGCTACTTTTTACTAAATTTCTAATTCTAAATTTTCAGCTAATCATCCAACTATGGTATCAAAAGAAAGCTCTATCTCTCCTTGAAAAAACAATATATAGTTTATATGGGTACACTATTCACAGTAAAAGAGAATCATCGCTGAACCGACATAGCGCAAAAATGGCAAAATTTCTCCGGGATTGAAGGGGTTAAATCACTTCATGTTTTGCCTTGAGAATGTTTTTATTCAAATCAGAAACAAATTTCCTAATGCGCTGTTGGTGTTTTCAGAAATGATATTGTGCTGGCTTTGGTGCAAAGAAAAAGGGTCTACAGAGTTTAGTTCACCCCTTAACGTCCATTGACAGGCCAGACACGTCACGCAAAAATGGTCAGGTGACGACCAATGAGATGCCTGGTAAATTGAATTAGCCGGCTTCAAAGATGGCCCTATTAGGATATGGGGGCAGTAGGACCAGATGTAAAAGTTAAAAAGTGCGCACTTCCTAAATGTGGCGTTTTACCTCCCAAACAACCTGACAAACCCATTGTACTCTTGGTCTTGTTTGAAAGTGCCATATACCAGGAGCTGTAAATCCATACCTGAAGCGCAATTTTGGTGATAAAAAAACACAAAATAAATTACTACCACAAAGTTTGACAAAGTGTGGTGGTAGAATTAGTGCATGGAAAGGGTTAAAATACCAGCATTTGAAATACCTTGAGGTGTCTAGTTTTCAAAAATATATGGTTTGATGGGGTAAATTGCATTGGCCGGCTTCAAAGATACCCGAAATAGCACATGGGGCAGAATTACCAGATTTGGAAAAAAATGGTTTTGAAATAGCAAAACGCTACTTGTACTTATTACCCAATAACTTGGGAAAAAGTAAATCCATAGCACAATTGGAGAGGGCCCCCGAAAATGTCTTTTATGAATGAGTTTTCGGCAGTGGGTAAAGGTTGCCTCAGAGCTGGGGTGAACAGAGGCTTTTATTATACAATCTGGCTAAGAAAGGGCAGATTGTATTCAGTCATGATTACTTGGTTGATATGTTATAGTCAGGCCCGGACTGGCCATCGGGCACAGTGGGCATGTGCCCAGTGGGCATGTGCCCAGTGGGCCAGGCCAGTCTAGCTGTAACTTTGTGACCACATGACCCGGGTCCCAGGCAGCATGAATAGAAACGCTCTTATGTTTTTATTTTGACGCGGAGGAGACAGAGTCTCTACCTCCGTCGTGGTGCTGGCATTTCATGCTGAGCGCTGGGATATGAAGTCATATTCTGGCACTCAGCAGTGAAGGAGCGCGCACTGTGGCAGAGCAGGGTGACGAAGGCCTGCACTCCCACCACAGGACTTCAAGGTAAGTGAACTACAAAGGGGGGGGTAGATAGTGGGTAGGGGAAGTGGGTAGGGTAGATAGTGGGTAGGGGAGGGCGAGAGGGTAGATAGTGGGTGGGGGAGAGGTTAGATAGTGGGTGGGGGGAGAGGGTAGATAGTGGGCGGGGGAGGGGAGAGGGTAGATAGTGGGTAGGGGAGGGAGAGGTGGTAGAAAGTGATAAGGGAGGCAGAGGGGGTAGATAGAAAGGGGGACAGAGGGTAGAAAGTGTGTAAGGGAGGGAGAGGGGGTAGATAGTGAGAAAGAGGGTAAGAATATAGAAATAAGTGTGAATGAGTGAGTATGAATTAATGTGTGGATGAATTGTCTGAATGAGGGAGAGAATTAATGAATTGGGCAGAATGTACTAATGAATATGTGTAAATGATTTGTGTGAATGAATTATGTGAATGAAAGTGTGAATTAGTGAGTGACTCTAAAAGTGTTTGTGTGTCAGGTGTATAATTATGGCAGTTTCTTTAACCCCTTCGAGACAAAGGCTGATTTTACTTTTTGTACCCTTTGTGACAATGGCCTTTTTAACATTTCTGCGCTGCTTGTGTTTAGCTGTAATTTTCTTCTTTCCCGTTTACTGAACCCACACACATTAGATATTGTTTTTTTCAGGACAAGAAGGGCTTTCTTTAGATGACATTGTTTTGATTGTATCATATTATTTACTATTAAAAAAATTATAAAATATGGTGAAAAATTTAGAAAAAAATGACTGTTTCTAACTTTTAGTTGAAAAATCTTTTACTCATCTATAAAAGGTAATGAAAAAACCTGCTAAATAGATTCTACTATTTGTCCTGAGTTTAGAAATACCCAATGTTTTTATGTTTTTTTGCTTTTTTCTACCCATTATGGGGCAATAAGTACAGGTAGCGTTTTGCTATTTCAAAGCCATTTTTTCCAAATCTGGTAATTCTTCCCCCCATGTGCCATTTCGGGTATCTTTGAACCCGGCCAATGCAATTTACCCCATCAAGTCATATATTTTTGAAAACTAGACAGCCCAGGGTATTCCAAATGCTAGTATTTTAACTCTTTCCATGCACCATATCTACCACCAGTCTTTGTCAAACTTTATGGTAGTCATTTTTTTGCATTTGTTTTGTCATACACATTTTACTTCAGGTATGAATTAAAATGTTCTAGTTTATGTCACTATCACAAAACACCCCAATATGTGTTCAGCAACATCTCCTGAGCGCAGCGATACCCCACATGAATGATTTTGCCTGGCTGTTTGGGGGCAAAAGGGCCACATTTGGGGCATGCGCATTTTTCAATGTTGAACTTTGGCATTTGGGGATCCACTGCCCATGCCCTATTTGGTACATCTTTGAGCCGGGCCATTTCAGTGTGCCCAATAAACCCATATATTTTTGAAAACTAGACACCCCAGGGTATTTCAAATGCTAGTATTTTAACTCTTTCCATGCACCATATCTACCACCAGTCTTTGTCAAACTTTGTGGTAGTCATTTTTTTGCATTTGGTTTTCCACACACATTTTAATTCAGGTATGAATTAAAATGTTCTCGTATATGTCACTATCACAAAACACCCCAATATGTGTTCAGCAACATCTCCTGAGTACAGCGATACCTCACATGAATGATTTTGCCTGGCTGTTTTGGGGCAAAAGGGCCACATTTGGGGCATGCGCTTTTTTCAATGTTGAACTTTGGCATTTGGGATCCACTGCCCATGCCCTATTTGGTACATCTTTGAGCCAGGCCATTTCAGTGTGCCCAACAAAACCATATATTTTTCAAAACTAGACACCACAGGGTATTTTAAATGCTGGTATTTTAACTCTTTGCATGCACATATTTTACCACCAGCATTTTTTCAAAGTTTGCAGTAATATTTTTGTGTGTGTATTTTTCCCACACACACCTACTTTATGTATGAATTTACAGCTCCTGGTATATGCCGCTGTCACACGACACCCCATAATGTGTTCAGCAACATCTCCTGAGTGCAGTGATACCCCACATGCATGGGTGTGTCATTTTTTGGGGGAACTAAAAGGCCACATTTGGTACGTGTGCATTTTTCTAATTGGAAATTAGATGTGTGACCATCCTTCCCCCCGTGTTAATTGGGACGTTGTTGAACCTGGCCCATTCAATTTACCCCATCAAATCATACATTTTTTAAAAGTAGACACCCCACGGGCATTTAATATGCCAGTATTTTAACTCTTTCCATGCGAGAATTGTTTTAAGCTAATATGCTAATTTTAGGACTTGCTCACAAAAATATATTTTTTATATATATATATATTTTTTTTTTATTATTTTTTTAAAAAAAAAATTTAACATTTTTTTTCAACTTGGAGGTTCCCCTGATAGTGACATCAGTGGGAAATGATTTTTACATTTTACTGTTTTTTTACTATTTTTTTCTAATTATTATTAATTTTATTTTATTTTTTAATTTATTTTTACTAATCACACTGTGATTAGAAAGCTGGGCTCCATTGACTTGCATGGTGAATGCAGTACCTGTATTCAACCTGCAAGTGGAGCCAAAGTTCTCTAGATGGTCTGGACCATCTAGCGAACTTTTAAAATTTGTGGTTCCTGTTACAGGACGGCGGCCATCTTCCTTGATGGCGAAGATTGCCGGCAGCTGCGGCTGTGACCGCTCTCCGGAGCGGTCACAGCCCATCAAAAGGTTAGTGTTTGGTGTCGCTGGATGCCTCCTGATCGAGGCATTCCAGCGACACCATTTAAGTTTAGGAGGCGATCGTCGATCGCCTCCTAAACGCTTTTAAAACGGGCGTCCGTGGAGGGGCCAGAGATGGCCCCTTTGTGCCGATCGCGGCGTTGCTGAATGCCTCGAGGTCGAGGCATTCAGCAACGCTTTTTGGGTGCAGAAAGCGATAGTAGATCGCTTTCTGCACCCGTTTAAAGACGTGCCGGTCCTGGCACGTCAATTGTTGTAAAGCACATGCTTTTCCGTGCCGTGCCAGGACCGGCAATTGTCATTAAGGGGTTAATATTATTTAAAATGGCACAAGCAGGGTGTTGGAGCCATGGGGACCAAGATGGCACAGGTAGGGTGTGTTAATGTGTTGATCTATAGCTGCTATCGGCATCAGGGTCTAATATTTATATATATATATTGGCAGGGGCTAATATTAATATATATGGGCAGCAGGGTCTAATATTAATACATATCGGCAGCAGGGTCTAATATTAAAGAAACTGCCAGTTCAGCTGTTATTTTGAAATCATATTTCAATTTCAAGAGATAAATACTTATTATGTAGTTAAAAATGCATGTCTAATGTGTATATGTGATGGGGCCATCACATAAATCAATAATAAAGGGAGGGGCTTGCTGGGGGCATTAATACAAATAGCGGTGGCTGGAGGAGATCATACAAGGTTCTGGGGGCACCACATTAATCTATACTAAAAAGGTGCTGGCTGAGGCATCAATACACAAGGGACAAAAACACTAAGGGGGGTATCAACAAAAATGGAGTGTGGAAAATCCATCCTGGTGTAGATGTCTGTGTCGTAGATTGTGTCCTGCTGTTTGTGTACTTTTGGTTATCAGTATAGCAGAGCCTGTCCTGGTGTGTGTGTGTGTGTATGGGTGCCCACCCGACAAAGAGTCACTATTTCGGGGTGATACTGAGGGAACAGCGTCAATCCCAGGGTATCAATGGAGAGCTCAGGGTCCGAAGATGTTATGATTCAAAAAGCGACGTGATCCGACGTCGGGACCCTGAGCAACATCCCCGGAAACTTCCCCGGGAATAGTCTGTGCGGTAGCCGGACCAGCGTTTCATAGCCGTGCCTGTAACATGAGCTTTATGTAACCTCAAAAGTGCGACATGGTGGGACAAAAAATGGCATTATTGACGCAGTGCCAATTGTCATCGGTCATCGACAAGGTTCCTAGCCGCCTTACAGTTCCATGAATCTGCGGCTAGCAGGGAGGAGGAGAAATCTGACCAACATTAGGGGTATACAGGGTCTGTGAGCCTTTAATCCTTGGGAAAAGCACAGGGATGGGGTGTAACACAGGAAAACAGGTATGGGACCAAAATAACATAGGGGATAAGCAGATAAGCTGTCACAGCATGGGCATGCCATGGACATGAGAGGTGCAGAAACGCATCTCTTTCTTCACGGATCCAACAGCAAAACCAAGGAAATATTCTTCTCTGAACTAACCAACAAATTTTAACCCCTTAACGACAACTGACATGCCAGGCACGTCACGCAAAAATGGTCAGTTGACGGCCAATGACGTACCTCTACGATGAGGTACCTCTGCAATGTTGAGGCATTCGGCAACGAGATCGGCATCAGGGGCCCCTCCCCAGGGCGTCAACGTATAGCAGCGGTTTTAAAATACAGGGGTTCTTTAAATACAATTTTTTGGATCATATAATCTAATTTCCTAAAATAATAAAATTATAAAAAATAAAAAACTTTTTTCACATTTGAAAATTTTTTTTTACTCATCTAAAAAAAAATTAAGAAAAAAACTGCTAAATAGATTCTACTATTTGTCCTGAGTATAGAAATACCTAATGTTTTTTTGCTTTTTTCTGCAAGTTATTGGGCAATAAGTTTGTTTTGCTATTTCAAAACCATTTAATTCTGAAAACTAAAACCCCCAAGGTATTTCAAAAGCTGGTATTTTAACCCCTTCTATGCACTAATTCTACTACCAGCCTTTGTCAAACTTTGTGATAGTAATTTATTTTGTGTTTCTTATCACACAAGTTGTACTTCAGGTATGGATATACAGCTCCCGGTATATGTCACAGCCAAACAACACCCCAACATGTGTTCAGCAACATCTCCCAAGTACAGTGGTAAAATGCCATGTTTGGGAAGTGCACATTTTCTGCCACCATATCCTATTTAAGACATCTTTGAAGCCGGTAAGTTAAATTTACCCTATCAAACCTATAGGTTTGATATATTTATTTACCCCCTAGGGTATTTCAAATGCTGGTATTTAACCCCTTCAATGCACTAATTTTACCACAAGTCTGTCAAAATTTGGTGGTATTTTTTGTGGGGTTTTTTCACAGACATTGTACTTCAGGTACAAATTTACCACTTCTGTTGTAAGCCACTGTCAAAAAACACCCCAATATATGTTCAGCAACATCTCTGGAGTACAGTAATACTGTCTGGTTCTTTGGGTGCTAAAAGGCCACATTTGGGAAGTGCGCTTTTTTTCTATTTTGGTCAGTCTGTGTCTATGCCCTATCTTTGAACCCGGCCACTCCCATTTACACCATCAAACCATTTTTTTTTTAAAGTAGACACCCCATGGGTATTTGAAATGTCAGTATTTCGTTGTCAGGATTTTTGGGAATATACAGCGCTAATTTTAGCACTTGCTCATAATAATAAACTTTATTTTAGGACTTTTTTTACATTTTGCTGGAACTGGATGGTTCCCCTGATGGTGACATCCCTGCATGATTATTTTTAAATGTTGGTGCCAATCTCTGTGTTACTTACCGTTTTTGTGTGACTCATTTATTTTATGAAGTTTTTCTGTCTTTTGGGGCAGAGCACCAGACCCCCTACCAATCTGCCTGAAGTCCATTTTCCAAGCTCGGGACCCTAGCGGTTCCCAGCCGCCGTACAGTTCCATGAATCTGCGGCTAGCAGGGAGGAGTCCATTTTCCAAGCTTGGGACCTCTGTAATAGATACATACTGACATTATATCGGAGCCAGTGCGACTTTAGATCATTATGGGTAGTCATAGTACTGCGTGACATCAGAAGCGCGCCAAACCATTTTGATGTGAATCTGAACGATGTTAAACATAGATTCTAGACACCAATACAATGTTATTGCCAATTGACCCGCTTTTTGACCGTTCATGATCGACTCTAGAAAGTGGTTTTCACAACGGTTACATTACATTATACGGAGGCCATCAAGACATCTAAGCACTAAAACAAACAAACAAAAAAAAGCCATAAAACTTCTAAACCCAGCCCCGCAGAAGCACGGAATGTAATTATTTCCGGCGCATTTCGTGACGTCATTATCATGCTACGTGCTCACTGCAGCTCATTCTCGCGATGTTTATGAAGGACGCCGGATAGACGGGCTGTTCTAGGTGTACGGTCTACTCATGTAGGGTCCCGTAGTAGGGCGGGATGTCGATTAACGAGACCCGGAGAGGCGGGTCCAGTATCAAAGTTAGATTAACAGGTAAGAAAATGTTATTCGGTACCGAGAATATCGCTCATGCCCGTACCTGTACGCTGTGTCTTGGAGCACTGCTCCGAGTCTTATTATTTAGATTGCCTCATTACTTATCGTAAATAATTCGTGTGTTCAGCTGAAATGTAGGTAAGTCCTGCGGCCGGTTTATTATTAGGTTAGGAAGTGGGTTAAAGTATCTTTTTTACGACCGGGTGTATACGTTATGCGGAACTACCTTTAAAACCGCTGTTAGGGAAATGTTTAATTAAAATACGTTAGACCTTTTAAACCCGACCATTGTTCGCATGTGGTCTCCAGCATTTTCTTCATCTTTACATCGAATATATATGTTTTACTTTGTTGGATTGCTTATGTATTTGGTGGCATTGTTTCCCCTGTAGCCAGGCCTAGAATGTATGTCTCTATTTTTGTTTGGTGTTTGTTTTGTTATATGTATGTATGTGGTGTGTCTCTAATTTAATTAAATAAAATGTGCACCATGTGTACCTTAAATGAACTGTAACAGACCCATAACTTTTTTGTCTTTCTTCACACCTAGTTTGGAAGGTAATCGGTGTCATATTACCTTTGGTTGTGGACCTTTTGTGTAGTATGTAAATTGTCTGCACACACTAGGGGTGGACAAAGTTATTTGGAAGCCAAACAAATGTAGTAGCCACTTTGACTTCCCCTGCAGCTAGTAATGGATAACGGTCATAAAAAAAAAAAAAATGGTCCTTTTTACTAATTTGATCAGAAACTGTAGCATGTTTGCTCCCAGCATATGTTATACTTTACCAAGGTGGAGTAGAAAAGGGATGCGGTATGTAAATACAAACCGCAATATAGCTCGTGATATTGGAATATTAAGTTGCCCTACTCCATAAGTAGTTCTTACACAACATGGAACTATTTTCTCTACAAGTCTTCTTACCTGCTTTGTAAGTGTAGTAAGCCGCATAATCTGTAGCCATACAGGTCCCACATTTTGTGAAAAAGTTATTGCAGTTATAGCATTCTGGAGATATTTAAAAATAGAAACCTAGAATTTGAAGGCAGTTAACCATTTGCCCCACCTAGCCTGCCTGTTTTTTCTTGATGTCAGGACCATAATCAGGACTTGCCCTCGCCTTAGAGCCAGGAAAGCTTCTGCGAAAGCATTCAAGAGTAGCTGCTTCTCAGCACCTTACCCGTAGTGCACAATGGTGTGCATTTCATTCAGAGTAGTGCATGAAAAGATGAAGTTATTTATTGCATGTTTACTGTCAGAATGGTAAGCATTGAATACCTTTGCTTATTTTTCTGAAATCACATGATGACCCAACGGTCTTTCAACAGGTCAGAGAAATAAATGTGCAAAGATCCAAAGGGTCCAGGAAAATGTACCCTCAGTTTATTATGCCTAATCTCCCCAACTATAGAAGAATGCATATTAATGTACCATGTAAGTACTTAATATACCTTCTTCCAAAACAAAAAAAAAAACTTGCCTAATGCAAGATGCAGCTTTGCTGCTGCAGTTGCCCTGCTTCTCAATGGTCACATCTCCTGCATGGAGTTTAGCTTGTGCTGGTTGGGCAGATTATTATGCAGATGCATATGGAGAAGGGACCACATAGTTATTCTGTGTATCAAAGTGTATATGGCGCCTGGAATGTCCCTTTAATGTATACCAGAATATATTCTATATTGCTTGTATACTAGAATGAAGCCTACCCCTATGTGCTCAAGACATATGGAACATTTACATTTTTTTGGTGTGCTTGTGGCCTGTATCTTAGAAAAAACATTTGCAAATCAGGATCCAGTATCACGTTCACATATACACAACCCCAGTTTACCTTGTTTCACCTTAATTTCTGTGTTGGCCACACTTTTGGTTGTAAATTACCTCTCTTGGTTTTTTACCACTGAACTACCAGGCTGCAGGGCTGTTGTGCATTTCTAATGTGTGATTTCCCTTGGTCACATAAATATGAAACCTAGAAATCTTTTTTACTTACTTTTTTGAGCCATAAAACGTGGAAACACTTGCTTCTGTTTTACTAGTACTATTTTACTGTTTTTTTTTTTTTTATGTTTAATTCCAGAAATGTGGGTAACAATTTTTGGTTTTCAAACATGTGGTTTTTATTGTGACTCTAAAATTAGTATATTTGTGGGGTATACACATAGTCCTAAAAAGTCACCTGCTTTCTTAAAATAAGTAGGTAAAAAAACTCACCAGGCCACAGTTTTCATATATATCTATATATATATATATATATATATATATATATATATATCTCTTTCTCATGAGAAAACATTTTAACTAGCCGTTACGCTAAAGGGGATGTCATGAAAAAATGTCTTTCCGTCTTTTTTAGTAGTGTAGTTTCACTGAAGAGCTGGCTTTTGTTTTAAATTGTTTACCTGGAAGTCACTATTGTAGGGAGTATGATATTTTTGTTACATTCTATATACAAACACCACTCTGTGCTGTTTATTTGTGGCAGCATCAATGAAGTTCTTTCTACATAATTAGCCTGAAGGGCTGCCTTGGATGATAGACTTAGACGTTATGTTTGTTATGAAACAGTATGCATTTCCTGCAGCTTCTCCTAGATTTAAGTCCTTTTTTCATTAGCTAAATGAATATTAGATAATGTACAATGTAAAACAGATTCTTTGTTGGTGGACCTGTATGGGGCACTGGAGTGTCTCTAAGTTATTTGTGGACATCTGATGCAACACCAAGGAGAAAGCTCCATGAAAAAAAAAATTGTCTCTCTAATGCAGTTATCCTATTTTCAGCTAATTTTCTTATAATAAGCCTTTTTTTTTATCTGTGGATGTGGAAACTGCAGTTGTCATTTGTGACATTTTGGGAGACTTTTCCAGCTAATACATCAGCTGGTTCTTTATGGTAGTGCTAATAAAGAATTTTACTGCATAGACCTCGCTCAGTGTGTCTGGCAGTGTGATTAACTTTGGGCCATTGGATTGTTTACCACAATACAATGTGATAAGGAGCTGGAGCGTGTCTTTCTGGTAGACTGGGTCTCTATTGGGGGTGGGAAAACAGCAAATAGAGGGCATTCTAATGAATCGGTCTCCATTTGAATAGGGGCAAGTACTTAATTATAAAGTTACACTCGGCTGTAATATTAATTACAATAACGCTGTTAAAGAATCAAAGAATCGCTCCATCCAAACATTTAAGTAAAACATGTTAGTCCATTACTGCATGCAAATTGGCAGCTTTCACAGTGCTTTTTTTTTTTGTTTTTTTGTTAATACTCCCCCCCCCCCCCCCTCTCATCGTGAGTTACAAGAAGGTGATAATTGGAAAGCATGCTGAATGCTGTGAAAAGTGCTGTGCTTTAAATAAGTACTTTTTTAAGGGTGCATTTCTGCCATTAATGCATTTAATGGCTTAGTGCTATCTTTTTATTTTTTCATCCAGTTGTGATGTAAATCAGTCTTCTCTTTGCATATGGAGTGATTCTTACTTCTGCTTTGCTGGAGATTCACTAACTTGAGGTTCCTACAGTGTCTAACAAGACCCCCAGCATATACCAGTATATGCATGTTTAGCTCTGCCATGATCTCAATTAGAACACTTTCTTGCCAGCTAGTATCTGTATCAGATAGCCTAACTTGTTGAATCAAGGAAAATGTCTTAATACTTAAGTACTTTATTGTGGGATCCTGTATGGGGAGACTACTGTAAGGGGAACCAGATAAGCACCCTTTAGTTGTCAGTATCTGACTTTTTCCATATGCGGATATCTAAAGGTTCCTTGTTTTCTTCCATAGAATGTTACTGATACCTCAACTTGCAAGAACATCTATTGTCGCTGTGTACAAGTGATTTGATGGCAGTACACAAGGCAGATATCTGTTTATACCTTGTAATAACTTTCTCAGTATATTTGCTTAGTGATGCAGACCCCTTGTGCTTAAACCTGGTTTTAACTTGTTTAATTCCAAAACATGTCCCTGATCTGGAGTTTTAGACACTTTTTTGTTTTAGGTGATGATCCCTGACTCCAGGTCTTCAGATAGGGAAAGGGTTTTGGAATTAAAGGAGTTTTTGTCACTGCAAACCTGTGTTACTGTATACAGTTCTGTACTTAATGATCAAGGAGAAAAAATGTTTCTTTGGGACTTTTCTTTTAAACTTTATCACTTCTTGAGGGCTAGGGAGAAATACAAATTCCCTCGATATCATATTAGTATCTGTCCCTCTCCTTGCCGATGTTCCTCCTGAAATGAACTATCTGTACACAGAAATTGACTTTGTTCTCATTCTTACCTCGGCACACGACATTTTCTTTTATTAATATAGCGATAACAATGTATGCAGCGCTTAATACAATACTTATATTCAAGGAATATGACAAGACGAGAATTGACAGACTAAGACAAACTCAAGCTTACAATCCTGAGGAAGTTTCTTACTGGAGTCTGCTATTAAGAACTTTAACATTGTGCTCATTAAGAATTATGTACAATTTGAGACAATAGATGTTTTATGTTGCTTCCCAGAGTTTAAAAGGGATAACACCAGTGTTTTGCATCTCTCATCTCCTGTGTTTACCTTTCCCACGGGTTATGTAAGCAGCCAGAAGATGTAGCGATGTACCGCAATAAAGTCGCATGTCTTCTCTAGCCCACCAACATGATAGGGTAGTAAATACAAAGTTTCTCAATTGTCCCCTTTATATAATGAAATGCATCCTTAAGCTCAATAGCTTTTAATCTCTCATGCATTGTTTATGTCCTATGATTCATTGACTGCCAGTTTCAAAGTGTGTGACAATTAGAGTGTCTGAAGTTGTGTGTGTGTGTGTTGCTGTGAAAGGGGATTGTGATAATAGATTTAAGCAGTAGTCAATGTATATCTGGAATGTTAATTATTCCCGCTTTAAAGTTTGTACAGGAAAATTCTTGGCTAAAACATCTGTAGCATGGCCCCTTCCCAATCGTGCCCCCCCCCCCCCGACATGCATCTGTGTGCATTTAAAATTTATTTTGTTCTGCATTCAGTCCAAAAATAGTGACATTAAACAAAGCCATGTTCATTGTTAGTCGAAAAATTAAACTTAAGCATTTTCTGTCTGGAATACACTGTGTTTGAAACCCTTGAGTGGCCATTCTGATCTTAGGATGTGCCTAGTGCCATGTCATTCATTCTAAAACATTGTTGTCTTTTCAGTATTATGTGCCAAAAACCTTGCAAAGAAGGATTTCTTCCGTAAGTAAATGCTTTTTATTTTTTGGCTAAAAAACATTAGGATAAGTGTTTCTAATGCTATTATATTAAATACAGTGAGTTTGTAACAGAAGGTTATTAAACAATAAAGAACATGCTTGGTCCAGAGGGTATGATCCTTATGACAGACAATATGGCTGTATATCATGCCATGAACCATAATTTCTTTAAGCACAACGTTTTGCATTTAAAAACTCCATTCATGGTTGCATCTATTATCTATCAGGAACACTGCTGCGTGTTTTGCCAACTGCATGCAAGAATAGACAGACTGAACCATGCACCACTACATTACGAGATTGTATGCAAAGAATCTCAGTACACAGTTGCCATATGATACCTGTTTTGTTGTTTTTTTTTCCCCCAAGGGATTATATAGTGTCTAGTGTCTAATAGGGTTTTTTATTTTATTTTCTATGCTGGTTGTTAATGTGACTTTGTTTTACTTCACAAGTCGTCTTAACCTTAACACTGTTTCAAATGTAGCTCAACAATGATTTTTTTGTTCTAATGGAGTGGTTTATGTTACAGATAAATGTCACACCTGTAGTTATCAATGTGCTAGGTACATTACACTTACCATGTTGCTATTTTCCACTGCAATTCTGGAATCTTTAAATTCATTCTTCCATCACGTAAAGAAATTGGAAGCATGCATGTTGCCACTTTTTTTTCAACTGCAATAGTCTCTGGAGATGTGATCTGTCAAGTTTGTTTAATGTTGTATATTTTCGGATACGGCTGTTGCTCACTATTAAATTTTGATTTTGTAGGACTTCCGGATCCATTTGCTAAAATAGTGGTTGATGGTTCTGGTCAGTGCCACTCAACAGACACTGTGAAAAACACCTTGGACCCAAAATGGAACCAACATTATGATCTGTAAGTTAACCATTTTAAACCATTATTTGCAGGAAAGTGTATAGTTGTACGCAACACAAACAAAATCGGTTTAGATTGATAAACATTTCATATTCTGACATTTGTGTTTGCATTAGATATCTAGTAAAAATGTATCTGGGGTATATTTGAAGTTCAACCTATTGAGTACATTAGAGAAGCAATTACGGTATATTAGAACAGTGTTGCTGAACACTTTCATTAAGCATATGTAGATGATCTATTTTTTACTTATTTTTATATATGTCAGCGAAATCTTGAGATGTGGTCTGAACTTTACATGCATACTTTTATTACTTTTAGCTATATTGGGAAAATGGATTCTATCACCATTGGTGTCTGGAATCACAAGAAAATCCACAAAAGGCAAGGAGCTGGCTTCCTGGGATGTGTCCGACTCTTGTCAAATGCCATTAGCAGACTGAAGGACACAGGATGTAAGTAAAAACAATTTCTCTAAGTGAGGTGGAAGGTATATGGCAGCCAGGGTGAAATGTCCATTGATTGTCATGGGTCATATTTACTTTACAAATGGATGTGTGAAATCGTACAACGTGTAAATAGCCTACTTTAAATAAGCCGTGTGTGTGTATATGTATAATTTTGTGTTCTAAATAAATTTACTATAACTTTGTAATTTGTAATTATGATGGTATTGCACATTTTCTTTCATTTAAGGGGATGTCTAGAATGTGGGTGGCATCCAATACACATACGTTTACACAAAAATCCTTGGGAGAGCTGGCATTTTAATCTTGTATCTATGAATATGATTCTTAAAATCACAAGCTTTTTAGAAACTTGACTCTTTGCGTGATTCAGCATTTCCATGAATGACTAGGAATGATGTTTCTAATGCAGTATCTAGCTGTAAAAGTTATTTAACAGAATAGGTGGCACTGCCAGGGCATATATTTTCATGCATTTGAACAATTTAACACTTTTAGGAAGAAATGGTCAGTTTGCTCCACTGATCCCTGGACAAAAGAGCAAAATCAAGCATGATTGCCTCTTTAAAGAAGGCCTGGGGACTAGCTTTCTATGATTGATTATTGCTCTGCTCATTTTGTGTAATTGAGATTTAACAAAATGGCTGAAATTTGTATATCAATTACGGGCAATAAACTAATCAGGTTAGTTTAGTTCTTTGCTTGAGACAGTGTACAGTATGTGTCGAATCACTAATACATGTTTTTTTTTTTGTTTGTTTTTTTTTCGCTTCCTATGACCAATATATATATACTCACTGCCTACTTTATTAGGTACACCTGTTTAATTTCTTAACACAAATAGCTAATCAGCCAATCACATGGTAGCAACTCAATGCATTTAGGCATGTAGACGTGGTCAAGACAACTTGCTGAAGTTCAAACCGAGCATCAGAATGGGGATTTAAGTGACTTTGAACATGGCATGGTTGTTGGTGCCAGATGGGGTTGGTCTCAGTATTTCAGAAACTGCTGGTCTACTGAGATTTTCACGCACAACCATCTCGAGGGGTTTACAGAGAATGGTCCAGAAAAAAATAGAGTATCCAGTGAGTGGTGGTTGTGTGGACCAAAATGCCTTGTTGATGTCAGAGCAGAATGGGCAGACTGGTTCGAGATGAGAGAGAGGCAACAGTAACTCAAATAACCACTCATTACCACCAAGATATGTAGAATACTGTCTTTCTGTTAACTTTCAGATCAACGTTTGGACCTATGCAAATTAAACCCCACCGACAGTGATGTTGTACGGGGCCAAATAGTAGGTAAGAACTGTCTTTCTCTGGTGGCTTTATTTTCGTGTATGTTGGGTTTCTACTGCTCCACATGGAACTGAAGCCTGTCTGTTTGGGACTAATAGTTCATGTTTTATCAGTAAGTTTACAGACCCGGGATAGACTTGGCGTGGGTGGATCAGTTGTGGATTGCAGAGGTCTGCTGAACAATGAAGGGTAAGAACTGTTATTGAAATGTTAAGGTATAGTGTGCAATATTGCCAGGGTAAAATACCACATTTTTATTTTTTACATGATGCAATTTCCTTAAATTTAGTTCTTTGTCAAATAAGACTTTAAAAATCTACAAAGCTATCTGCGCTGTATCTGAGGCTAAGGTTGCCATAGTTTAATACATAGAGGTCTAATATTACAGGGTCAGAAAACAAATTTTTTACTTATTTTAGAAGTTCAGTCAGCTGGCTATGCATTGCAATTTAAAAAAACATATTTTTCAAATAAAATCAATGTACATTAATACATTTGTTCGCTTTCATGAGGTTAAAAACAAACCTCAATACAATACCTAAAGATAAGGCATAAAAATGCATTTTGGCTAATATGTTCAATTTGAGGTGTACAGCAGTGCTTTAGTTAATGTTGTCACGCTGTAAGTTTCCCTCTATCCAGTCATCTCTCATTGTTGTTTAAGGATGGTTTGTGAAGGATCTGGTCCAGGGAGGCCATTAAGCTGTTTTATGGATGAGCCAGCTCCATATTCAGATGGGACAGGTGCAGCTGGAGGAGGAAACTGCAGATTTTCGGACTCTCCAAGCCAGGATCCACACCACCAAGTACAAAGATTTCATGTAACAGAAGTCCGAAACCATGTTCAAACTCCACAGAACAGGCCTCATGGCTATCAGCCTCTGGACTTACCTGAATGCTATGGTGAGCAAGTGGGGATTTGTTTTGTGACTAGCCCACATTGTCTATCAATAGCAATTATTTTATTAACATATATTCTGTACAAATGTATTTTAGTTATTGCTGGTGTGTTAAACCTCAGACTGCCTGGCAAATTCTATTCATTTTATGTTCTAAACTAGTAGTGGATGCATGGAATGAAGGGTAGTGGATGCATGGAATGGCCTTCCAGCAGAAGTGGTAGATGTTAATACAGTAAAGTCATTCAAGCAAGCATGGGAAAGGCCAAGCTAGATATAGGATAAGTGCAAGTACTAAAGGAAAGTACTCAGAGGCTGGGCAGACTGGATGGGCCTACTGGTTCTTATCTGCTGTCACTTTCTATGTTTAACTAATCGATAAAATTGATAATGAAAATCCTTGCCAACGAATTTCATTATCGATTAATTGAATCCATTTCTATCGATTATAAAATGAGGGTTTTTTCAGAGCAAATGCTCTGGGGGGGGGGACCCTCGCTTTATAATCCGTTTCATTCAGTGTCACAGCAGTTACTACTTACCAGTCTCTCCCTGCAGTTACTGCCGATTGGCCCCGCCCATTTCCTTCTAGTCCCTCCCGGCAATCACATGGCTGTGGCACTCATCTGAGTATAAAATTTGGGCTGCTGAAAGTTAGGGGATGTGGGGGTTAATTTAGCGGCAGTTATGGTTAATGGGGTGTTTAGGGTTTATTTAGGGGCAGCTATGGTTAATGGGGTGTTTAGGGTTCATTTAGGGGCAGCTATGGTTGATGAGGTGTTTAGGGTTCATTTAGGGGCAGTTGTGGTTGATCGGGTCTTTAGGGTTAATTTAGGGGCAGTTGTGGTTGATTTAATGCTGAGGACTGAGGGTTAATTTAATAAAGTTAACTTAAGGTGCAGTTAGAGGTAAAGGGGGGGGGGCAAACTAAGGGGAATCTAAATCCTGGGGGCAGTGAAGATTAATCCTGTATTTATAAAAGTATTGTGTCAGTGTGCTGTGAACGAGTCTGTGAATCTATGAGGGAACTATGGCATATCTGGGGGATATAAGGCATGTCAGGGGAGGACAGAGTAGCGTAACAGGGGTTATAAGGCATTTGTGGGAGGGTGGAATGGCATATCTGGGAGGCAGTGTGGCAAGCCTGGGCTCAAATGTGCATAACCGGGGGGGAAGGTTGGGAAATAAAAACAAGAAATGCATTTTATAAAAAAAAAAATATTCTGCTGTTTGTTAACATCCTGTTTGTTAAATTATTTTAAATAAATGAGAAATTTACATTCATTTTTTTTATCCGATTAATCAAAAAAAATAATCGGCCAATTTATCGATTTATGAAAATAATCGTTAGTTGCAGCCCTATTCTAAACACTAGGTGCCAAAACTATTCTACTGACTAAATATTTGTTCCAAGCTTTCCTGTATGTGATTCTTGCTATAATTTGGTAAATTGATGTATTTGCAGAACAAAGGACTACAGTGCATGGGCAGGTTTATTTCTTGCATACGCAGACCGGTGTTAGTACGTGGCATGACCCAAGAATACCAAGGTAATATGACACTAATTTTCTAGCCCCTTGTACTCGGTAGATTTTTTTATTTATTTTTTTTTGTTAATACAGACCATTTCAGTTATTTCAGTTGATACTCTAAGATACAAAAATCCTTCACCAATAACATAGTCATCCTATGTCATTAGTCCTCCATCTTTTTGATGCCATTGGGGTGGCATGAACAGCATACCAATGGATTTAACCCCTTAACGACAATTGCCGGTCCTGACACGACACGGAAAAGCATGTGCTTTACGACAATTGATGTGCCAGGACCGGCACGTCTTTAAACGGGTGCAGAAAGCGATCTGTTTTCGCTTTCTGCACCCAAAAAACGTTGCTGAATGCCTCGACCTCGAGGCATTCAGCAACGCCGCGATCGGAACGAAGGGGCCATCTCTGGCCCCTCCACGGGGCGTCAACATCCGCCCGTTTTAAAAGCGTTTAGGAGGCGATCGATGATCGCCTCCTAAACTTAAATGGTGTCGCTGGAATGCCTCGATCAGGAGGCATCCAGCGACACCAAACACTTACCTTTCGATGGGCTGTGACCGCTCCGGAGAGCGTTCACAGCCGCAGCTGCCGATGATCTTTGCCATCAAGCAAGATGGCCGCTGCCCTGTAACAGGAACCAACAAATTTTAAAAGTTCGCTAGATGGTCCAGACCATCTAGAGAACTTTGGCTCCACTTGCAGGTTGAATACAGGTACTGCATTCACCATGCAAGTCAATGGAGCTCAGCTTTCTAATCACAGTGTGATTAGAAAAAATAAATTAAAAATAAAATAAAATTAATAATAATTAGAAAAAAAATAGTAAAAAACCAGTAAAATGTAAAAATAATTTCCCACTGATGTCACTATCAGGGGAACCTTCAAGTTGAAAAAAAATGTTAAAAAAATAAAAAAAAAAGGCAAAAAAAAAAAATATATATATATATATATATATATATATATAAAAAATATATTTTTGTGAGCAAGTCCTAAAATTAGCATATTAGCTTAAAACAATTCTCGCATGGAAAGAGTTAAAATACTGGCATATTAAATGCCCGTGGGGTGTCTACTTTTAAAAAAGGTATGATTTGATGGGGTAAATTGAATTGGCCAGGTTCAACAACGTCCCAATTAACACCGGGGGAAGGATGGCCACACACCTAATTTCCAATTAGAAAAATGCACACGTACCAAATGTGGCCTTTTAGTTCCCACAAAAATGACAAACCCATGCATGTGGGGTACCACTGTACTCAGGAGATGTTGCTGAACACATTATGGGGTGTCGTGTGACAGCGGCATATACCAGGAGCTGTAAATTCATACATAAAGTAGGTGTGTGTGGGGAAAAATACACACACAAAAATACTACTGCAAACTTTGAAAACATGCTGGTGGTAAAATGTGTGCATGCAAAGAGTTAAAATACCAGCATTTAAAATACCCTGTGGTGTCTAGTTTTGAAAAATATATGGTTTTGTTGGGCACACTGAAATGGCCCGGCTCAAAGATGTACCAAATAGGGCATGGGCAGTGGATCCCCAAATGCCAAAGTTCAACATTGAAAAATGCGCATGCCCCAAATGTGGCCCTTTTGCCCCCAAACGGCCAGGCAAAATCATTCATGTGAGGTATCGCTGTACTCAGGAGATGTTGCTGAACACATATTGGGGTGTTTTGTGATAGTGACATAAACGAGAACCTTTTAATTCATACCTGAAGTAAAATGTGTGTGACAAAACAAATGCAAAAAAATGACTACCACAAAGTTTGACAAAAACTGGTGGTAGATATGGTGCATGGAAAGAGTTAAAATACTAGCATTTGGAATACCCTGGGCTGTCTAGTTTTCAAAAATATATGATTTGATGGGGTAAATTGCATTGGCCGGGTTCAAAGATACCCGAAATGGCACATGGGGGGAAGAATTACCAGATTTGGAAAAAATGGCTTTGAAATAGCAAAACGCTACCTGTACTTATTGCCCCATAATGGGTAGAAAAAAGCAAAAATACATAAAAACATTGGGTATTTCTAAACTCAGGACAAATAGTAGAATCCATTTAGCAGGTTTTTTCATTACCTTTTATAGATGAGTAAAAGATTTTTCAACTAAAAGTTAGAAACAGTCATTTTTTTCTAAATTTTTCACCATATTTTATACTTTTTTTAGTAGTAAATAATATGATACAATCAAAACAATGTCATCTAAAGAAAGCCCTTCTTGTCCTGAAAAAAACAATATCTAATGTGTGTGGGTTCAGTAAACGGGAAAGAAGAAAATTACAGCTAAACACAAGCAGCGCAGAAATGTTAAAAAGGCCATTGTCACGAAGGGTACAAAAAGTAAAATCAGCCTTTGTCACGAAGGGGTTAATCAAAATCCAGCTTTAAATTGGAAATATACTAAAAGTGCAACCTCTATTAAGTGGCTTCTGTGGTTAAATGTACTGATTTAACTTTTAATATATGTAGAATATAATTTTTAAAGCTTTACATTTTTCGTCTTGGCACTCAATGTAATCCTTCATGTATGCTCATTCCTTAATCCCTTGAGCCCTCCCCCTATCCATGTAGGCTTCCAAAGCCAGCATTTTTTCTTGTACATCTTTCAACAGATAATAGTAATTGATGGTATACAGTGGATCTAAAAAGTCTACACACCCCTGCTAAAATGCCAGGTTCTTTATGATTTTAACAGCGCTGGGTAGACTTTTTATATCCACTGTATAGGATCTCTTTGAAACTTGGTAAAACATATTGTGGTGTGCTTTCTTTGTATTTTCAGAGACCTTAACAGTGTGAACTGTGATGACCTAGGCCCTCTACCTTCAGGGTGGGAAGTTCGGAGTACAGTCTCTGGGAGAATATATTTTGTAGATCATAACAACCGAACAACACAATTTACAGATCCCAGATTACATCACATCATGAAGTAAGCATTTCTAATTCATTA
The DNA here is from genome assembly GCA_023333645.1 of Sceloporus occidentalis. Lineage (NCBI taxonomy): Eukaryota > Metazoa > Chordata > Lepidosauria > Squamata > Phrynosomatidae > Sceloporus > Sceloporus occidentalis. The sequence continues at coordinate 6,346,976 of JALMGF010000038.1, read as the reverse complement.
CATTGCCGTTTCTGTTTTCCCTACATCTAATTATATATAAAGGAATTTAGATTACCCTATTGCTAATATGCTCTGCACTAGTATATGCATGGAAAGCTTGTTCCTCTTGGACACATGTCATTATAAAGTGTTTTTATAGTCCTCAGTCACAGCTGAAGGAACCAAGCCAACCTCTGTCGGTGCAGAGTGATGGATCTTTGGAGGATGGAGATGAGTTTCCTGCTCAGAAATATGAACGGGAACTGGTGCAAAAACTTAAAGTCCTGAGGCATGAGTTAGCACTGCAGCAGCCGCAGGCTGGGCACTGCCGTGTAGAAGTCTCCAGAGAGGAAATCTTTGAGGTATTTCCCTTTTCTCTATAGATTTTTTTTTTTTTTTTTTCTTCCCAATGCATATTTCAAAGATTAGTTGGAAGTTGATTAAATAAGCGCAAATAAAACTATCATGGACATAACATTTTTCCTTCAAATTGGAAACCGTATGATAAGGTAGGGAAAAATGTTATACTATAATGCTCTTCCTGGGCAGGAGTCTTATCGGCAAATAATGAAGATGAGAACTAAAGACCTGAAGAAGAGGCTTATGGTGAAGTTTCGAGGAGAGGAGGGTTTAGACTATGGTGGAGTAGCCAGGTAATGTTCCACTCTCTAACACTTAAATGCAGCAAGGCTGCATAAATCTAATCTTTATTCCTTTCTCAATAATCCTGTTGTTGGAGATGTCTTATCTATTTTTTATTTGTATTGCATGTCTGAAGGAAGCTCTTTCAATGATGCCTAAATGTCTGTGCATTACTGGCCACTTACCGTATTTCCCCATGTATAAGACGCTCCTTAATTTTGGAGCCCGATAGTTGGAAAAAAATTACGTAGTTATTGAACAAGTTTTAGTTATCGTAAAATTCATAGTCTTAATCCATATCACGCCCATCCATTAACTGCCCCTAAATTAACCCCCACCTTCCCTAACTTTCAGCAGCCCAACTATTTTTTTTTTTTTTACTTACTGTTAAATGAGTTGCTTAGCCATGTGGATGCTATAAGGAAAGGGGTGGGGCCAATCTTGTGTAACTGCAGGGAGGGACTGTTAATCAGAAAAGGGTGGGGCCAATTGTAAGTGTGACTGCAGGGAGGGACTGGGAAGTAGTAACTTATACATGGGGAAATACGGTAGTTTTAGTGACTACACCTTGTTTTTATTTTAAATACTTACCTTTCTGAACAGCTCCATAAGAAACTCTTAATTTATATAGAGGAGTGTGCACAAATATCTCTTTTCCTTAGGTATTCTACAGCAGTGCAAAATTTCAGTTTGTGACTGGTTAGGTACAGCTGACTCATCTGTACAGATCCTTAACACCTCTTTAGTGGGGAATTGTATTATTGAGAGCTTGTATTAGAGGGAGGTGCTGCAACATCATCTAATTGATATCACTCTTTTTGACAGGGAATGGTTATATTTACTATGCCATGAAATGCTGAATCCTTATTATGGGCTTTTCCAGTACTCCAGTGACAATATTTACACCCTACAAATCAATCCTGATTCTTCCATTAACCCAGTAAGTTTTTGATGAATTAATGATTGTACTTGAAGAACCTATGCTCTTGTTAAAGTCTTCAGTTTTCTATTTTGTGTACTGATTCATGGTGTCATGTCTATCTGTCTTTCAGCGCAGAAATTAAAATCATAAATTTTTTTATTAATGTATCCTATTTGCTGAGTGCATCGATACAATTTTTTTTCATGTATGTAAAGCTCTAACTGTAATTACATAGTGAGGCTGAAAGATCTTTCGGTAAGTGGGGGTACCTGTGAGAGGTAGAAAGTGTGATCCTCAGCCTTAACATTGATTGGGTTGTAAAGCATACATGACCCTTCCTTGTGCTATTTGCGTATATACTTTTTCCCCATGCGCACTACACTTTTTTTTGTTCGTGTTGCACCTGCTTCTTTGAGTTCATTCACTGAATGCATGTGCTGAAAATGCCACAGTAGAGACAGGTCCCTGAAGACTGCTTGTCCCCAGAAGATGATTAGGGACCCAGTGTTCCTCTTTGGTCTTGCAAGGAAGTAAAGTAACATTCCTCACCCGTCCTAAATTTACCGTTCAATCTTTGTAATATACGTAATTGTATTCTTCTAGATTAAGGGGGGGGGGAATCCTTTTCAGGATATGGAGGTTTCCCCCATGAATGAAAGATGCTTTCTTTGAAATTTCATGGGTAGTAAGAATAATTAATGGCTCAACCACTTTAAAATGTCTATGCACAATTTTCCTTAACTACCAAAGCCAAATCCAGGTCATAAGTGTCCGGTCCATTGCTAGGACCTTAAGTGAACTCTTTGGAATAACCAGGATTTCTGCATGCATTGGTCATTAAACTTGTTTCGATATTCAACAGTCTGCTTCAATTAATAATGTAATTATAGGTTTTCATGTCTTTATTGAACACACCATGTAACCCTGAAGAAGTATATGAACCTTTGGATTTAATAACTGGCTGACACTCCTTTGAGAAAAAATAATCACGATTTTAAGTTTCCTGTAGTTGTAGATCAGATCTGCACAAGTTCTGAGACAACTTCTCTTTACAGAGCTGTTGATCTTCTCCTGTACTTTGACTTGTTTTTCTGTTGCATCACCCAACTTCTGCTGAGCGTCCGTTGATGGACAGATAGCCCTACCTCTTTCTGCAAAAAATTTCTTTATTCATTTTTCCGTCAATGCTGCAACTTTGTTATAATATATTAATATAGTGAAAATGTGAACCAAATTTGACAAAATGCTCTAAAAGAGTCTGTTAATATAGGCTAAAAAAAGTCTACCAAGAAATTCATGACTTTCTGTTTTCCATTTCTTCTTTAGGATCACCTATCTTACTTTCACTTTGTTGGTCGAATCATGGGCTTGGCTGTGTTCCATGGACACTACATAAATGGAGGATTTACAGTCCCTTTTTACAAGCAACTTTTGGGAAAACCAATTCAACTTTCCGACCTGGAGTCGGTGGATCCAGAGCTCCACAAGAGCTTGGTGTGGATTCTGTGAGTATTTTGTGTTGTGACTACATCGTAAAAGCGAGATACCTTCAGCTGGCATCCATCTTTTGGAAGTGCTGTGTGTGATTGTTAACAATAGTTTTTTTTATTTTATTAACGCCAACAAATTACACAGTGCTGTGCGGTTTATTTGGGGGCTGTTAGCACATAACACATACACAAATATTTATATACAGACTCATCAGGAGTTTAGAGCCCTGCACGTGAGCTTGCCATCAACCCTCTGGTACTTATGCAAAGATCCTGGCAGGAATCGTGGGTTATGAGGGTCCCACTCACGCGCTTTCAGTCTAATGGAGTAGTATGGGTAATTAAAGCAAAATGAGGTGTGAAACAAGGGAGCGTTAGCCGTCTTGTAGTGGTAATTAGGACTAAGTGGTTTCAGAATGCAAAATAAGATTTCTAAATTAAATAGGAGTAGGAGGGTTGAATTAAAACTAATTATCTCATGCTTGGTATGAAACTGCAGCATGAATACACAGGATACTACTGTACGTTATAGAAAAAATGTAGCGCTAGTGCTCCGTTTTTTTTTTCTTTATATTTTGTTACTTTAGACGTTCTGAAGGGATCACATTATAAATGTTGAGCCGCTTATATGTTGTTTAATATCATTATAGCGCCTGAAAACACACCCTCCTAAAAAATTGTTCTACTCCTGTACTTTGCTATACAAGTGCTCTGTATAGAAAAATTATGGTACATCTAGGGTGATCACATATCCCAGATTGCCCAGGACAGTCCGGGAATGGTAATTCTGAGTGAAGGAGCCAATCTCAGCCAATCAGGAGAGACTTCTCAACTCTCTTGATTGGATGAAAGTTCAGAAGCCTCTCCTTCACACCAAGCTCAGTGTAAACTGTAGCTAGCACCAGGTATGTGTGACTGTTTGTCTGTGTGACTGTGTGTAATGTCTGGTAGTAGAGGGTTTAATTCACTGACTCTGCTCATATCTGGTAATAGATGGGTTAATTATCTGAAACTGCTCATGTCTAATGATTGTATGTATTTTCTCAGTTTCCTATATTAGCCAAATCACCTTAATGGTACATAAAAAATATACCTGGAGCAATGTCAATATTGTATGCTTGTTTCCTGCTTTCTTAGTGAGAATGACATCACATCTGTATTAGACCACACCTTCTGTGTCGAGCACAATGCTTTTGGGCAAATCCTCCAGCATGAACTCAAGCCCAACGGAAGGGTAATTCCTGTGACAGAGGAGAACAAGAAGGAATATGTGAGGTAATAAAACCTCCCTGTATTCGTATGCATTGTGTGGTATTGGCAATAATATGTAAAACCAACAAATGTATCTAAATGTAACATTTTCCAAACCAAACATCTAGTAACTAGCCCTCATTCAAAAACTTTTTCCTTTTTTTAATATTGCCACTCTACCTCCAGAAATGCCTTATACCCCTATATGCCACTCTGGCATGTAGGGGGTTACAAGGCATTTCTGGAGGCAGAGTGACATAAAGGAGGGTCTCCAGAAAAGCTTCATGCCCCCTCCCCCCGACTTACCAGTGCTTGACTCCCTGGTGTCTAGTGGGGGCCGGCGTTGGTTCTGCCAGAGCTTCTATGACTGAGCACCGGAAGGTCATGTGACACCAGTGCTCTGTCATAGAAGCCCCGACAGTAGCAGGGGTTGTCTGCGTCCATCGAGCAGACCTTCGCGGACTGCCAGAGAAGGTCTGCGTGATGCGCGTAGACAACCTCCGCGCTTTCGCCGGCTCTCAGTGATTAGAAGCCCCGGGGGAAGTGCCGGCAGCGGCTGAGGTTACCAGACAGGAGGATCCAGGTCATCTGCAGCGCTGCAGGGGATCTGGATCTTGGTTTCATAGTCAGACCTTTATAAGACGAAGGGTATTTTTCAGAGCATTTATGGCTAGCATAGAATGAAACTATTTTTCACACATCTGTATATAAGGCAAAGTACACCCCCTCTGTACTACATCAAGACTTAATCACAATCATCTGTTCCTTAGCAGGTCGGAAAATTAGGTAAATGTGACCTCATATGAGCACATGTCATATTACACTGTCATGACTTGGCAAAATGAAGCCATGTGTGGAAAAACACCCTTACTGCTTCCATAGGAATTAAGATGCCAAGTAGCAGACAGGTGCTGCTAATCAAATGCAATTGATCATCAGCAAATGTAACCACCTCTGTAAAAGGGTACTCAGGGGTATATATGGAGAGCTCAGGGTCTGAAGATGTAATGGTCCAAAAAGCGACGTGATCCAAAGTCTGGACCATGAGCGCCAGGGATAGTCAGTGCGGGAGCCCGGCAAGGTTTCCATAGCTGCAGCTAGGTGAACACCGGTCCTAAAGATTGCTAATAAACCAGGGTTCACATGCTAGCTCCCTCTGTTGTTCACCACAAACTTTAATGCAACCTCAAAAGAACGACATAGCGAGACAAAGGGCGTCCGTAGCAACACAGTTCCAATTGTCGGGACATAAAAGGGGACTGGGCAGGCAAGTAAAAGGTGTGTCTCCAGGAATCCACCAGTGCCCCCCTCCCAAACTCAAACATACCGCCATGGGTCCTCGGCCTCAGGGGGTTACGGCAAGTTACATCTCATACTCTACCGGTCTCAGCATGTTAAAGTTCATGACAGTACAATTAAAAATACGGCTTGTTTGGAAAGGTTGCTAGGAGAAAGCCGCTTTTCTCTAAAAAGAACACGGCAGCACTGCTTAGGTTTGTAAAGTTGCGTCTAAACAAACCACAAGACTTCTGATGTCCTTGGACAGACAAGACCTAAGTGGAGATGTTTGTGGGGGGAAAGCACGGTAGTGGAGGGTGACCGTTTGGACTTGCTTTGCTGCCACAGGACCCGGGAACCTGCATTGGTTTAGTCAACCATTAATCCCTCCGTATACCAAATGTGAGGCCATCTGACTCGGATATCTGGCTTGGCCATCTGACAGTTAAAGCTCAAGAAATTGAGTCATGAAACGGGACAATGATCCTAAGCACACCATCAAATCTGTAACAGAATGGCTCACCTGATTGAAATGCTGTGACAGGACCTTAAGAGAACTGTGCATAAACAAATGCCAGCAAACCTCAATAAACTCAAGCAACTTGTAAAGACGAGTGGGCCAAAATTCCTCGATGATAATGTCAGGGACGGATAGTCATACAGAAAATGATTACTTCAGTTATTTCTACTAAAAGTGGTTCTCCACACTATCGAATCATAAGGTGTAATTAGTTTTTCACACATGGCTTCTCAATTTTGGCTTTTTCTGTTGAATAAATCCTGACACAATGTTTGTGTATTAAAAACAGTCTGGTATTTTATTCAGATATTGGTTTAGTCTGTATTTCTGCAAAATGACCAGAGTCTTTGGACTTTGTGGGCCAGATGCGGACAGTGGTCCATTTAAATGTTAAAACGACTGAACATTGCGCTGCTTTATTTTGAGTTGTATTTATCCATTCTCCTGCAGGTTGTACGTTAACTGGCGTTTTATGAGAGGTATTGAGGCTCAATTCCTTGCTCTGCAAAAGGGGTTTAATGAACTGATACCCCAGCACCTCCTGAAGCCATTTGAACAGAAGGAACTAGAGGTAATGAAAGCCCGATTCCAACAAATAAATGTTAAGCAGCATTTTCTCTTGTTGGTTATATTATTTGGAACTATTGTAAACTGATATTTTAGCTGACTTTGGTCCATATCCATTCTCTGGGATCTTGGTTGTTTGAGGACAAATATTCTTCTCTTAGGGGTACTTTTGCTCTATATACAGATATAACATGAAAGTATTCAAAACATCCTAATGGTTTTACCTGACTAGGTTGCAACCTTATATGAATAGCATTAAATGGTTTCAGGTCAAAAAGACTTCAGGCGGCCCGACTAATGTCTTCTAAGGGGGATGTACATAACTACTCCAAGGATCAGATAAGCAAATGAAGTTTAGTTTCATTGTAATCTCAGATGCACCCTCAAGTCTATCTGCAATCTTATCTGGTCATCTGTACATAAGCCTATTAATATGCATCATATTGGACAGGTGGATTCTGGGATAAGTTATTATTAAATAAAAGATAATAATTTTTGTAAAGTTTTGAAAATAACTTGGTCCTACTGTTTCACTATAGACTCAAGTGAGTTGCTCTGCATATGTGATTTGTGTGCTTTGTGTTTAATCAACAGCTTATTATCGGTGGCCTGGATAAAATTGATTTAGCTGACTGGAAGGCAAATACTAGGCTGAAGCACTGCCTTGCAGACAGCAATATTGTCAAATGGTTTTGGCAGGCAGTGGAAGCCTTTGATGAGGAGAGGAGGGCACGGCTTCTGCAGTTTGTCACCGGCTCTACACGAGTACCTCTTCAGGGCTTTAAGGCTCTACAAGGTAACTTTGTAGCATGCTTTTAATAATCAGTCTTGAATTACATGCCCAATGTGCGAGCAATGGGAAATCTTTCTGCGCATGCAAGAAAGGGTATTTGGAGACACTGCAACATGAACAGTTATAGTGCTTATAGTCATGTCTTCTGCTTTCTTTAGTGTCCCTACAGTGCTATAAAACTAGTTGAACTCTGTTTAACTATGACTTTTCCTGTAAGGTTCAACAGGTGCAGCAGGCCCCAGGCTTTTCACTATACATCTAATTGATGGCAACACAGACAGCCTCCCCAAGGCCCATACCTGGTAAGATTTTTTTCTTTGTCTTTTCAAACACCTCTTGTACGTAAACAAGCGTATTTAACTCTAAAGTGCAAAATTGCACATCCTGGAATTTGTAGTACAAAACATTTACAATGTAATTGGTGATATAACCATTGTATACATCCTGGTGTCATGCATTTTAGAATAGAACCAGTGTATGATTAAGCAGTATTTTTAGCTTTACATGGTGATACAATCCATTTGGGAAGGGAAAAAAAGGTTGAATGAATGTGCAATATTTTCTTTAGATTAATTTTAAGTTCAGCTGTTTTACAACCTGACTGACTTGCTTCTGGCAATAAAAATGACTGGCAGTATTTGAATATGAAGCACTTTTTGCTTGCTGGATTTAAAATGCTAAATTGGTGGGATCTCTGAGGTCACAAAATTTTACTTTTTACTGGGTTTACATAGAATATATATCAACTTCAATTAAAGACCCAAATTTTCTCTTGGGCTATTATGGTATTATTCTTGTCAAGTTTGCAGATATAAAGCATGTAAAAACAAAGCTGGTGATTGTCAGTGATATTTTATTTATTTATCATCCAAGGTGACTTTTTGCAGTAGGCTTAGATGTGTTCATAAAATCACTAACTTTCTACAAAAACTACCAGGATGTTTTTTGCTGTTAAAGAATTTTGCATTAAATATATACAAATGCTTAGATGTTCTCACTAAAATCAGACTTTCACAATACCCTGCTTAGGTCACTACAGGATTCCTCTCCCTGCTGGTAGTTAATACTAAGTTTGAAAGTAAAAGTCTAATTTGTTCTGTTGCCCTTAAGCATACTTTTTAATACCTTTTATTTCTTTTTTTGTGTTAGTTTTAACAGAATTGACATTCCACCATATGAGTCCTATGAAAAACTGTATGAGAAACTTTTAACTGCAGTAGAGGAGACATGTGGCTTTGCAGTAGAGTGAATGCTCTCAACCAAAGGAAACTGTTACACAAACCTGATCAAAACCTACAGACATGCTGCAGACCCTTGAACTCTTGTCTACATTTCCTGGTTTCCCTTCCACACTTTTTTGGAAGAACGTGATATCGCCTTGTTTCTTTCATTTTTTTATTTGATCAAAAGATCCTAATTCTCAAAAGTATTGCAAGTTGTCAGAGTACCAGGGATAGTCCATACGGCGTGAGGGTATTTTAGAGCTCTTATGTAGTTCGTGGATCATAAGCTGGAAGCTACATCCAGGTATTCATTTAAAATTGAATGGTAGAGAATATCTTATCTAGTAGTTTTTAAGCTTGTGCTCCGGATGCAAACATGCAAAGCTAACCATTGGTTTTGTAGTTTCTTGCAGTAGAAGTTTCTACACAATGTACCATACAGCTAGTGTGAAGGTTACTGGGTGTTTACACAGTGGAGGGTCTTGACAGATTTGCTAACTGTACATTTGCACAATAGGGACCAGCCTGTTAAGCTCATTTATTTACAGTGTGTATGTTTTAAGTATTTCAAATAAAGTTGGTTTTAGGTAATGCTTAGAACTGGAGGGAAAATATCAAATATATTATTTGTGTTCTGAATCAAATGTTTTATTGCGAAGCTACAAAGATATGTATACAGTTACATTATATGAAAAATGGAAGTGATGCATTAACTTCATGTTGTATTTTGCATTTTAGACATTTTATTTATAAATTCATTTAAGTGAAGCCATGTGTGTTAAATCATTGTTGTGAGAAATGTAAGCATCATGCAACCTAGTGGTCATGTGTAGGTTAGAAAACATTCCTCTTTTGCCTTGTGCTAATCTTTCTCTCATGACTCTAGCTGTAGGACCAAGTTAGTTATATCATAGGTCTTCTCTCGTGACAGAAAAATGAGTATTTTCCCTGGGTATATAAATCTCACATGAAATTCAGTTTTCATTGTCCTGGGGTAATGTGTACCATGTTTCTATTTTTTATTTTTTTTATTTACATCTGTTAGAATTTTCCACGTACGTTGAACAGAAACTAGAAGCATAACAGATGTCTACAGAAAGTAGCTGCTTTTCATATGACCAATGGATTTCATAGTAATAGCTGCATCTTCTGCAATGACTGCCATCTTGTAGTTTAAAGCGCAAAAATAAGAGTAAGCACAGACATGAATAAAAAAATTAAGTCCAAAAAATGGAGGAAAAACCATTGTGACACAAGGGTGTCCTGGGGCCATCCAGTTTCCACTAGAGAGCATAGCAGGTGTTATGGATTAAATTGTATAGCTAGGCTGTTTGTTTTTTTTTGTTTTTTTTCCTTCTCTTCTAGGCTGAAGATGTTCTGTATGTTAGCCAGGATTTCTCTAAAGGGTTGAAGTTATCTGTTTCAGTAGCTTAAGTAACAGTAGTAATCTTTTATTTATATAGTGCCAATAATTTACACAGCGCTTAATACAATACATATATTCAAAGGGTATGACAATTAGAATTGACAGACTAAGACAAACCAATACATTAGGTGGAGTTCACAATCTTGAGGGGATGGGGTGAGAACACACAGAGAGCCAAGAGCAGCCAAGATGGTATGCTTGAAGAAGTGGGTTTTGAGATGTTTCTTAAATGTTGGGAGGGAGGGTGAATGCTGAAGGTTTGGTGGAAGTAGGTTCCAGAGATATGAGGCAGTCCGAGTGAAATCTTGTAGATGGGAAAAGAAGATAATTGAGGAGAGCTTTAGCCCATGGGTAGAACATAAGGATCAAGTAGGAGAGTATTTTGCTTATGAGGGCAGACATGTATATTATATGTTAGTACTAGGGTTTTAAATTTAATTCTAAAGGTAATAGGGAGTTAGTGGAGGATTTCAGAGTGGGGAAGAAGAGGAGGAGCGGTGTGCAAGGAAGATAAGCCTAGCAGCAGCATTATTTATGACAGACTGCAGATGAGAGAGTAGAGACAGTGGAATGCCAACCAGAAGAGTGTTACAGTAGTCAAGATAGGAAATAAGTGAATGATATACCAAGTGAAAACAATCAATCCCACGTGTTAAAGCAAAAAACAAAATTAAAGAAATATTATGTTCCCAATGTTTGCCGCAACCCGTTCAATATCCACAGCTTTGGGTGCATATACAAAGGAGGAAATGCCCCACAGTATAAAATGGAGACATACTAGGAAGAGACAAACATTTTTTGATACCAGACTTATTTTGTCAGTCAATTCTTCTGAGGAAGCCAGACCAAGCTATTAGGCAAAACACGCTGAGACTATTCAGATCATTAAGATTTCAGCCACTTTATATGAACGTGTTTAGCATAACTTTTATTGTGCCATCTTATGCTGTAAGTGCGATATTTTACCTCATACTGAAAATTACAGCAATATTGCACCATTTTTAGAACTTTTAATGAGGACATTAAGCTTGATGGGCTTTACATCACATATGTTTGTGAGTGTATTTCATTATTAATCACAACTTATTGATTTATACATGTTACACTTTTGCATTTGTTTTATTTTTTCCTATGTATATGTGCCCCAAGCTGTAAATATTGAAATTAGTGAATGAACCAGAGTTTTTGTGGGTGAGGAATCGCTTGTGGATGCGAAAGATGTTTTTAGGTCCAAGTGGCGTTGTCTGAGTTGCTTCTGCATAGAGAGAGTCTCTTTTGAAGTAGACTATTTTAAGTAGGATTTAAAAAAAAAAAAAAAGGGGGTTAGGCAAGGTACTTAAATTTTATATAGTTATTTTTAATTTTTAGTTTTTGTACTTCTAACTTTTTACATTTCTGGATTTCATTTTTTATTTATTTATATATATTTTTTTTTTTCCCTATTTTTGATTTGTGTGTGGTTATGGGAGTTAGCAACATTAGTCCAAAGTACACATCTTGCTCTATGTATGCATGCCTGGATGAATCAGTCCAGGGTCCATACATCCTGTGGCAAGTGTGAGCAAGTGGCTTCTCTGGAAGCTCATACTGGAGCAGGGCCGGCCTTTGGGGTGTGCGACCGCACAGGGCGCCACACTCCAGGGGGCGCCGCCGCGGGGTCCGCCGACGACGCGGGGACCGCTGCTGCCCGCTCTGGACCTAGATTAAAACATCGGGGGGTTTTTTTACTGTTTTTTTAACTTTATTTAAAATCCTCCATGTTAAATAAAGTTTTTTTTAACTTTATTTAACATGGAGGATGTTAAAGTTAAAACAAACAAAAAAAACCCCAATGTTTTCATTTATGACCCGGGCAGGGGCGCCGAGCGGTTGCTCGTGAAGTTCTCAGCAACCGCTCGACGCCCCTTACTCTCCGTGACTCCGTTGCGGTGCCGGCATCTCATGTTGAGCGCCGGACTGTTCCGGCGCTCAACATGAGATGCCGGCAGGACTCCTCAAGGTAAGTTAGGATAAGGAGAAGTAGGGAGGGGGGGTAGTTTGAAGGGGCAGAGGGGGGGGTAGTTTGAAGGGGCAGAGGGGGGGGGGTAGTTTGAAGGGGCAGAGGGGGGGGGTAGTTTGAAGGGGCAGAGGGGGGGGGGTAGTTTGAAGGGGCAGAGGGGGGGGTAGTTTGAAGGGGAAGAGGGGGGGGGTAGTTTGAAGGGGCAGAGGGGGGGGTAGTTTGAAGGGGCAGAGGGGGGGGTAGTTTGAAGGGGAAGAGGGGGGGGTAGTTTGAAGGGGCAGGGGGGGTAGTTTGAAGGGGCAGAGGGGGGGTAGTTTGAAGGGGCAGAGGGGGGGGGTAGTTTGAAGGGGCAGAGGGGGGGGTAGTTTGAAGGGGAAGAGGGGGGGGTAGTTTGAAGGGGCAGGGGGGGTAGTTTGAAGGGGCAGAGGGGGGGGTAGTTTGAAGGGGCAGAGGGGGGGTAGTTTGAAGGGGCAGAGGGGGGGGTAGTTTGAAGGGGCAGAGGGGGGGGTAGTTTGAAGGGGCAGAGGGGGGGGTAGTTTGAAGGGGCAGAGGGGGGGGTAGTTTGAAGGGGCAGAGGGGGGTGTAGTTTGAAGGGGCAGAGGGGGGTGTAGTTTGAAGGGGCAGGGGGGGTAGTTTAAAGGGACAGACGGGGGGGTAGTGAGGGGGGGCGCTAGAGGAGTAGTTCGCACAGGGCGCCAGAACACCTAAGGCCGGCTCTGTACTGGAGATCTGGAGAAGCAAATTGTATATCTGTCTCAAAGTTGCAATCTTGAAAGGAGTCTATTGCTTACTGAGCAGAGTGGAGGGGATAAAACAGCTGGGGAACAGGCACATAGGGTGACAGTTACATGTTAGCTGAGGGGGCGTGCAGAGGAAAGGTTTAGCTAGTCCTGACTTTGCGCAGATTTGCCTGCTTGAGTGAAGATGTTGGGTGCATCAGCCCAGGAGTAGCTGTACTGGAGGAAGTGTAAGAAAAGCTAGACAGGTTGTGGTGGTAGGGGACTCTATAATTAAGAGAGTAGATAGGGTAATCTGCCGCTCTGATCGGCTCAACCAGACAGTTTGCTGTCTCCCGGGTGCTCGGGTCCGACATGTTGCTGACAGAAATATTACCTGTGCCGCGTGCAACAGTAGAAAGGCAGCAGGAGATTATGGAGGTTAATGCGTGGCTAAAGTCATGCACTGGGCTAATTTTCCACTTTGGTACAATCTAAACGGAAGAGGGTCTGCTGTACTAGGGGACAGGATGGCTAGAAGGTTGGAGGGGACTTTAAACTAGTGGTGAGGGGGGGGGGGACACAGAAATCTAGAAAATGGAGATAGCACAGAAAGAGGGGTGGAGATGGGGGAGGGGCAAGATCAGAACAGAGGTATGTATGTAATAATTCACATAAAATACAAGAGACTCAGGATAATGTATGCTTACTAATGCAAGGAGCCTAAATAACCAAATGGGGGAACTAAAGGCAATAGCATACACTAAACAATATGACATAATAGGCGTAACGGAAACATGGTGGGATGAGATGTATCACTGGGCGGTTAACTTAAATGGTTACATGTTATTTAGGAAGGATAGAAAAAGCAGGAAGGGTGGTGGAGTATGCTTGTATGTTAACAATGAGTTAAAGTCTAATATTAAGCAACTTGAATGTGACAAGGAAAATTGTAAAAAATTGAAGATTTACGGGTAGATATCAGCTTGGGGCAAAAAAAATAAAAATCAATTACTAGTTGGGATATGTTATAAACCACCTAATGTTAATACTGATGAGGAAGAACAGCTCTTAGAGCAAATTGGATATTTTAATTACCCAGACATAAATTGGGACAGAGGGACTAGTAGTTCTGCAAGGGGATTCAGGTTTTTGAACCTGTTAAATGACACCATGTCACAACTGGTACAAGCACCAACTAGAAAGGATCCTTGTCTGGATCTTGTTATAACAAACAATGTTGATCTATTGTCAAACATTCAAGTAGGAGAGAATTTGGGTAATAGTGATCACAATATGGTGTATTTTGCAATAAACTCAAAAAAGGATATTGCATGGGGAATACTAAAACATAATTTTAAAACGGCTAATTTCAATAAGATAAGGGCAGCTTTAGAACATATTGACTGGCATAAACTCTAGTGATAAAAACACTGAGGGAAAAATGGAGAATCCTCAAACAAATATTAGAAAGGCACACTTCTCAATATGTACCATTAGGTGATAAATATAAAAGAAACGTATTGAAACCAATGTGGCTTAGTAGGGAAGAAATTTAAAAATAAGAAAAGGGCCTGTAAAGCATTTAAATCAGACAAATCAGAGGCTTCCTTTAAAAGATATAAGGAAGCCAATAATGCATGCAAAAAGGTGATTAGATGGGCTAAACTAGAAAATGAGAGAGCAAAACCAACCCCCCCCCCAAAAAAAATAAAAAAATTAAAGTGTAGGTACACTAAAAGCAGAGATGGGTGTGTTAACAAGGACCAGGAAAAAGCAGAAACTTTAAATAACTATTTTTCCTCAGTATACATTGAGGAACTTATGGCAATTGATATGCAAACGACTAGTGCAAAAAAATTGCGGACACATTGTGATTGGATGACTCGGGACAAGGCAACTAAAGAAAACTGTCAACAACGCTCCAGGGCCTGACGGTATTCACCCACGAGTATTTAAGGAGCTAAGTCTGGAAATAAGTGAACCTCTGTCTTCATCTTTTTTTTTTTTAAACTGAATTTTTATTGAGATCAGACATAAAAATAACACAGGTATCCTCCATGTAATGCATAGGAGTAAAGACAAAGAAAAAAAGAAAAAGAAAAAAAAAGCGCATTACAGTTGGACATTACTGCAAGTATACCGCCATACAATGCGGAAAAACAATGTAGAAATATCATATCGGTATAATATGTATACAATATGTCACACAGATCTCGGATTTTACATTTTTAGGAACAGGGAAGGGGAAGGGATGGGGGAGGAAGGAGAGAGAAAGAGAAAAAAAAAAAAAAAAAAAAAGGGGAAGGAGGAAAGAGCGAGAAGAATAAAGCAGTAGAAGAGAAAGAAGAGGCCAAAAAGGTAATCAGGAAGCCAGAGTCGCCTTCCGATACCAAATGGTCCGCAAATCTTTCAGGATATAACCACTAGGCATAGGGCAGAATGTAGCAGTATAATACTCATCCCAGGCCGCCCAAGTGTCATGAAAAATGTGTGGAGTGTTAGAGGCGGATGCGCCATCTGTAAGTACGGGTTGTAGTAAGCGCATACAAGACGTCCTGAATCGTGGGAGGGAGTGGGTCCTTCCACTTGCGCGCAACGCAAACCTTGGCTGCGATCAAGAAATGACCCAGTAGTTTTCCCAGTGGGGAGGCTAATGATGGGGGAAACATATCTAACAATAGGGTTAAGCACAGGACAGCCCCACCATACATGGAGCATGGTGCCTACTTCCCCGCACTGTCTCCAGCATAAGGGGGAGGAGGAGGGGAACATTTTAGCTAGTCTGGAAGGAACATAATACCACCGAAAGAGAACCTTCCTATCGGTTTCGAAATGAGTAGCATTTTTTGAGACCCCCTGAAACGAGGAGAGGGCATGATACCAAGTTTGAACATCATATTCCCTGCCAAGTTCCTTCTCCCATTGTAGCATAAATAGAAGTTTGTCATCAGACCCGTGACCCAACAGAGCAGTATAACAAACCGAGATAGCCCCCGGAACACAAGGAGCTTTCAGGCAAAGCCGAACGATCGGGGTATCAGGACAGGAGGCAGGGAGGTCCCTCAGATGCTGCAAAAGGGCGTGCCGAACTTGTAGATACTTAAAGAAATCTCGACTGGGCAGGGAAAAAGTACTCTGCAGGTCTTGGAAAGAACGTAGACGACCCCTGGAGAACAAGTGGGATACCGAAGTGACACCACAATGTATCCAATTATCTAAGTGGACATGAGGGATAAGGGGTTTCAAAAAAGATAATGGGGCGTGCCCGAGAAGGTGATCAGGAAACCACAACATGGATTTATGTTTGTCCCACACTGCCAACGAGAGCGAGGTCGTGGGTAGGGCATCCGGCAGTGGAGGTCTAGAATTCTTAGGAAGCCACAGAAGATCTCGTAACAAAAATGGGGAAGTAAACAAGGATTCATGGTCCACCCAGGCCACCCTAGATGGTTCTGAAAAGAGAAGAAGGGTTTGAGCCAGGTTGGAGGCAAGATAATAGAGCCTGAGATTTGGAATACCCAAACCACCAAGTAATTTAGAACGCTGTAAAATATGGTACGGAAGACAGGGCCGTTTGTGGAGCCAAAAAAATTTAGACAGTCTGGTTTGCATCGTGCGAAAAAATCCAGAAGGCAAAGCTATGGGCAAAGTCCGATAGAGGTATAGCAATTTGGGGAGGGAATTCATTTTGAAGGAGACAATACAGCCAAGCCAGGAAATCTCCAGTTTTGACCATCTGTTTAAATCGTCACAGATTTTGTTCCAAAGTGGTAGAAAGTTGGATTTAAATAAGGAACCAGCCGACTTGGTAATGCGGACCCCCAAATATGTAATAAAGTCCGTACGCCAAGAATAATGAAAAGTCCCGGACACGGCGCTAATCACCGAAGTCTCGTATCCTATATTAAGAGCCTGCGTTTTATGCCAATTGATTTTGTAGTACGAGAGATTACCAAAAGTAGACAATAACGCATGTAGATTCGGAAGAGAAATTGTTGGATTAGTGAGTGTCAGGAGGACATCATCAGCGTACAGACAAATTTTAGAGTCAACGGAACGTATGGGAAAGCCCGCAATATCGGGGTGATCTCTGATGGCAATCGCCAGCGGTTCCATGGCTAGAGCAAACAAAAGCGGCGAGAGCGGGCATCCTTGGCGGGTACCATTGCTAATAGCGAAGGGCACCGAAAGAAAGCCAGAGGTATAGACTCGCGCACAGGGCCGGTCGTAGAGGACAGAAACTGCGTTAATGAATTTCTCAGGTAAGCCAAAAGCCCTCAACGTAGAGAGCAGATACCCCCAATGAATGCGGTCGAAAGCTTTCTCCGCGTCTAAAGAAAGCATCACACAAGGTTTATTAGTAGATTTCGCAAGATGGGTAATATTAATGATGCGCCTCGTATTATCAGACGGTTGACGACCTAGGATAAAACCTACCTGATCATTGCGGATCAAGGCAGGAAGCAAGGTATTCAAACGGTTAGCAAGCAATTTGGAATAAAGCTTAATATCCGTGTTTAACAGGGATATAGGTCTATAATTTTCACAAGCCGAAGGGGACTTCCCGGGCTTAGGGATGGTGACTACATAGGCCTCAGACATTTCACCAGGGAGGGGTGTAGACTCCAAGAAACAGGAAAAGAGATCACTTAAGCGAGGAGCCAAAATAGATTTAAATTTTTGATAATAAAGATTGGAGAAGCCGTCTGGACCTGGGGCTTTATGAGATTTCAAGCCAGCAATGGTACGCTCTACTTCATCAGGTAATGGTGGCGCCACCAAAGCCTCCCACTGATCTGCAGGAAGCCGAGGGATTGAAAGAGAGGAAAGAAAATCAGCAATCTCCACCGAACGCGGTTGCGGTAAGTCCGTCTGTAGACGGAGGTTATATAAGGAGTCATAATATTTTGCAAACAGATCAGCGATTTCTTTCGGATTATACACCCTCACACCCTGAGAAGTCTGCAAATAATGGGTAGTACAGAAAGATGTCTGGAGTCGGAGCCTGCGAGCCAACAAGGAATCAGCTCAATTTCCTTTTGCATAATACTGCAGGTGAAGCCGACGTAACGCGAATTCCGTGTAATGTAGTTGAAGTTTATGTAATTCAGCTTTGATCTCCCGTATCTGATCCTGAGTGTCATTGGACCAAGAAGCTTTATTGGTAAGCTCCAAGGACACCAGACGGTCAGTAAATTCTGAGATCGTGCGTAATCTCTGCTTCTTTTGAGCAGACGCAATTTTAATAAGATGACCCCGTATGACTGCCTTATGGGCAAGCCAGAGGGTGGAGGGTGAAATCTCCGGAGTGGCATTGGTCCGAAAATACTCGGCGAGCGCGTCTGCAACATCCACGCATACCTCTCATTAACTCATAACTTTCATTAAGGCACCATCGGGCTGACGGTGACAAGGTGGGACCATTGACCAGGGAAATCCACACAGGAGCGTGGTCAGACCACGATATATGTCCTATCTCTGCGCTTCGAATCAACTGCAAGACCTCACCCTCTACCAAGAGCATATCAATTCTGGAATAACTTCAATGAACATTCGAGTAAAAAGAAAAGTCCCTCCCTAAAGGGTGTACCACACGCCATGCGTCAAAAAGGGAGTGTTGATGAAGCAAATCTTGAAATTTTTTACCTTGGTCCGTCAGTGTCCTCAAATATCTAGCAGACAATTTAGCGGAAGAGGCCAAGGAGGGCGTAGAAACGAGATTAAAATCCCCTCCAGCAATCACTCTACCCTGTCTCAGCCTGTGTAGTTTAGTGAATACATGATCACAGAAAGCGGGCTGACCGGAGTTAGGGGCATAAAGATTAAGGATAGTATAAGGGGTACCGTCAATGCAACCCCGGACAATAAGGTAGCGACCCTTCGGGTCACGGGTTTGAGACAACAACTGAAAGTGAACTTGTCTACTAATAAGTATAGCTACACCCATAGTCTTGTTGGCAGTGCGCGCATGATATTCTAGGGGATAATATTTGGACGCCAGTAATCTTGCTTGGGATTTAGCGAGGTGGGTCTCCTGAATCAACACCACCGTAGCCTTACGCGTTTTGAGCTCCTGAAACAGCATCCGACGCTTATGTGGGGTATTTAATCCCCGAGCATTAATAGAAAGGAAGGTAATTTGCATCTCGGTACAATAGCAGTGGCAACTGGATAATGACCGACTGATCTAATTGGCAGAGAGAAGAAAAAATAGAAAGAGAGAGAGAAAAAGAGGAGAAGGAAAAAGGAAAAAAAAAAAAAAAGGGGGGGTGGGGAGGAAGAGGGGGAGGCAAGGAAGGGAAGAAAACAAGGGAATTGATAAGAGAAGCAAAAGCACTTCAAGAAACACACAATTTGCGCACAACACCAATGGTTATACAGAACGATGTGCTCAAGAAATACAGTGAACCGTATGTTGGGGCAAAAAACCAGCAGTGGCTAGGACTTGCTGGCACACAGGCGAGACAATTGTAATAAAACTAAACATTTCTCCGGACATCCGGAAGACAGTGTAAGGAAATTAGTCAGAAGAAAGAAAGAAACCCCGAGCAATAAGAGTCATGAGAACCAAAACAATGTAATTATACAGAATCGTGAAACTCCCACGGAAATAAACAGGCAGCAAGTGTCCGATTAATTCACAACCAGGTGTAAAAGCATGAAGAGAAACACATAACCGTAAAGTATATCGTATGTGACACCCCCTGCCAGAGGAAAAAAAAAAAAAAAGAAAATCCCCAGCAGGAAATAAACATGTGTGTGTGTGTGTGTGTGTGTGTGTGTGATGCATAGTAACATAGTAACATAGTTCATAAGGTTGAAAAAAGACCAAAGTCCATCAAGTTCAACCTATATACATATTGTGTCCCTACTGTGTTGATCCAGAGGAAGGCAAAAAACCCTTATGAAGCAGATGCCAATTGCCCCATACCAGGGGGAAAATTCCTTCCCGACTCCAAATATGGCAATCAGAATAAATCCCTGGATCAACGTTCTGTCCCTATTAATCTAATATCCATAACTTGTAATATTATTGCTTTCAAGAAACACGTCCAGGCTCCTTTTGAACTCTTTTATTGAGTTTACCATCACCACTTCCTCTGGCAGAGAGTTCCATAATCTCACCGCTCTTACTGTAAAGAACCCCCGTCTGTGCTGGTGTAGAAACCTTCTTTCCTCCAGCCGTAGAGGATGTCCCCTTGTTATAGATACAGTCCTGGGTATAAATAGGTCCTGGGAGTGATCTCTGTACTGTCCCCTTATATATTTATACATAGTTATTAAGTCCCCCCTAAGCCGTCTTTTTTCCAAACTAAATAACCCCAATTCTGATAATCTTTCTGGGTACTGTAGTCCTCCCATTCCCCTTATTACTCTGGTTGCCCGTCTTTGAACCCTCTCCAGCTCCACTATATCTTTCTTGTACACTGGTGCCCAGTACTGTACACAGTATTCCATGTGTGGTCTGACTAGTGACTTGTACAGGGGTAGAATTATTTCCTTGTCGTGGGCATCTATGCCCCTTTTGATGCACCCCATGATTTTATTTGCCTTAGCAGCAGCTGCCTGACACTGGTCGCTACAGGTAAATTTACTGTTAACTAAAACTCCTAAGTCCTTTTCCATGTCAGTCGTCCCCAGTGTTTTCCCATTTAATACATATTCCCAGCCTGGATTTTTCTTCCCCATGTGCATAACCTTACATTTATCTGTGTTGAACCTCATCTGCCACATCCCAGCCCAAGCCTCCAACCTATGCAGATCCATTTGTAATCGTGCGCTGTCCTCTATTGTGTTAACCACGTTACAGAGCTTAGTATCGTCTGCAAAGATTGATACTTTACTATGCAATCCCTCTACAAGGTCATTAATAAATATATTAAAAAGAATAGGACCCAAAACTGACCCCTGTGGTACCCCACTAGCAACAGTCACCCACTCAGAGTATGTACCATTAATAACCACCCTCTGTTTCCTATCACTGAGCCAGTTACTTACCCACATACACACATTCTCCCCCAGCCCAAGCATTCTCATTTTATGTACGAGCCTTTTATGTGGCACCGTATCAAATGCTTTGGAAAAATCAAGAAATCCAGCGATTCACCCCGATCCAGTCTTGAGCTCACCTCCTCATAAAAGCTGATCAGGTTAGTTTGACAGGACCGATCCCTTGTAAACCCATGCTGATATGGAGTCATACACTTATTTTCATTGAGATACTCCAAAATAGCATCTCTTAGGAAACCCTCAAACAGTTTACACACAACAGAAGTTAAACTAACAGGCCTATAATTCCCCGGGTCACTTTTTGTCCCCTTTTTGAATATTGGCACAACATTTGCTATGCGCCAGTCCTGGGGAACAGACCCTGTCACTATAGAGTCCTTGAATATTAGAAATAGGGGTCTGTCTATTACATTACTTAACTCCCTTAGAACGCGGGGGTGAATGCCATCTGGACCTGGTGATTTGTCTATTTTGATTTTTTTTAGGCGGCACTGCACTTCTTCCTGGGTTAGACAGGCGACATGTACTGGGGCATTTATCTCATCCTGCTGTATATTACCTGGCATTTCATTTTCCTCTGTGAATACAGCAGAGAAGAATATATTTAATAGATTAGCTTTTTCCTGATCCCCGTCTATAACTTCTCCCTCATTACTTTTTAAGGGGCCAACGCTTTCATTGTTAACCTTTTTACTATTTATATAGTTAAAGAACATTTTGGGGTTTGTTTTACTCTCTTTGGCAATGAGTCTTTCTGTCTCCAATTTTGCTGCTTTTATCTGATTTTTACATATTTTATTTTTTTCCCGATAGCTTTTTAGTGCTTCCTCACTGCCTTCCTGTTTTAGTAGCTTAAATGCCTTTTTTTTGCCATTTATTACCCCCTTTACATTTTTATTTATCCACATTGGTTTTCTCTTGTTCCTGACTCTTTTATTCCCATACGGTATGTACCTTTCACAGTGAGAATTTAAGATATTCTTAAAAATCTCCCATTGAGCGTCTGTACTCTTGTTTTTGAGGACATTTTCCCAATTTACAGTGTTAAGGGCTTCTCTTAGTTGATCAAACTTTGCCCTCCTAAAGTGCATAGTTCTTGTGGCTCCTCTAAGAGTTCCCTTATTGAAGGACAAGTTATAATGCATCATATTGTGATCACTATTTCCTAGATGTCCCCTGACCTGCACATTAGTTACTCTGTCAGGTCTGTTGGTTAATATTAAGTCCAGTAGGGCGCCCCCTCTGGTCGGGTCCTGTACCATTTGGGACAGATAATTATCCTTACTTATAGTCAGAAACCGGTTTCCTTTATGAGATTCACAGGTCTCGGTTTCCCAGTTTATGTCGGGATAGTTAAAGTCCCCCATAATAACCACCTCATCGTGATTAGCTGCCTTGTTTATTTGCTTTAATAATTGATCTTCTGCTGCTTCCATTATATTTGGTGGCTTATAGCAAACCCCGATCAGTATTTTATTATTTTTCTTTCCATATATTTCTACCCATAATGACTCCACATTATCATTTCCCTCACATATATTCTCCCGCAGTGTGGCCTTTAGGCTGGACTTTACATAAAGGCAAACTCCTCCCCCTTTTCGTTTTTTCCGATCCTTCCTGAATAGACTATACCCCTGTATGTTAACCGCCCAGTCATAGCTATCATCCAACCATGTCTCTGTTATACCCACTATGTCATAATTTTCTTCAGACATTATTAACTCCAGTTCGTCAGTTTTATTGGTCAGACTTCTGGCATTAGTAAGCATACAATTTAGAGGTGTATGGTTTTTTTCCCTATGAAGCCTATCCCTATTAACTATTCTAACCCCTCCCTCTGCTCCACCCCCAGGTACATTTATAAGCCCCAGCTCTCTATCTACACTATCTTCCCCTTCTATATTGTAGTTTCCCTCCCCCCCTTTCCCTAGTTTAAACACTCCTCCACCCTTCTGACCATCTTCTCCCCAAGCACAGCTGCACCCTCCCCATTGAGGTGCAGCCCGTCCCTACCGTAGAGCCTGTATCCGACAGAGAAGTCGGCCCAGTTCTCCATGAACCCAAACCCCTCCTTCCTACACCAGCTTCTGAGCCACTTGTTTAGCTCCCTAATCTCCCGCTGCCTCTCTGGTGTGGCACGTGGTACAGGTAATATTTCAGAAAATACTACCTTGGAGGTCCTTGCCTTAAGCTTGCTACCTAAGTCCCTGAAATCATTTTTAAGGACACTCCGCCTCCCTCTCACTTTGTCATTGGTGCCAATGTGCACCATGACTGCTGGGTCTTCTCCAGCCCCTCCCAGTAATCTGTCAACCCGATCCGCGATGTGCCGAACTCGAGCGCCAGGCAGACAACACACTGTTCGGCGATCCCGGTCTTTGTGACAGATCGCCCTGTCTGTCCCCCTAATAATTGAGTCCCCCACTACCAGCACCTGTCTGGCCTGCCCTGCGCTCCTCCTTCCCTCCTTACTGGAGCAGACACCCCTCTGGTGGTCAGAGGCAGTGACTTGCTGCAGTACTGCTAACTCTGAACTAACATCCCCCTCATCTGCCAACCGGGCAAACTTGTTGGGGTGTGCTAGATCAGGACTAGCCTCCCTGGCGCTTTTCCCCCTACCCCGCCTTCTAACTGTAACCCAGCTAGCTGCCTGACTGTCCTGTACCTCCATCCCACTATCCTCCACCACCTCTACCTGCGAGAGAGCTTGCTCAGTGAGCAGCAGACTCCTCTCCAAGTTGTCAATAGATCTCAGTGTTGCCAGTTGCTCCTCCAGACTCAGGATTTGTGCTTCCAAATGAGCAACCCGCACACATCTCGCACAGCAATATGCACCCTCGAAGCGCTGCTCAAGGATTGCATACATTGAGCAAGATGTACACCTGACCGCATTGTCAAACATGGAGGACATCTTGGCAATGGGGATAGCTCCAATAACTGGCAAAAACAGACAGTAAGGCGCAAAATATATATAAATATATTATATGCAATCACAAGGATTTATACTTTACCCTCCTTCTTGCTTTTTAACTCCTTCTTTGCTTGTAACTCCTCACTTAGAGATGTCACTTAGGAGATTCGCCCCAGCTCAGGATTCGCTTGTGTGTCCAAGCTAAATGCAACTGCAAAAGCCAAGCAGAACTCACAGAGAAGGTTACTTAATTAGCAACACACCTGAAATAGCCCTTACCCTTTTTTTTTGCTTTTTTCAACAAAACTTTACACTGAACACAACACAAACAAACACAGTGCTCCCCCTTGCAATAGTAATGAATATACTCTCCTTCTTTGCTTGTAACTCCTCACTTAGAGATGTCACTTAGGAGATTCGCCCCAGCTCAGGATTCGCTTGTGTGTCCAAGCTAAATGCAACTGCAAAAGCCAAGCAGAACTCACAGAGTTAAGATAAATCACGTGCGGCATAACTCCGAAAGCCTGCTCGAGGCATATAGAACATTAAATATGGAGAAAAAAAAAAAAACCCCAGCAGGGAATAAACATGTGTATGTGTATGTGTGATGCATATGCGCCGCTAAGATAAATCACGTGCGGCATAACTCAGAAAGCCTGCTCGAGGCATGTAGAACATTAAATATGGATATGATGGTAGCCTAAGACGACATTCAAAATGAGCGAAACAAAAAACAAAAAAAAAATAAAATAAAAAATAAAAGAAAACCCCAGCAGGGAATAAACGTGTGTGTGTGTGTGTGTGTGTGTTGCATATGCGCCACTAAGATAAATCCTGTGCGGCATAACTCAGAAAGCCTGCTCGAGGCATGTAGAACATTAAACAAACAAAAAAAAAACCCTCAGCAGGGAATAAACAGGTGTGTGTGTGATGTATATGTGCCGCTAAAATAAATCACATGCGACATGAAAATGGAAGCACGCGTGAATGTAGTGTACAAGCGCACCAGGTGCATAACAATGCGTGCGTGAGGAATAAGTAAATGTAGTGTAGCAACATCCTAGGGTCCCCTAGAGAGTATTGCAGAAACAAAAACATGAGTGTATGTGGTGCACCAATGCCACAGATATCCGAGTATCACGGGAAAATCAAGTTGTAAGACCACACGGCACATAAGTAGACAAATGTCTATAGGGTACAGGTACGGCGTGTGTATATGTATGTAAAAACAAAACAAAAGTGCCGAGCATCAAAAAAAAAACAACCAAAAAACATCAGGAATGCATTAAACACAGGTAGGAACTGCAACTATCCTTAGGATAAAGTCCAAAGAGACCGAATTTCAACAAAAATAGAAGGCTTATGTGAAAGTCACGTAGACGCAGGTGAAAGCCTCGACGGCGAAACAGATGGCACCAGAGCAGCCTTCGCATGAGAGCGGGAATGATGTTGCTTCGTCGTCCGCTTTCTGCTGGGCCTCGCCACGTCCTCGTTAGTAGGTAAACGTCGAGGAACAGGTGTAGAATCCATTTGGTCTATCGCCATGACGTCTTCGTGGACTAAGTGCCACTGTTGCAGCAAATAAAGCCCCTCCATAGGTGTGCAGGCAATATGAAGAGATCCATTCTTGGTAATGAGGAGCTTTGTGGGAAAACCCCATCTATAAGAGATGCGGTTTTTTCGCAAGGCCAAGGTAATTGGGATGAAGATACGACGTTTAGCGAGAGTGGCAGCAGAAAGGTCCGCAAAAATGTGTAGGTGAGCGTACGGTGCTGGAAAAGAGGAACGCTGACGGGCCTGTTGCATAACAGCCTCCTTAGTCGAAAAATAATGGAGTCATAACACCACATCCCTGGGAACCGTGGACGGCAGGTTCTTCGGTTTCGGCACCCGATGAGCCCTATCGAGCCGTAGGTCCGAGTCCGAGGCGTCAGGTAAGAGCGTGACGAAAAAAGAGTGTAGGTATGTATGCAGGGACTCGGCTGTTACCTCTTCAGAGATGCCTCTGATCCTTAAATTGTTGCGCCGAGAGCGGTCCTCAATATCAGCCATCTTAGCAAGCAGCGCAGCATAATTATCTTCCAACGCATTGTGCCTGTCGACCAACTCATTAAAGGTAGAGGAAAAGTCCGAAAATTTCTGCTCCATGTGGTCAGTACGCGCTCCCAAATGTGACAAATCCTGCTTTAAGTCCGAAAGCATATCTTTAATAGCTCCTGTCATAGAGGATTGCATAGAATCCAACATGTGTCTCAGGATCCCTGGGGTCACGGGAGCATCAGGATCGAGGTCAGTATCCACATCAGCGTGTGCAGGCTGTGACGGCGGGAAGGAAGATTCATCGCCATCTTGGTCTTCAACTCCCGGCCTGGTGCGCTTGGGAAAATAGTGTTGCAGCTTGCTCGGGGTCTTCTTCACATGTTTGTGAGACATCTTCTCCGCTTCAGGAATCCAGAAGCTACTTGGAGAAGACTTTGTCCGGTAAAAATATTGTGTTTAGCCACGGTATCGCTCGTGTGCTGGCGGAGCTCGTCTCTCACACGTTCATGCAGCTCCGTTGCCAGGCCACGCCCCTCTGTCTTCATCTTTATTGAAACATTTTTGATTTTATAGACAGACAAGTACCATGATGAACAACCTTCTATCTTGTATTACATATTAAGAGTTTTCCCCAAAGAATAAATAAGGAATATAACATCATGGATTTCAGAACATCCAACCTGCGAACGCAGAGCCACCAAGGAGGGAGGGGAGGATGGAGAGACATAATGTGAATCTTTGTGTTAAGAATAGGGAATCAAGTTGACACCCTATGGCCAGAAAAAAAAATTGATATAAATGACACTTACAGTTAATGATGGTTTAACCATTCAATCCAATCTGATAAAAATCGTTAATTTCTAACGATAATTTGTTTTCCCTTAGTCCTTACGGCAGCACAAGAGGGGTATTACTGCCCCTGTGAACAATTAGGACAGGTGGAAAATTTAATTAAATTAAATAAGCAATTAACCCCCTTTACCCCACCTATAAAGGGAACTCCACCCCCAACCACAGTGTGCTATAACAAGAATAATAAAAAAATATAAGAGGGAGGGATATTAGTGTGCTGCCGTTAGGACTAAGGGAAAACTAATTATCCTTAGAAATTAACGATTCCCTTACGTCCTAACTGGCAGCACAAGAGGGGAAGTAGCTAGAAGATCACCTATGAGGGAGGGTCTTCTGGCTGAACGACGTTCAGAACAGACCGCCCAAAAGCAGTGTCTTCCGAACGTCTTAAATTTTGACTATAATGGCTTATAAAAGTGGAGTCAAAACTCCAGGAGGCTGCAGCACAAATATGTTGAAGAGGGATGAGGCCCCTTTCAGCAGCCGAGGTAGCTACCGCTCTGGCAAGCCTTGAGCTGAGAAGGATTCTCTGATGGCTTCCTTCATCCACCTGCTCGGGGATGGTTTAGAAGCTTTAGATCCTTAGTTCCTGCCAAAAAACTGTAGAAAGAGATTTTCATCTTTCCTGAAGACACCGGATCTTTGCAGATAGATCTGCAGACATCTGGGGATGTCAAGAGTATGTAGAAGAGATTCTTCTTCTGTTGAAGGATCCGGGTGAAAAACAGGTAGAGAAATTACCTGATTAATGTTCTGAAACGAAGAAATCTTCGGTAAAAAAGCTGGCAGGAACCTTAGAAGAATAGAAGGAATAGGGTGTAAGGCTCAAAGGCACACAGAGCTTGCAACTCACCAATTCTCTTGGCAGAGGTGATCGCCACTAGGAAGGCAGCCTTCCAGGAAAGGTACTTCATGTCCACGCTTTCAAATGGCTCGAAGGGGGGGGGGGAGAGCATAACCTCCTGAGCACGACAGTAAGGTCCCATTGAGGGACTGGTCTCAGGATCTTAGGTTTTAACCTTTCAGCTCCTTTAAGGAACCTTCTGATGAGGGGTTCTTGGGACATAGGTTTCCTAAAAAAACCTGATATGGCTGAGATGTGCACTCTGAGTGTAGAGGGAGCAAGGCCTTTATCCAGTCCATCTTGGAGGAACTGTAATATGGAAGAAATGGGGGGGGATCTGAGAAACCCACTTAGTTCTTCGCACACCATAATGAAAAAGAGCGTCTAATCCGGTTGTAAGCTCTATTAGTAGACTCCGCTCTCGAATGAGACAAAGTCCTCAAGACCCCAGAAGAAAGTCAACTATCCTTCAATAGGGAGCTCTCAATCTCCAGGCTGTCAGATTGAGAATTCTCAGATCTAGGCGAGAACCTGTTCCCAGAAACACAGGGTTCTCTGATAGTGGAAGCTTCCAGTACAGACCCTGACTCATCCCCATGAGCTGGGTGAACCATGACCTCCTTGGCCAGAATGGAATTATCACAATAATCGAGGTCTGATCCTGTCTGATCTTCGTCAATACCCTTGGTATCATGGAAATTGGAGGGAAGATGTAAGCCAGCCCGAACCTCCAAGGGATGGACAGAGCATCTATCACCCAAGGATTGTCCTACCTGTATAGGGAGCAGAAGATCTTCACCTTGGCATTGAACCTCGTAGACATTAAGTCGATTTCTGGCATTCCCCACCGTAGAGTAATTTGATGAAATACTTCCTGGTTTAGTGACCATTCGCCTGGAACACTGAGACCCCGACTCAGACGGTCTGCTACCACATTGAGAGATCCCCGATTGTGGACTGCAGAGAGGTGGGAGAGGTTCTGCTCTGCCCATGATAGGATCATTCCCACTTCCTTGAGAAGAGGTTGAGATCTCGTGCCACCCTGTTTGTAATAAACCGCTGTCATGTTGTCTGAATGAACTCTCACCGCTTTGCCGCGGATTTGAGGAGCAAAGTGAAGGAGCGCCAATCTGATTGCTCTGAGCTCTCTGAAATTCGAAGACATAAGGCTTTCTGGAAGGGACCAAGTACTTTGTACTGGAATGTCCTCTAGATGGGCTGCATCCGTGGTCAACAGAATCCAGGCTGGCTGAATCAAGGACCTCCCATCTTTCAGATGCTCCCACCAACTGAGGGAGCGACGGACTTGAGGAGACAGGGTGCACATTTTGTTCAACCCTAATGGGTTGCGATTCCAAATGCCCAAAACTTCTGATTGGAGAGGGCGTAGGTGCCAAAGGGCCCAAGGGACTGCATGCGCAGTCGCTGACATGTGCCCTAACATCTTCATAAGCTTTCTGATGGACACCAACTGAGGGGTCCTTAGAGAACTGGCGGCTCTGACAACCCGATTGTGTCTGTCGAGAGACAGAGAGAGAGTAATCCGGGTCGAGTCAATTATGAAACTTCCTGGAAGTGGATGGAACCACTTTTGGAAGTTTTCTATCCACCCTAACTGGTAGAGAAAAGCCAGAGTCTGCTGAAGATGAGAATACAGCATTTCTGTAGAAGCGGCTTTTAGAAGCCAATCGTCTAAATATGGGACGATTTCTAGGCCTTCTAGACTCAAGATTGCTACCACGGCAACTACAACCTTGGTAAAGGTATGAGGAGCAGAGGAGATTCCGAAGGGAAGGGCAGTAAACTGAAGATGTTTCACTTCGCCACAAAGGGATACAGCCACACGCAGATACTTCCTGTGGGCTTGGCAAACAGGAACATGAAGGTAAGCGTCCTTCAAGTTTATAGAGACCGTCACGTCTCCCGGCAGTAAGATATTTATTACAGAGCGGACTCCATGCGGAATTTCTTTCTCGCTATGAACTTGTTCAAATAGCGAAGATCTATGATCATCCGCCAGTCTCCTGTGATCTTGGGCACTAGGAAGACTGGCGAAAAGACGCCGGATCCACGCTCTTCTGGAGGAACTTCCTCCAACGCTTTCTTCTGTATATAGGCATGGATAGATGCCTCTAGGACTCTGAGCCTCTTGCGCGAGAGAATCCTTGTCAGAACAACATTCAGAGGAGGTAGGGAAACAAAACTTATTTTTTAGCCTGACCGGACTACATCTAACACCCAGAGGTCTGGTATGGACCTCCCGCAAGCCTCCAGAAAAAAGAGACAACCTCCCACCAGGGGGTCTAGCACTGGAGGAGGGGTTACATCCGGACTCTCTGGCACCAGACGTCCTTTCTCTTCTCATAGGACCCGCAGGAGCGACCTGCTCCTCTCTTCTGAGTCCCCTGACGCCATTGGGATCTAGAAGGTCCCTGGGACCTGGATCCTCTGGACTGTCTGCCCCTCCCTCTAGAAGGCTGCTGGGGGAGGGATTTGCCTTTCTTGTCAGAAAGGCCCTCCATGATCCTGTCCAGCTCACTGCCAAACAGCTTGCCAGGTTCGTAAGGCAACCCACAAAGCGAAAATTTGGAGGCGTTGTCCGCTTTCCAGGGTTTTAACCATAGGGGGTCTCCTTGCAGCAGCAGATAGCACCAAAGATTTGGAGGCTAGCTTCAGATGTTGAGGCGCAGCATCCGAAAGGAATTCCACAGCCGGTTGAGCCATTTTAAACTGCTTCAAGATATCGTCTCTTGGAACACCTGCATCAATATCCGACTGGATTTGAGACATTCTGGTGCGCAGAAAAATGAGTAACCTCACTAGAGGCTATAGCCACAGAAGCTGAGGCAGAAGCAGCCGCATAATTGTGGCGCAAGGAACACTCTGCGCGCCTATCCATGGCATCGTGTGAAGAAGATCCTCTTGGACATCTTGGCAATGGCCATATCAACTTTAGGGGGAGGACCCCATGGGCGCTGCTGGTCTACATTAAGCGGAAACATAGATTTGAACTGCTAGGTGATAACCGGACCTTTTTCCGGGAATTTCCATTCAGTCTCCATTAACTTAATGAGAGACTCATCCACTTTGAAGGCCCTTTGCCCTCTAGAGGTGGTTTCTGGAGCTTCCTTAGGGTCAAAACCAGAACGGTGAAGCAGGTTCATCTTCTTCAGAAGAGTCAAGCTCATCTACAGTGAGATAAGCGTCTTCAGACATAGGGGCCAACCTAGGAGGGGACTGGGCCCTAGGTCTCTTTATCTGGAGTGTATCCTCAAATCTCTTGATAGAGGATCCAACAAAATCTTTAACCCAATCATCATATCACGTATATTGGGTTCTGCTTCAGGAGGATCTCTGCAACTTGAGCAGCGACTATAAGGGTAAGCATCCTCTAGAGGTGTATCACACCCGCGGCAGGTAAAATGCCTGCGCTTGGCAGTGGACTTGCGCCCCTCGGGAGCAGGATTCTCTGGAGTATGGGATGACATCTGCAAAAGAGATGACCAAAAGAGTTTTATTAAACAAAAAAATCTTCTTAGTTATACCTACCCTGAGATTGAAAATGCAAGGGAAGGATAACACACAAAGCCAAAGATAGACAGAAGACTCTGGGAAGGTAACTAATAGCTGTACCAAGAGACAGCCTAAGGGACACTAATATACACTGGCAGAGAGCCAAAACGGGAAGCCATGCCCCCCAGAAGTGACATCAGAGGCCACAAAAGAAAATCAGGAATCCAAGTAAGAACAAACTTTCTATGGGATTATTACTGCTGCTGGGGGAAAAGAAATGGATTCCTCCCCCTCAGCAGCTAAAACAAGTACAGGGAGGCATAGAGAAACTCCAGAACATCACAGCCTAGATCAGCAGACATGAAGATAAGCAGCTGGGAGGAGACATCCAAACCAGTCAGGTATAGATCCAGCACAAACACACAGATAATGCTGGGTGAAATGAGGCCGTCCTGCAGCACAGCAGGGCAGCAGATAAAAATAGGATACACAATCCAACAGGAGGGCACCTGAAAAAAAAGTAAAATAAAGGTTAGCAAGCTAACAAGGTCTCACACAGAGACCACCACCTGTCCCAATATGTCCAAAGGACAGAAAAAAAACACTGTGGTTAGGGGTGGAGTTCCCTTTATAGGTGGGGTAAAGGGGGTTAATTGCTTATTTAATTGTGTAAATCATTAATTTTCCACCTGTCCTAATTGTTCACAGGGGCAGTAATACCCCTCTTGTGCTGCCAGTTAGGACGTAAGGGAATAAAGCCTCTCGCCTTGCTCTTATTTTCATCCAACTAAGGTCTTTGGAATATATATATTTATTTTTTTTATTGCTGCCAGTCAAAAGGAGAATTACTATTCCAATTTCTTGCAATAAGAAGTTTTGCTGCTATAATGACGTGTAGGGCTGTAACTAACGATTATTTTCATAATCGATTAGTTGGTCGATTATTTTTTCGATTAATCGGATAAAAAAATGTAAATTTTTCATTTATTTAAAATAATTTAATAAAGTAACGTAGGATGTAAAAAACAAACAGCAGAATAAAAAAACTTTGATAAAAATGGATTTCTTGTTTTCATTTCACAACCTGCCCCCCCCCCCAGTTATGCACATTTGAGCCCAGGCTTGCCACACTGCCTCCCAGATATGCCACATACCCCCAGACATGCCACACTGCCCACCCCACATATGCCTTATTTACCCTATATGCCTTATACCCCCAGATATGTCACTCCGTCCTCCCCAGGTATGCTGTATACCCCCCTGATATGCCGTAGTGCACTCATAGGTTTGCAGACTCGTTCACAAACACAATACTTTTATAAATAAATACGGGGTTAATCTTCACTGCCGTCAGGATTTAGATTCCCCGCAGTTTGCCCCCCTTTACCTCTAACTGCACCTTAAGTTAACTTTATTTAGTTAATTAAATTAACCCTCAGTCCTCAGCATTAAATTAACCCTGAAGAGAAGACCCCATTACCCATAACTGCCCCTAAATTAATCCTGAAGCCCCCATCAACCACAACTGCCCCTAAATTAACCCTGAACACCCACAATTGCCCCTAAATTAACCCTAAACACTCCATCAACCACAACTGCTCCTAAATTAACCCTAAACACCCCATCAACCACAACTCCCTAAATTAACCCTGAAGACCCCATCAACCACAACCCTAAACACCCCACTAACTATAACTGCCCCTTAATTAACCCTAAACACCCCACTAACTATAACTGCCCCTAAATTAACCCTAAACACCCCACTAACTATAACTGCCCCTAAATTAACCCTAAACACCCCACTAACTATAACTGCCCCTAAATTAACCCTAAACACCCCACTAACTATAACTGCCCCTAAATTAACCCTAAACACCCCATTAACTATAACTGCCCCTAACTTTCGGCAGCCCAAATATTAATTTTATACTCACCAGTTAGATGAGTTCTTGAGCCATGTCGACGGTATAGGAAATGGGTGAGGCCATTCGGCACTTTGGCCCCGCCCCTTTCTCCCTGTCCCTCCTTGCAGCCAATCGGCAGTGACTGCAGGGAGGGACTGGAAAAAGGAAGTGGGCGGGATGTGGATGTGTTTTGTTATTTTTAAGGGAACAGCTAATTGAACTGTTATAAAGGCTGTACACTCACTACTGTGAATTGTGCTTTTGTATTTAGAAAATTCTGGGTTTTTTCAGAATCGTGTTTTATTTAGTTTTTCAAAAATTTTGGGAAGGAGAGGGGATAGGGGTACAGAAAGGAAAAGGTGTGGGGGTGGGGACATAGGGAAACAGGAACACATGGTATGAGACAAAGGAATGCAAGAACACAATGCCAGGCACCGTCTACAAGTACACGGGAACAGCGGGCGGTCCACAGACGACAGAGAGTAGTATCAGAAAAATTTGTAACGGTAGCAGAGCATACAGAGCGAGAAAACCGTGCGGGTCCCGACAGCCCCATACACATCGCAGGTAAGTACGCCGACCAGCCAAACAGCCCGACAGTATAAGGCATCTATGCATCATGCCCAACAAAAGTGGACAACCAATAAAACCAAGTGGCCGTGTAGGCCTCCCTGAGTTTCGGAGTCAATGCAGAAAGATCCTCAATCCTCCTGATCTCCTCCACCCTTGCCACCCAGTCCCGATGAGAGGGAGGGTGTGGACGTTTCCAATGTAGGGGTATAAGGCTTTTAGCGGCGTCAAGCAGATGCCGCACTACAGATCGTTTGTAATGTGAGAGTGAGCAGGATGTGTGGTGCAGGAGCATGGGCAGAGGCTGGAAGGGCGGGGGGGAATCAGAGAGCTCCGAAATCACCCGGTGAATCTCTTTCCAGTAGGGCTGTATCAGAGGGCATGACCACCATATGTGTAGCATGGTACCCACCTCCCCATCACACCTCCAACATCTATCAGAGGTGCCCAGAAACATTCTATGGAGCCTCTCCGGCATTCTGTACCAATTCGTTAGCAAATTAGTCTCCTGCGTCTTAGTCGACCTAGAACTTTTGTGGGTGAAAATGAAAATCTTATCCCAGTCAGCGTCGGAAAGCCGAACGTCGCAGATGGACTCCCAGGTCGCGCAAAAGGGCGGTCGAGTCGTGTGCGTCGCAGTCAAAAGCAAGGAGTAGAGCAGGGAGACGGCCCTCTCCGGTGGGTGATCTCTTGTGCACAAGGTTTCAAAGCCCGTGAGAGGCCGGAAGAGATGGTCCCCAAGTGGCAAAGTGGAGAGGTAGTGCCTAATTTGGTGATATGTAAAGCGCTCCAGCCAAGTAGGCGAGCGGCCCGGCACCAAAGACTCCAAAGATACCAGACCCCCCTCCCCCAGGAGTGCCTGGACCCGAACAGGGACAAGGACCCCGAGGAAGTCCAGTCGGCCCCCCACGCACCCCGGCGCAAAATCTGGGTTCCCCCAAAGGGGCAACAAGGGCGAGGGCGCAGTAGAGAGGCGGGCACGCTGGCATACATCCCTCCAAACCGCCACGGTCGCCAGAATGAAGGGGTGCGACACCCCACCACGACCACCACCAGGGCCCCACAGGGCATGAAACACACGTCCCCTCAAATCGCCAAGCTCCAGAGCGACCCACGGCTTAGTGAGGGGGCCAACGGCACCCCACTCCAAAATATGAAGCAGGTGGGCAGCCCGGTAGTACCCTAGAAAATCTGGCAAGGCAAGGCCGCCCGAGGCTTTGGGTCTCGTGAGCTGAGAAAAACGCAGCCGAGGGCTCTTATTGCCCCAGACAAACCTTGTGACCAAAGACCGCAGCGTCCGGAAAAACTCTTGCGGAACCCAAATCGGAAGTGTCTGGAACAAATACAACACCCGCGGTAAAAGGTTCATCTTGACAACATTAACTCGTCCTATCCATGAGAGATACAACGGCGTCCACCGCCGCAGGTCCCCGGACAGGGTGGCGAGCAATGGCGCAAAGTTCACATGGTAAAGGCGGGCAGGGTCGGCGGTTAGCCAGATCCCCAAATACTTCAGCTTCTCCGGGCACCACTTAAAGGGGAAACAAGGGAGGAGCGCGGTCGCCTCCCGCAGGGGCAGGGAGACATTCAAAATTTCAGACTTCTGGTAGTTTATTTTAAGGTTGGACAGCTCACCGTATAAACGAAACGCTGCGAGGATATTCGGGAGCGTAATACTGGGGCGATCCACAATAAAGAGAAGGTCGTCGGCATAGGCCGCTACCTTGTGATGTCTACCGCCTTCCTGGAACCCCAATATGTTCGGGTCCGAGCGGATGGCCTCCAAGAAAGGTTCCAAAGACAGAGCAAAAAGCATCGGGGACAGGGGACACCCCTGTCTAGTCCCGTTCCTTATCGCTATGGGGGGGATAAAGCGCCGTTAACCCGAACGTGCGCGGTCGGCGAGGAATAAAGGGCCCCTATCCAAGTCAGCATAGAGGGACCCAGGCCCAGGTGCACCAGGGTAGCCTCCAAGAACACCCAGTCCACCCTATCGAAGGCCTTCTCCGTGTCGGTCGATAAAAATAAAATGCTACGGGTGTCCGCCCGCGCCCTGTGGACGATGGAGAGAAGCCTTGTGGTATTGTCACGCGCCTCACGCCGAGGGATGAACCGCGCTTGGTCGGGGTGAACCAGTTGCGGCAGGAAGCGAGCCAGGCGCAAAGCCATCATCTTAGAGAAGAGCTTTAAATTGGCGTTGAGGAGCGAGATGGGTCGGTAACTTTGACACAGACCAGTCCTTACCCTCCTTCGGAATAACCGTGATCGTGGCAGCCAATGACTGGGGGGTGAACCCGTGGCCATCGCGGAGGGCGTTAAGCGCCGCAAGCAGATGAGGGAAAAGGTGCGCCGAAAAGGTGCGATAGTACCCCAGGAGTAGACCATCCGGGCCCGGACACTTGCCCCGCTGAGTGGCCTTCAAAGCTAAGGAGAGCTCCTCAGCCGTGAACGGGTCCTCCAAGGACTCCGCTTGTTCGCGAGTAAGCCTATGCACACTATGTTCCGCAAGATAGCTGTTGATACGGGCCCGGTGAGCGTGACGGGCCTCGCCGTCAGAAACCCGTGTGGACCCGTAAAGGGAGGAGTAGTATGCGTGGAACGCATCAACTATCTTAGAGGGGTACGGGGACAAATCCCCGGTGGGCGTCCGGATTTTAGGAATATGAGTGGTACGCTTAAGGGGGTTAATCATCTTGGCTAACAATTTGCCGCATTTGTTGCCGTGCTCCCTGAAAAAACGCTGACTGTACAAGGAGGCCCGCCGAAACCGAGAGTTTAGAATGTCAGATAAACGACACCGTAGGGAAGTCAATTCAGCATAGGTCTCATCGTCTAGGGTATCCTTGTGCGTGGATTCTAAGTGCTGAATTTGCGTGGTCAGCCTATCAATCTCCAGCGCACGCTCCCGCTTCCTCCGCGCACCCTGTTGTATGAAAAAACACCGGAGCACGCACTTGTGAGCCTCCCACACCACCAGAGGGGACATCCCCTGCGTAGCATTGTCCTGGAAATGCCATGGCCTGTGAGATATACAGGTATATATATATATAAATATATATATATATATAAAAAAAAAATAAAAAAAAAAATGTGTGTGTGTGTAGTAGTGCGGTATACAGAAACGTACAGGCAACCCAGCAGGGGTCTGCACACGTGCACGCCGCCGGGCCAGGCAGGGCAGACATAAGAACCCCAGCCCCGGCAGGGATCCCAGGCAGAGAAGCCAACACAAGGGAGGTCAAATGGCTCCCGGCCGAGTATGCAGAGTACACAACACGGCGGGACACGCACGGGCGGCAGCCCCACCTGGAGAAAAGTGATGGCATTGGTGGGGTATGTATGGTATGGTATGTAGTGGCGTGTGTGCAGGATGCGGCATGTCGCCGCAGGCGATACAATGGCTAGAAGGACGGCACCCGGGTCGTAAGGAGCAAGAGAGCCGCAACATAGTACATAAACACACTCCGCGATCCACCTGCGGCAGAGGGACAAACTCAAGCCCACGTCGAGGCCAGCATGGCCCACAAGGGCCAGCCCATGCAAACGACGCGCGGCAAAACTGCACGATCCGAGCGGGAAGCCTCCGAAGGCGAGGAGGGCCAAGAGCAGGGAGCGACCCCCCCCACCCCCAGACACCCCCGGGACCCGGACATGGCAGGCAGCCCCAAGTGCCGAAATAAATATATATATCTAAAAATAAAAAAAAATCTAAAATAAAATAAAATAAGGAAAGTCAAACGGTAACCATGGGTACACCCCGGGTAAAAAAACAGTCCGCTAGGAAGAACAGTCCCTGCCGACGGAACGGTGCAGACAAACCGTAAGGATACAGGTGAGTCTCAGCGGGGCCTTCACCGGAACAATGCGGTCGCCGATCACTCCACCGGCGGATGAGCACGGTCGCCAGCCCCGACAGCCCGCCGAGAAGGTCTGGTACGGGGGGTCCGCGATGCGCGGATCTACCGCGTTGTTGTCGAGGCATCACGTCCCGGGCGGTCCAGTCGGCAATCTCAAGCTGTGGCAGCTCCATCTCCATCAAAAAAGGCCGAACATCCGTAGGCCTGCGGATCGTGGCTGTGAACGAGCCCGGGCGGGCGATCAGAGCAAACGGATGGCCCCACCGGTAGGCAATCTTCCTCTCCTGGAGCGCGGCAGTCACTGGGCGGAGTGCCCGTCTGGCCAACAGCGTGTAGTGGGAGAGGTCCTGGTACAAGGATACCTCGTGGCCCTCGAAGGCCCAAAAGTGATGGGCGCGCGCCTTCAGCATAATCTCCTCTTTCAGCGCATAACTGTGGAGACTACAAATTACATCCCTTGGGGGGTCCCCCGGGCCGCCACTTGAGCGCAGGGCTCTATGGGCGCGTTCAAACTTTATAGGAAGCCTCTCAGGGTCCACAGGCCGCCCCAGGATCATGGAGAAAAGCCTATCCAGAACCGCCTTAAGGTCCTCGGGTCGCTCACCCTCAGGAAGGCCCCTCACCCTAATATTGGACCTCCGTCCCCGGTTGTCCAGGTCCTCAAGGTGGTAAAAGAGGTCAGCCAGTTGGTGGGAGCAGGAGCGGCAATGGAGCGAGAGCTGTCGTTCAACATCCCTGGTCCTGGTGTCAACACCGGAGACCCTCTCATCGAGGCGGGAAACTTCAGCCCGCAAGGCCGCAACCTCGGCCCGGACTGTCTGCTTAACCTCAGCAACGAGGAGACTGAAGTCGTCCTTGGTAGGCAGCGAGGAGAACAGCCGGCGCCAGTCAGGCGAGGGTGGAGCAGAGGAACTCGCTGAGGGCAGCAGGGGATCACCTTCCTCCGAGGCCCGGGAGCACGCGCCATAATGGGTTCTTCCCTGCTGAGTCTGCAGAGGCTGGGGAGTAGAAAAATACTCCTTCAGCGAAGCGGATTGGGACCTGCCGCTAGGCGCCGGGGTAACCGGCTCCGGTGGACCCTTCTTGGTGCGGCCCACAGCTTATGGCTCCGGAACGGTAGCGAATATTAGGGCGGGCGGCGCGGAGCAAACGGGTCAAGCCGCCATCTTCCTCGCCGGCTAGCCACGCCCCCCTCTACTTGAATATACTTGTATATCGAAAATTCTGTTTTAGCTTCATTAATGCCTGCGAAAGGGACCAAACAACTTGGTCTCAAAAGCTCGCAATTAAACTCTGTTAGCCAATAAATGGTATCATTTTAACTATACTTATCTCCTACTTAACATTGTACCAGTCATTTCTTTAGTGTTGTCACATGAAAAGATATAATAAAATATTTACAAAAATGTGAGGGGTGAACTCAATTTTGTGAGATACTGTATATGTATATATATATATATATATGTTTGTGTGTGTATATATACGTGTGTGTGTATATATGTATATAAATATAACATGAAACCCCTCCCCTCTGGACCACCATTTTTTCCCTTTCTAATCTAGGTAGGGAGGACTCTTGTTACTTTTTCAGCTCTCGGTTGAGCCTGGTTCAGGTGGTCTGGGGATACCTTCTGCACTGTTAGCCCCTGTCTGGGCTATTTCTGGTCGGTTTCCTTGCCATTTCTAGTGGCACAGATAAAGAGAACTCCGCCTATCAGGTAGGGGATAAACAAATAAAACTAGGGGCTATCATCTCTTAGGAACTTTTTTCACAGGGCTCTTGGGGAGCCTGGATCCCTCACCCACTATATGCTTTATGGAAGCATGATTGTTTGGGGACACGATTTGGGCCCTTGGGTCGAGGTGTCCACTGAGAGAGTCCAGCTGCGGGACGCACGGTCCTGCCGCTTCTTCCCAGTGTCACTTTTGGACGTGCGTACCTCTATGGTACCTTCTAGCCACTCTATCCTCATTCGTAACTCTACTCCAATGGAGGAGGAAGTGGGTCATAGGTCGCTGTTTGGGCACCAAATTTGTATTTTGGTGAGATTGTTTTATTTTGTGTTGCCTTCTCCTCTATGCTTTGCTGGCTGTTATTTCTCTGAGTCTTCCATGATGTCTGCTAACTATGGGATAGAGAGTTCAGTACAGAATGATGTCCCTAGGAAGGCCTCCTCTGAAACCAAGCACCAGGCTTGTTCCTCATTCAAAGAGACCCTTAAAGGGACCCTTTTTAGGAAGCTGTGCTTTTCTGCTAAGCAGTAGAATTTGTCTCCTGGCTGAAAGAAGATCTCCAGTCGACCTTTGAGCATTTATGGAGACTCGTACATCACCCTGCCTTATCTCCGGTGTTGCCTCAGGCTTGTCTGTTCCAGCAAGGGGGTGAAGCCGGCACTAACTCAAACCTGCTCCCGTACTACACTCCCTCTTCGGAAGAGGAGGTCAAAGAAGATGCCTTTTTCTTCCCTGTAGAAGATATCAACACACTTTAGCCATGTACTTTGGACATGGGTCGACAGGTTGTTTTCAAAAAGTCAGATCTTTTTCTGGGCTCTCCGAGAGAGTGTGAAACCTTTCCAGTGCATGAGCGTCAGGCTGCTATCATCTGATCAGTGGATGCAACCGGAAGAGAGACTTACTTTCTCTAGGAGAGTTAAGAAGCTTTTCCCTTTCTACTCTTAATAATGAGGAACTCTGGGCCGCTCCTCGATGCTTTGGTGGCTGGAGCCACTAGGAAGACGCTGCTTACTTCAAGGATCCTTTGATAAGAAGGTGGCAAAAGAGATCCTTCGAAGCAGCTGCGGCTAACTTCCGTTTAAGCATTGCCATTGCATCCACTGTCAGATCTGCCCTTGAAGATCTGTCTGCTATGCCTGGGTCCGAACAAGTGGCTAGGAATATCTGGAACTTGCCTGGCTGTTGACGTTATTTCCAATGCAGCTAATGAGTCAGTATGTACTACAGCATGTGTGACGGCTCTGTCGTCTCTAGGAGAACCCTGTGGCTTAAGGCTTGGTTAGCAGACAATGCTTTCAAGAACTGCCTCTGCTGCATTCCCTTTCATGGAAAAGATCTGTTTGGATCTAAACTCGAAAACCTCTTGGAGAGAACCACTAGAGATAGAAATTGTCTGCCAAGTTCAAATCTAATCCCTTTAGTTTCTCTGGGGTTAGGGGAATCCAGTTCTTTTCACGATAAACCCTATCAGCGCCCCAGAGATCAACCACAGAGGGTTGCTTGCCTCATAATTTCTCTTAGGCCACACCTACTTCCCTTTATAGCCTTTGAACCCAGCTATCCCCCCCTCTTCCATCAGGCTGTGGCTATAATTGCTGAGCTGATTTGTGATTGCCCTTTCGTGGTATCACACCCGATCAGCTGACTTCCTGTTTTTGGTGTGTTGATTCCTGTGTATGACCCAGCCTGGCTGATGTTCCTGATTACTGTATACTGACTCCTGCCTGTTCCTTGCTACGAGTACCTCTCCTTTCCTGATCTCGGCGTGTATGACTACCTATTCTGGTTCCTAATGTTGACTCGTCTTATGTTTATTATTTACTTGCTGTATATTTATTTACCAATAAAGGTGTGTTAACTAGCATTTCTGTCTCCGTTCTGATTCTTGGTACCCTGACACAGGGGTGACAACCCCCCGCTCAGATTCTGACACCAAAGCTCATGCTTTGTTTTTTTCTCCAGGAATGGACCAATATTACTTCAGATCCCTGGACTATTTGTTCAGGGTATGCACAGCAGCATTGTCCTCCTCGTATTTGCACCCTATGACACAGGACCCGGCTCTTTTAATTTCCCAATCACCTCAGTCAGGTTTGAATTATTCTAAGCTAGAAAGTATTTCTTCAGAGGAAGGTGAAATCAGAGAGGAAAGCTCCTTTTCCTTTTTCCCGTCTGCAATGCCTATTTCAGAAGATGTCACTCCTTCTAAATGCGACCCCTTTTTCTAAAGTTCTAAAAGTTTCTAAAAAGACCACCTTGCCGCTAGAAGATTGCTCACACGTTTCTGATCAGATGGAGAAGAATTTAGAAGTGTCTATAAAAAGAAAAAAGAATTGCCTCTGCTTTGGTGGCTAGAGCTGTCAGGCCATGGCTGACAGAGCTTGATGATAACATCATCGCTAAAGCATCTAGATAAGAGATTCTCAAGAACATTGCTTCAGTCAAATTAGCAGTGGACTTTTTGTGTGACCTTTCTATTGAATCCATTAGAACATCAGCCAGGGCTTCTGCTTTTTCTGTTGCCAGAAGAGCTGTATGGTTAAAGGGAAGGGAAGATATTGAATCCCTGTTAGAAATAACTGCAGGTGATATGCATTATATGCCCCAGAGAAAGGCAGTAGCAAAAATAAGATTTCAGCCTTTCCGTTAGCACCTTCCTGGTCAGCCCTGGGGCATAGCTCCAGGCATCAAAGGCCTAATAGGGAGCAGGGTCACAGACACCATTCCTTTCATGAAAGAGTAAGTTCGGACAGACTTTCCTTCTTCAAAAAGCCCCTGAATCCTTACAGCTCAGCATGACGCCACCAGTATCCCAGTGGGGGGATGGCTCAGATTTTTCAGACTACTGGTTTTCAATTACTCAAAATCCCTGGGTCAGGTGCGTCATTTGAGAAGGCTACTGACTACGGTTTTCTGATTTCTCACCTTCCTTAAGGTGTCCCTTTCTCCTGTTGGCTATCAATCAGTTCCTAGATTCTTAGGCTATTATACCCGTAGCCGCGCAAGAGTCGAAGTTAGGAATCTACTCTTTTTTCAGGTTTAGGATGGAAAATATGAAGTCTGTTCTTGACACTTTATGCATCAAATTCCTAGTCTTAATAGACCTAAAGGATGCTTATCTTCATGTTCCTATCCACCCATCTCATCAGAAGATTCTTCATATAGCAATTCCTTGGGAGGCAGAGACTTATTTCCAGTTTCAGGCCTCACGTCAGCACCCAGGGTTTTTACAAAACTTCTGGCCGTGGACGTTCTTGGGACTTCAGCTGGATACTTGCCTAAGAAAGGCCTTTCTTCCTGTCGCCAAGATATAAAGCATTCAGTAGCTGATTTGAGTGCTTTCCTCCCGAAAGACCTCTGTAAGGACTTGTATGACTTTAATTGGCAAAATGGCTTCTGCAAGGTACGTGGGTCTCTGGGTTC
Source organism: Sceloporus occidentalis (assembly GCA_023333645.1). NCBI lineage: Eukaryota > Metazoa > Chordata > Lepidosauria > Squamata > Phrynosomatidae > Sceloporus > Sceloporus occidentalis. The sequence goes on along the minus strand of JALMGF010000038.1, from coordinate 6,304,506 downwards.
TGGCCCACTTCAGAATTACATCCTGCTAGCCTTTTACCCTTGACTATGTCCAAGCCTCTCTTACCCGGTGGACTCAGACACTTTATCAATAGGAAGAATGTGGTCTTTTCCTGACAGACATTGTGACTGCAGATGCAAGTCTCAAGGCATGGCAAAAACGTCTTGGAACGCTCAGACAATCGGTCCATAGTAGCCTACATAAAAAGCAGGGCGGCACCAAAGCATCCACTCCTGCTGGATTTCTCTCAGGCTGTTCCTATGGGCAGAAACACATTCCATCACATTGACCTCAGTCCATGTCAAAGGTACCTTGAACACTTCCTTGAACACTTAAGCAGATTTTTTGGGCAGAGCCCCAGTCTTGACAGGAGAATGGTCTCTGAATCTGGAAATCTTCAGATTTATTGACTTAATGGACTCCAGATGCAATGCTTAACTCAACCTCCCTCAACCTGGGAGATCAGCCTCTAGTGGTGAATGTCTTTTCCCAGACTTGGAATTTCCAGCTCGCTTATGTGTTTCCACACTTTCCTCTAATCTCCAGGGTTCTGCAAAAGATCAAGCACAATCAGGCTTCAGTTATCCTCATAGCGCCAGAATTGCCGGGGTTAGGTATGCGGACTTGATCTCCCTCTGTTCCAGACTTACTCTGCGTCTTCTGTTCCTAAGGAACCTTCAGAACTATTTCATTTGACAGCTTAGATGTTGAGCGGAAACTTTTGAGGGCTAAAGGGTTTTCCTCTTCAGCCACCAAGACCCCTTTGTTAAACGTGTCCCCTCTCTGAAGACATTCCTTTCTTGGTGTAGTACCAAGGGTTTATCTGCTACTTCATGTCCTCCTAATTTAATTTTGCAGTTTACTCAGATTTCATTTCCGGATTGCCACCTTCTTCCATTAAGGTACACAATCATCAGCGCCTTTTTGGGTTGCCTTATCTGCGTTCAAATATTTTTCTAAGGCTCTCGTCTGGATTAGACCTCGTCCTATTTCCAAAATGGTTCCTTGGGACCTTAATCTGGTGTTTCAGCCTCATGTTCATGCAGTTTGAACCTCTTCAAACAGTATCTCCACATCTTTTATCCCTGAAGACAGCATTTGTGGTAGCAATCACCTATGCTAGATGCACCTGGGAGCTACAGGCCCTATCCAATAAAGAATTCCTTTCTGCTTTTCTTCTTGGATAAAGTGGTGCTTTTGTTACCGCCTGAATTTTCACCCAAAGTCCTTTTTTGCTTTCCACAAGAATCAGGAAATGAATTTACCTACATTCTTTTTATCTCGGAAGAGATTGCTCTGCATTCCCTGGATTTAAAAATGTTTTTCAATTTATCGAAAGCGCACCTAGTCCTTTAGGACGTCTTTGGAGCGGTTTCTGGCCTTTTTTGGTGGGAATTTATGGACTGAAAGAACAGATATTCTACCTTGGGTAATCTACATACTTTTGCTCAACATTATACACTTGACGCTATGTCCAAGGAAGACCTCCCTTTTTGGTCATGCAGTTTTGAAGGCGGTTTGTTTCACGTACCTGGGGTATTGTATATTTAGCTTAGTGTTTGTGGTGTAGCAGAACAGAAGCTAGGGTTGCTTTAAACCTTATGGTGGACATATGTTTTACTATGTTAATTACTGTATTCCAGTAGTGCTTCATTTTAGGACAACTCCACCAACCATATGAGCTGGAAGCTTCCATACATCTCCAACACCTGTCAAATCTATCTGGGTAGATCTTAGCTAAATCAGATGGAACAGGTAACACAGGGTCAGTAGGTTATAGGCTGTCTCTTGAATGGAACATTTCTGTGTCATAGCTATTATTTTGGCCCACTTGGCCTCTGAGGGAGGCCAAGTGGGCCAAAGTCCCTCTCCCACATTCTGATAAAGCCTGGCATTATAAGGTTGTGGTAAATAGAGGAAATCAACCTGGTGCCTAAAGCAAGCTCATTCCAGACCCTTAGTATTGGTGGTATAGTGGAGTCTTTAGCTGCACATAACCTCTGGGGTCTCTGGAGCCAGGCCACCACTGGGGCTCATAGGTAACACCTAGCTCTTGCCCACTGGGGATGTTTTCATTAGCTCCTCCACCTCCTGTGTGTTATCTCATATTTTACACTCCTGGGATCATATATGACTCCCAAATGTTGTTTTTGCTCCCAGTATGTCATGGCTGATGTCCTGCTTGAATGCTGGGGAATCTACTAAGTGTATCTTTAAATAATGACAAGTCAAGGTTTCCATGAGGAGCCATTTGGGTATGCTTGGTGAGTCACTACATATACTGTTCACAATGGGCTATTTAAGGATTACCGTTTCCAGGGTCTCAGGGTCAGCTAATTTACAAAGTTCCTATGTATGCAAATAAGGTATTCCTTGATGACAGCCTTGTGTGCTTCCCACACTACTGCCGGCAAAACATCGGTTGTAGTAGTATTAGCAAAGTACTCTCTCAAGTGCATCTCTAATTGTGACACTTTAAGGAAGCCTTTAGTTAATTGTCGGTAAACTACATGGACAAAAGTATTGGGCCATCTGACCATTATACCAACAGGGACTTTTATCGCATTCTAAATTCATAGACGTTAATATATGTAGTTGCTCTCCCTTTTGCTGCTATAACAGCTTCTGTTCTTCTGAGAAGGCTTTCCACAAGATTTTGGGAGAGTGTTTATGGGACTTTTTGCCCATTCATCCAGTAAAATTTTGGAGTTCCTTAATATTTTTTTTTTTATTATTATGCCTTAATATTTAGTTACTTCAGCGACACCATTGAAGCTTAGGAGGAGGACACTAATGTCCGGGGCCACACGGACCTCCTGCAAATCTCGGTGTTGTTGAGTACCTCATTACAGCAATACCGTTTAAGCTTGTTTAATGCCACGACGGACCAGGCACATCATCGTTATTAACTGTTTTTCCGTGACATGCCTGACACTTCATTGTTTGTTAAAGGGTCAAAAACTATGTGGAGAAGATTGAATCAGGGCAGTTTTCACATCTCTTCAGTCCCCCTGGGCAGCCTTAAGTGCTAATGGGTTCTAACAATCTAGACCTGGCCATATTGAGCATGGCAACCATAGAACTGATTTATTCTGATTTACAATTGTTTCCATGGGGCCTGTTATGGTTTGTGGCTCATACTTTGGTAAGGGGATTTCACATCTAGGCACAGGTTTCTCTGACTCTGAGTCTGGTCGCTTCAGGTAGATGATGTTTCCTATTCTAACTATTCTAAGCCATATATTGCTCAGACCACCACTACATCACAATTTAGACAAATCCAATATAATCCTGACATGCCTGTATTGCTTACCATTGAGCTGGTAATCAGTGGGACTACATTGCATTTTAATTCACTAGACCATCCTGCAATTCAAAGCTCTTTTTGGCCGGAATTAATGAGGCACCTGGGTGGTAGGAAGGGTTCTTAACCCTTAAGTCTGGTCTAAACAAATATACAAACATTCAAGAAGGAAACTACAATTGTTTCAATATCGCTTTTCATGGAGTAATAGTGTTTGTGACTGTAGAGTTCTATTGCACTGAGCTGTAAACTCACCCTTGTTTGGTTAGCCCTGAACAAATGCATACGTAATGTGATATAACATGCTGAGCCACAGCACATGGTTTTGTGAATCAATGCAACATAATGTTTGTGCTTGATTGGGACTGTTGGAGAAGAGCCATAAATGAACCCATCCCTTGCTACATTGATGTCCATAAAGAGACAGTCCTGAAAAGAACATCAAGTGACACTGGAATTTACAAGACGCACCAAGTGCGTCATATGAAACACAGCAGAAGGGTAGGCCCTGTCCCAGCCAAGCCCAAACATTATGTCCTGGACTTAGTACAGTATATATATTCGCAAAACCATGAATGAGACTGTAGACTGGTATAGAAGATCTAGTATGTCCGGTGCATGTCTTTGCGAGCATCCTTATGTCAAATTTATTAACTGTGCCAGGGAGGGTGCAGCTTGTGATGATGATGCCGATGCCTCCTAACAGTTTTCTTTCACAGACCACGATAATCCCCTTGTGAACATAGCGTTACTCTTTTACCATGACCGTGTAGCTGAGAAAAGTCCCCCTGATTCTTCCCCTGGCAGCTCAACAAAATCCTCCTGCTAGAGGCACTTCTAACAGACACAACAAAAAATGGCACTCAAATTGAAGACAACAAACCAGCAGGCATTTTTTCAATAGTTACAAAGGAGACCTTAACCCCTTGGCTGCTAAGCCATTTCCCACCCTGGTGCTAAGCTGGTTTTCTGCATTTTGGTGCATGTCACGTTTAAACGCGTTTAGAAGTAAATTTCTTGGGAATAAAATATACAAACCATATATTGGTTTTTTTTTTCAGCACACCCAGCAGATTATATAATCTCATTAGGTTTGCAAAATATAGCCAAAAATTTAGAACAGTAGACTAATATTTTATTGCTAAAAAGACATCTTTAAATTTAATGCATGGCTGCCATCAATTAAACAGCTCTAGCTGCCTGGGATGTTAAAATATGCCAACAAAACTATATATTTTTAGAAACTACACCCCAGCTGCAGCAAATGAGGTCTTATTTGTATCTGTATCACAAATATGACGTGCACAACAAATAAATTAATATCACACTTATAAAAATAAAAAATAAATTAAATTAAAAGCGACAAGTTCATTTATGTCTTGCACACTCCAGTCTTGTGCTACTAATACATGCAGCCCCTCATTTGATGCGCCAGGGGGTGTAGTTTCTGAAAATGTATACTTTATGTACCATAATTTAACTTTCCAGCTGTTTGGAGCTGTCTAATTGCAGGCATCACCCCTAAATGTTTTAAGACAATTTTTTAACAAGATTTTCAAATCTGCCATATCTGAAGTTAAAGTGGTCTAGACATCTGGGAAGATAAATTAGGGTACATAAAGTATACATTTCAAGAAACTACACCCCTTGGCGCTTCAAATGAGGGGCAACATGTATTTCTAGGACAAAAGTTGAGTGCACAAATAGACAGAATATGTCGCTTTGGCTAGAAAATATGTTTTTTCTAACCATTTTTGTCTTGCGTTGTTAGCACCTGACTGGCACCATGCCGTCGTTAGCAGTCAAGAGGTTAAAAATGCATTACCAGGGACGCCCTCATACAATGCTTTGTGGGAAAAACGAGGTAACAGGCTCAGAGGCGACAGTTAACATTCTGAAGATACATAGATACTTCCTGACACCTAAGAGTAAATACAGAAACAAATGCGGTAAATTGCTTGTCAAAATGCTGCACAGAAGTTACAAAACAGTTATCCAAATATTTTGTAGAATATGTGCATTACATATATGCCAAATTAGATTGTAGCCTCATTCCAAACCTACTCGGACCTACAACCTGTCCTACTCGGAGGCAAAAGGAAGGGAGAACTGGAGCAGTTATAGCCAGCTGTACACCTGAAGTATGCAAACCCAGTGCCAGATTGCCATGGCAACTAGGAACTGAATCCTGTCACCTAGGATTTCACCTGCTACACATAAGGAGTTGGTTCATGTCTGTAGAATGTTCTATGCGGAGCAAATTTTTTCCTTTCAACACGCAGAAATTCCAAACAGCAATTCTAGATTCAGAAAGTAGAGCAGGAGCACACATTAGAGGACACCTCCCACTCCACTGAAAAGATTGAAAAATACATGGCAACCTGGTATACTTGGCTTGAATTTACCACCTCTTCAGAATTTAAATGTTTCACCAAAACTGCTTAAGGATTCTACCCTGCTAAACCAATGAACTGTACAGGATAGGAATGTGAGAAATGGGATGGTGTAGTCAGTCCCCCCTTCCTCTCCACCCTAACCCCACTTTTGTTTTTGTCACATACCAATTCTTTTTTATCCACCGAATACTCAGTGAACTCCCACCATACTTTTATAACCTTTAGTTATTGTCTGTGGTTGTAAGAACCAATACATAGTAACTATCATTTATTGCAAGTACTCATCTACCTACCATGATCCCCTATTTGTGAAGCTAGTTCTAACAAAAGAACCCTCTTGGAGATCTGAACATAATTGCAAATACATTATATACTAAATTATTGGCAACAGTACTCTGGCTTCATGTACTACATCAACTCGGACTATTATCCATTAATGTCCCAAGTTCAGATAGAAAAGGCAATACACAACTGTAGTGAACTCCGGATTTGCTGCAGGTAACACTAGGAAAACAGGAAATAAAGGACACTAGTAAAATTCCATATAAGGTTTTCTTGCTCTAACAATCTGATGTGATCTAGCACTGACAATATAAATATGCCTTATACAGGGGAAAAAGGTGGCATTCCCCTTTAATTACTCTGACTACCTTCCATCAAATTGACAGTGCAATTTGATAACCTTGCATGTAATTTAACACCTATCCAAAGACTGAATTAGCAAAAACTGTGTTGTGTTAGTTATCACTTATTATCGTGTGATACCTTCTCATCTTCAGGCTTCAGAATTGTCTCATACATCCTATGTTTCCATGAAAAATATAAAACTTAAAATATGCTTTACAAAAACATAAGGCTCAGACACCCTTAGTCCTACAAGTTACAAACTTTAAATAAATTTAATGAATTATTCCAAAGCTCACTAAAAGCTATATGTTTAACATTTATAGAACACCCATATCATAGTTACAAGAGTTTGTTTAACTGAGTGGATCATATCTGAGCATGTGTGCACGCTTACTTGCTGGCAAATATATATCTAGTAAACCTACTATGAAACCGGTACTTTTGGACTTTTTAACACATTCAATGTACACAAAACTCAGTTAGAATAATTTTTATTTAGCTAAATGGTCCAGCAGAAAAGGAAATAATTGAAGTTGAAGCATTAGACATTAGCCACATCGAGGCCTTTTGCATTTACAGTGAAGGAACCAAAAAACCTACTTGCCCTGATGCATTAACTTTTAACAAAAAAATATATGTATAAATTAAACAGAAGTATGTTTGTGTATGTATATATAATTATACATACACTATTTTTGTGGGGGTTTTTTTGTTGTTTTTTTTTTTAAGATAGTTTGCACCCACATGTGATAAGAAAGTATAAGAAAAAGAATCCAAAGTAAGGTTAGATTACCAGCATCTACTTTTCCTAGGCTTGCTTGGCACATGCAAGGTGGGAGTTCAAAGCACAATTTGACAAAAACAAAAGGCTATAGTTAAAATGTTTAAAATTTAAAAGCCACGGAAGAGAAAAATGTATGCACACCTGACATACTTGTGTGAGTGTGCATATCTGTATATACACATACATACATTTACCTCAAACATAGTGACTACACTAGTCAATATATATTGTACATAGTCTCTAAATCCTCTCCAAATTTTTTTCAAGTTCATACAGACAAGCTCTAGGAATTCCTTTATAAGTCAGACTGTAGTTAGAAGTCTGCCGGTAGGTGCTCACTCTGTCCTTAGGATCATAGGTGGATTCTCGCTGTCTTCATCTAGCCGTAGTGCACAGGTTTCATTTTCCAAGCTGGAGCCTCCCGCAGCTCCCATGTCTTCAGGATAAGCTGGGAAAAATAGAGATATACTACACCTCAAACAATCCCTTACATTACAGCTAAATACCATTTTAATTGTGCAGTTTCTATTAGCAACAATAGTCTATTATTTGGCAGAAACACACATGGACATTGTTTTCCCTTACTTCACTTATATTGTTTTGCTGCTCCTTCATTTATGTAATTCAATCAGACTGTAACAGTTACCCCGTCACTGCATGCAACTGCATGTAGTCATTTCACAGACAAGCAGTGTCCAAGTTGTTCTCAGCAAATATATTTTGCTACACACGTTTCTAAAAATCTATATTACATATGCATGCGCACTTTTTGGAGGGGTGCCAGTGTCACAAATTCAGTTTTTCCATCAAAGTTGATAATCCCCCTAGTTGTCAGCAAGCATTTATAGTAACAACTACAATAATGGACATGAGCTTTCAGAATACATTAACAAGCATAAAGATTTTGGAAATGCTCATAATTAATCAGAAGGAATGACACAAAATCCTGAGACTTACACGGAAGTTCCAAGCCAGCAGGGTATATATATAAAGTGTTTTGCCCTTTTTTTCCTACAAATTTGATGGCAGCAGACATGGAGTCCTATAGATTCTTGGTACGCCAACATTGACTAAACAACTCATACTCCCAGGTGTGTACTGACTACAGATGAGCGGAAACGTTAAGGTGTTAGACACTGCGTCAGCTTAAGAACTTGCAATGTTATAAATTACCATAAAGGTGCTCTGTTTGTGCCCATCAGAACTGGTCTTTATACACTCCTACAGCACCAAATGAAAATAAAATTTCTGAACAATCACCGTTCACAACTCTTCATTGCTACAACCATCAAGAGAAGCCTTGCATACCATGTCGTGTTGGAGATGATGCATTATACACTTGCGTCACTAGGGGCCTATCATGCGATGCAGACTCAATGATTTCATTGCCAGGCTCCAAGCTTCCATCCAATCTTAAAAAAAAGAGACAGACACGTTATGACAAGAAACTACTACACAAAAAGCAGACCATTGAAAATCAATTAGGTTGCACTAACATAGTTCAACATAACCAACCCTGGAATTTTGTGTTTCTTTAAATAAATAGCTCGCTGCAGGTTTAGTGACAAAATTACTAAATACTTAGTTAAAAAATTTAAATTAAGCTCTTACCAACATCTATTAAAATATAACACACCAAAAAAAATCACAATAAAAAAAGGAAAAGGAATACAGAACTCTCAAAAGATTAGTAAAAAAAAAAAAAAAAAAAAAAAAGAAAGAAATCACACACACTTAATGAAGGAAATTTACATTTTGAAACACCAAAGTTGCAGCAAGCTACTCCTGCGTACGTTTCAACCCTAACTAAGGGTCATTATCAGGACACAAAAGAACAAAATACAAAAATATACCATATTTGCTCGATTATAAGACGACCCTGATTATAAGACGACCCCCCAAAATCAAAATATTAATTTAGGAAAAAAACAAAAAGCCTGAATATAAGACTACACTATAGGAAAAAAGTTTTACTAGTAAATATTAATTCATGTACTATTTTTCCACATTTAATAAAAGCTATGATTGAGAAATATATATATTTCTTTATTTCCTTTTATTTGCCAACCTGCCCACCCCCCAGTTATGCACATCTGCCCCAGGCTTGCCACTCTGCCCCCAGAAATGCCTTATACCCCCCTATTTGCCACTCTGCCCCATGATATGCCTTTTAACCACCTATATGCCCCTCTGCCCCATGATATGCCTTTTACCCCTATATGCCACTCTGGCATATAGGGGGTTAAAAGGCATTTCTGGAGGTATATATATATGGAGGTATATATATATATATATATATATATATATATATATATATATATATATATATGTATACTGCTAATAGCAATCACACTCCTATCAAGCCAAGGCAGCCAGTACATGCTGGAACCTGGGGATGAAAGTAGTGTGATTACAGCCTCCCTATGCCATGCCACCCCCCCCTTACACATCCATGCTATCACACACACACACACTCATTCACAAACATTTAAATACTCATTCATTCCATTAATCACACATACTTGCTCAAACCCCCCCACCCCCTTACCTGAACTGCAGATCTCCCACTCGCAGACTTCTGCAGGGGCCCGGCTGTGCGAGCAACTTCTCTGGCCCCGCCCCCAGAGGAAGGAGGGGGAGGTAGAGTTATGTGAAGACTGTGCTAGCTTCCTGTTCTCCTGCTGCTAGTAGCAGAGACGCTGCACGCGACCAAAGCCCGGTAAGCAGCATGGCCCCAGCAGACATTTTTTTTGAGGTCTGATTAGAAGAAATCCTCGATTATAAGACGAGGGGTATTTTTCAGAGCATTTACTCTGGAAAAAACCTCGTCTTATAATCGAGCAAATACGATTTGTTCATTTTTCGTTGAGTGTCCACTGTGTATTTACTTTTTCTGACCCTGTTCTACATAAACACAAGAATGACAAGGTCCATTTTATGAGGTATAGTGTAGGTTTGTGTGAACTTTTATAAAAAGACCACCTATTTTGAAACCTGAGAGTAATTAAACTGTATCTACAAAAGGTTTATCAAATTGGTGCCATTAATTGCAACAGTTATACCACAACTTACTTGTGTTGCTTCATTAAAGTGCATTCGCCACCTTCCTGTGGGTCCAGGTTATAGATGTAAAGATACCCATCAGCTGCTGCAACTAACAAGCGCGGTATCTTTTGAATCCTTGAATAAGATATTGGAAAGATTATGAATGCAAATAAATGATTTCCAGTTGGGTAAAGACATCAAACAATACAGAATGCTTTGTTGTTTACCATGTCTCATTTAAGTTTTTCCGCTTCTAAATCCTATCGTGACTAATGATGTACCAAGTATGTCACGAAAAGATGTCCCTAGAGGACCAACAACTTATCTGGGTTAAAAACGGACTGTAAAAGTGATCACATGCAACGATACAGTTAAATGACAAAGCCAGTGCTTGTGATCGTAAGCCAAGAGAGAAAGGACAGTTTTTTTTTTTTAAATTACACACACACTTTCACGTTAATATGGTATATAGAGTTAGCATGGAATTAAATAGTGTTACGTTGGGGCTTTAAAATGAAAGTTATGTATGAATATTGGGTGGTTTATAAATCAGGACAGGTTAAATATAGTGTGTGTGTAGTTTATTTTTTATATATGGTTTAAAAAAAAAAAAGCCATAATAAAAGTCCAAAAGAAAACATTTGTGTAGGTTGACTAAATGGAAACAGAGGGAAATGACAGTTGAAGAAACACACAAAAAATTCCTCTGGTCCTGTAGCATAAAATAGCCCTGGTCCTCAATCATGATATCAACACCACTTTTGAGAAACTAAGCTGTACTCATCAAGTTAAATATTTTCAATATTTTTCATTTTAATTGATTTGGTAGATTGAACAGGTAGAATCAAATTTTAATAACAACAATGGACATATGGTACACCAAGAAATCTACTTACAATGCCAACGCACAGATATTTTTGTGTCCGCAGAAGGGTAGTCGAACAGTAGCAAACGCCCTTCCCTGGTTGAACATTTCAGTTACTTGTGAAGGCAAATAGCTGGTGGAAGCCATTATTACCTTTCCAAAATAGCCAGTCCAAGTACTTGGTTCTTCAGGAGGTCTGAAGTAGGAAATGTTAGAACTCATTTTTCCAGGTTTCCAGTTTTGTCAGGAAGAAAGCACTGAAAGTTTTTATATATTATGACATTTTCTCATACACACACTCAAACAACTCTTAATACATTACAATTAAACATTTCTATGTTTATTTGGGTTTGGAGAACAAATGAGGTCTTAATCTTTTGCCAAAGTCACATCAGTAGCAATGCCGGTAAAGATGGAAAACACAGAAAGGGAAAGGTAGCATAGCCTTTAAAGGGGTACATGTGTCTAAGCAAACAACATTTTGAAGTATGACATTTAAATAAGTTTCAATTGCGATATGAAGACAAGTCTAAAACGTAGTACTTGGGGGGTCACAATATAAAGCCGGGTACAAAGATGACAAAGTAACATTTGAACTAAATATGAGGAGACTTACTTCTCCTTAACAGTCTCCAGCTTGAAGATGTGGACAGTTTCTGTGTTACTGGATGCAGAAAGAAATAGACCGTCTAAGCTGAATGCCAGAGAGCAAATGTTCACACACCTAAACAGAAAGCAAATATGTTACCTCATTGATAAAAAAAAACAAAAACAAAACAAAACAAAAACTTTTCCAAGTCATTCTTAAACTTGCCGTTTAACACCCCTCCGAAACTCAAATATTTTCTGTCCCTCTGGAATGGAAAATACACGGATCACTGTACCCTACAACAGAAAAATAAACAGATGTTACAAGGTTGCCAGCAGATAAACAAACAGTAAAATCTATGTCAAATCAGATGGGTTTATTCACTAAAGGGAGAATTGTCCCTACACTATTTATTATGAAGGACAAACAGTGGTAAGTTTTCCCATCAAGAAAGGCTGAACTGACCTTGATCACAGTCCAACGGGTGGGACTGAAGAACTCTAAATGATTAACCTATAAACAGCGCCGGCCAAGCTCTTGCTGCAGCAGCAGCATTTCACAGCGTAAAGCGAAGTCAAGCACTTGACACCACAACTTTTCAGTAAACTCAAGGACCTTACTTTATATTGAGCAGATATCTATTCACTGGGGTTGGCCCTTCGTAACGTAAGTGAATTTCTCCTACAAGAACAGCTTGGACTGTCGTGTAAAACATTTTAAAATCAGTATATAGTATGCTCAAACAGTATACTAGATTGTGGAACAGAAGTAAAAATACAATTGAGTGGTGCAATTAAAATGTTGCCCCCCCCCTTGTAAAGACTGCATATAAACCAAGCATACCAATTTATTTAAATTTTTCATATTGAAATCAGTAACATTTGAGTCGCCTATATGATGGAACATAAATTTGTCAGAGGTAGCCCTTTATAATGCATAGTGGATTTGGAATCACAACTCATGCTATCAACCAGTGACACACTATGTGGGGAAAAACAAAAACTCAGCTATCATACAGGGTAAAACAAAATGCAAGAACCACTTCTCTTCTTTCTTCGGTTTTCCCTTTTTCTTTTCCTTAGTTATTTTTGTAAAATGGTTTGGTGTATCCATTGTTGTAACGCGAGACCCCATAGGCATGTATTTTCTGAGTAAATAAATCAAGTTTAAATATAACTCATAGTTAAACACTGCCCTCCACCAATATTGGCACCCTTGGTAAATATGAGCAAAGAAGGCTGTGAAAAATTGTCTTTATTGTTTAACTATTTGATCTTTCCTTCAAAAATAGACAAAAATACTCTGGTCTCATCTTTGTTCGGATATTCGCCCATATTGGGGTAAAGTGGCTTGTGTGGTGCTGGAGGTTGACGACCCTGACTTTGAGCCCTCTCCATCTGCTGTCTCTTACACCAATCAAGCCTCCTATTTGCGAGATGTAAGAGGTTACTCATGATACATTTGATTAATGCTGCAAAGTCGGTCAATTCCCCAAATTTTGGAGGGAGGACATGGTAATGTCTGCAAAGGTGCTAGCCTACAAGAATGGGCTTATATGGCTGCCTTGGAATTAGTTTCTTTCCTCCCCTTTACTCAATGAAATGTGTAATTCCCTTTGATTTAAATGTGTATACTTTCTGTGGATCCTTTATTATAGCTCTAAGTGCACACATACTCCTTAGATCCCATCCTGATAGGCCTCATGAATATCTACTTACCTGGGTTGAGTAACCCTGTCAGATGTTACACTGGCAACTTTGTTCTAGAACTGGAGCTTATTTTATTTTTTGTTATTCTACTTTCTGTTTCTCCAAGTTCTGTTTACTTGTTTTAAATTTTCCTTTTTAGGAGCCCAGGGAGATGCTCCTGAAGTGGGAGACCAATGCATCAGTTTTAACATCTTGAGCATCTCTGGATTGCATTTTCAAAGGTTGTGTTAATTGTACACTGTATTGCACCTTTCTCACAAAAGTTTAACAGATTTTGTGTGTACTAATTGCATGACTCCTTGTAACATGCCATATGTATGAAACAATGTATCTTCAACTTGTCAATAAAAGGTTAATTGATTTAAATATATCTGTGGCACAATCATTGGCACCCTTTTAATCAATACTCTGTGGTACCTCCCTTCACCAAGACAACAGCTCTGAGTCTTCTCCTTTTGGTCTAAGGTATAATCACATTCTTTGATTTTGAATTGCACATGATTACTGCGTAACTTCATATAAGTACTGAATTTAGAGTCAATTTGTACCCACACATTTTTTTCAAGTGATGATTCCCACAGTATGATCCCGTTTAGCAAGTGTGGTTTTACAATCCATAGGCATTACTTTACATTTATCAATACCTCATCTGCCATTTCTCAGACCATTTGCCCAGTGTGATGATTACTCCTTTCAGACATATTTCAGTAACCACAAATGACAAAAGGACCACACAGAGTCCTGTGGTACCCAGCTTTCAGAAGAAGTAGTGTTGTAATTATTTAACCGGTTTTTGATTCAGGTATTACCCACACCTAGTCCCCTTATTTTAGCCATTTTAGTGCTAGAGGTTTTTTTTTGTTTGTTTCTTTAAAATGCTGAGCGGCTGGGCCAATTTTTTAGTTTTTTTCCCATTAGTGACTTATATACATAGCACAAAAAAATACAAAAATAAAGGAGCGCACAACCTATTCGGATTACTGCTAGAATAATAATGACCAATACATACACCCAGCGAATACGATCAAAAACACACCTAAGGCATAAATACTGTGAACTATATTTTTTTTGTGCTATGCATGTTTGCAGGTTCTGACCAAACCTTAAGGTTGAGTAGCCCTCCTGCCACACAGGTGAATTATTAATGATGCCCAGAGAAGGCCTTATATTGCTTGAGAGCCTCTTTTGGGTTTAAATGCAAAGCAGCCCCACCTTTCAGCTCCTTGGTAAGAAATGGGTGCCATAAAAATTAGATCGGACTCTGCAAAATTGGGGTACTTTGACTTAAGCAAACATTTCCTTAATAAACGTTATATAATTGTATTGTGTTTACTGAATATATTATATCATCAATAAGTGTTAAAGATATATGATGCTTTGGTACATTCCAAATTGTACTCACGATTTAGATTAGATTAATAAGCTTATCTGCAGACAAAAAACAAAGAGAATACCTTTTCTGATGCTGTCGCGAGCTTTGTGCCACTTGCATCAAAAGCCAAAGCTGCAAGAGGGCTGTCATGGGCAGGGATCATGTTAGCAGCTCTCTGAAAAGATTAAGTTGCAATTATTAACATAAAACTATGCTTTATGATGGGTGACATTGTAAAACAACATACAGATTTCAACATCTGTGCATTCTACCTGCCGATTTGTAAATACATGCATTGTTACTCTCTAAATACAGTTTCATGGGTTTATTTAGTATACGGGCTTTAAACATTTTGGATATGGGGGGGAAAAAAAAGGTCCATCATAATATTTTCGGAAGTAAAAAAACTAAGTAAGAATTTAGCACTCACCAGATTAACAGTGTCAAAGACCTGAACTTCTCCAATAGACGTACTTCCAGGATATGCAAGGTAGCAATTATCACCATTAATAGACAAAGCACACAGACCTTAAAGACAGAAAGGAATAAGATTCCTGTGTAAAGTTGAAGTGTTTCTATGTCTACTGTAATGGTTAGTAAACACAATTTTGGCATACTAAATGCCCTTTTTCATTATGTATGGTATTGGGCTCTCTAATGTTCCACCAAAATAATGTAATGATAATTGCTACCTGGCATATTAAGATTACATTATTTTGGTAGAACATTATTTATATCAGAACAGATCAAAACGATAATTATAATCATAAGGATTTTACATTTGTTTATTTCTTTAAACCCTAACATTTTATCAATTCACAAAGAGCTGGCAAAAAAAAAACTTCCATATTATCAGGCAGAAAAACAATGGCTTCACATACATTTTGTATGAACACTAAATATGTAGGTTATCCGGTTTATTAATTTCCTATCAATAGAAAGTGCAGATGTAGCGTATCAAAGAAAATACCAAGTCCCTATGCACAAGATAGTATAATTTTATAAGTAAGCACTGATAACGTCACTACACTGCAGTGACACATCGAAAACTTGTTCTAGAACAATTATTATCATTAACATTAACAACATTTTGGTAATGAAATGCCTTGAAAAGCACTGAAGAAGCAAAACAACTTCAATAAATACTTTCACAATCTCAGTGAGATTTTTTTTTTGTATAACACAAACCTGATGGGTTAGGTGGAGTTTCTCTAATTGTGTGCAGAACTTTCATATCCCTTATGTTGTGTATGTACAGTGATTCTTCCAGGCATACAATAAGCCTCTGCAGAGACGACAAAAATAAAGTGACCACAAAAACAAAACTAAAAGCAAAAAAACTATTAGCTTTTACTAGCTCAGTGTCATTAAAGGGTAAAGCTCATTGCTTCATGCACCAGCATTGTTTTCCATTGTTGTTGTCATTTGCAAGCAAGAAGCTAATGGAGGACTCAATGTAATAACAGCCAAAAGCAACCTAACAACAGAGGATAGGAAACTTAATGAGGCATTATTAATGATGTAATATAATAGCAATAATAATAATAATTCTAGCAATATATATTAATTTTTTGGATCTCTTTTCATAGCATTTAGAAACAATGGCCTGGGCTCACAAACATTACCCAATAGACCAATGAGAACAAAGCATTAAGAAAAATGAAAACAAACTAATAGATGCTTTCTAAGCACCTTAAGTTTCTGGCTAGTATTTTCCCTGTCCTAAAACTAGGCTTAACAGCTAATAACTTTAGATTACATAAAATGCATATTGCACTTTGTCCACAACTTAATAAACATCTTAAACACATCTAGTATCAGGAGTCTTATACACCTGCCTCACAGCATTCCTCCTGTTCCCATCGACATCATCCTACCAACTCTCATAAATCTTTGGCCACAAATGCTGTTATGTAATGGAAATAATTCTGCAGTTATCTATAGGCAAGTATTGCTCAAGAATAAACATTCAAACAAGCAGAGTTTAGTTATCTATTTATTTGCAGTATTCGTGCTTCATTTACATTAACCTCATTGTATTTAGCGTAGCTCATATAAAATTGGGGTACTGATATATATATGAAATGCAACAAAACTTCTTGTACAAAACTGAATTTCATTATGATTCTCAGGTGTCAAATACATAAAAAGAGTAAAAAAAAACAGGCATAAAAGCATTTGGTGCACCTGTACTAAAATACAAGAATTAGAATGCAATCAGTTTAGAAGCAATTGTAGTGCGATGCTCAACGTCATTCGTCCTGACCTCAAAACAGACCAGACTTTCAGGATATTCTTGGTTGACAGCAATAGAATCCTTATTATTGGTGAGTCAGAGATATCATATGTAATTAGCTAGAGGATGCTCATGCACACATATGTAGATGAGGAATAATTGTTTTCTTCCTATTCTACTACAAATGTCTTGCACATGACTATAAATGTAAAATCTTCTAACTAAACACAGAATTACAAATAGAACTCCCAATGCCCAAGCCCTTCCCGGATTTTTTTTTGTTTTAATTAAGGATTTTTAAATTCAGAAAGTCTTTTGTTATAATGGAAAGCACCAAACCTCCTCACACATACCTACTTAAAGTAAATTGACTAAGGTATATTTATTTCTTATAATTCTTTAAAATACTGTTTTAATTAGCCAATTTCATACTATAACCATTAAAAACAGAGTAGGAATCAAATCAATGCATTTTGGTGTCTGTTCAGTACTGTAGGTCCTACCAGCAGCTCACCTGGCGGTTCAGTTTCACAGCCAAAATTGTGTTCGAATAGCTGTAGTTGCATATTTCAGTCCCTTTCTTAAAATGACAAACTTTTAGCTTGCGAGGAGCTTTGAGGCTGACAATTGCAACTAAGCTGCTGGAGAAGAGTCGTTCCACTATACAGATATCCTCTGTGTCAGCTTGGTAGGGAAACAGGACAAAAAAATCTGAATTACTAACAAAAAAACTATTTGACATCTTGCAACAACCTAGTAAGCCAGTTCACAATTAAATGTATGCCGTGTCCTGGAGGGCTCGTGGGCTCCTGGAGGGGCCTGAGGGCCAGCCTCCCCTACAGACTATGGGCCCTGGACTTGGAAGGGGTTCTGTTTTTTGGGGGGGGGGGTGGGTACAGGGGGTCCATTAGGACTACTTCTTCCCCTGGTACAGAGTGCCACGTTTACCTAAGTACCAGAGACTCTAAAGACTGTGGACACAGATTTGGGTCACCTGCATTTTGTTTATGGGGTTTATGTGTGGTGTTACTCTCCATCAGGTCAGGACTTACAGGACAGAGACCTCCATGGCACCTGGATCTCATAACCAGCAGGCTGAGGTGGGCTGAGTGCAAATACTGAGCCATGTGGAAAGGAGGACCTGATGAAGAACTGTGAGGTTTGCCGTGTCTATTGTATGTAAATTACCCCCTTGCACTGTTTAAATACTGGTCCTGTTTTCATTTCAACATGAGTGCTGTCTGATGCTTGGGGTGGACTGCTATGATACTTTATTGTCCTTTTTAGGACAATAGTCAGACTGTGTAGAGATGTGCATAACTGGGGGCAGAGTAGCAAATAAAAGAAAATATAAACAAGAGGCATTTTTCTCAATCATAGCTTTTATTAAATATGTAAAACTTTTTTGGTATTTTGGTAAAACTTAGTTTGAGAAATAATGTGTTTTGGGTTCTTGTACCTTTAAAAGACAGCTTTAATTATTATGTCAGTAAAATAAGGCGAATAGAGAAATTCTATTGTGATAGAGAAAAAAGTGTTAATCGGCCAACTAATCGATTATGAAAATAATCGTTAGTTGCAGCCCTATTGGTAATACTGTTCTGGGCAGTAGACTGTCTCTTTAATGTCTCAATGTTGATTATGAAAGCTGGAAGACAGGCTTTTATCTCCATCTGGGAGGTCTAATGTTTGCAAATATGTGGTTAATTAAAAGATGGCCTTAGCCAGAAAATCATTATAGCTGTGGACTGACATTATGTTGTTCATATATTCATATGCACTTTCCTCTCATTCTAACTAAAAAATGGCATGATCAAAGCTAAAATTACACATACTATTGACAGCTTAGACTGTTATTGCAATATAAACATAGCTGTGACATTATGCACCCATATCATGGCAATCATTTCTAGGATAGAGTGTTAGAAAAAAGACACTTACTGCATTCATATATCTGCTCAAGTTTGTCCACAGATGAGAGGGAGAAAAACTTGAACCCAGATTTACTGCCAACAGCCAGTGACCTGTAAAACAGTATAGGCAATACACAGCATAAAACAGATCCTCCAAATCAAAGTTTATCAGCTAAGAGACAATCAGTAAAAGTCTGTAACTTCAGCTTTCCATAGTGAACTGATGTTTTTTAGGTGCTAGAAACTGTCAATCCACTATAATACACTTTACCAAGTGTATATATTGGTAACATTAAGAAACAAATGCATTTTGGAGACCATTTTTGCATATTTCCCAAAGTATTTTATAGCATGCAAATTAGTGCATCATTTATTTTAGTTACTGGTTAGAAAATGAGACCCTGGATGCCCCTGCTGAAAACAGTAGAACTTCACTGTTTCTAGCTAAAACTTCCTAGTTTCAGTAGAGGCAAGGGGAGGAGGAAAACACAGATTATAACCACATTTTCTAACAATAACTAAAGATTGCCAGAAACTTAATTGCAGTCCATGGAAAATGTATAGCCATTAAATATACAAAGAATCCATACTTTTGGTATTTCATTTTATTGTTGGGCTCATATAAAAAGGGAAATGATTATATGGGCAGGCTAGGTGGACCCAATGGTTCTTATCTTTAAACTCTATGTTTAGAACATACTCCAAAATTTTCAAAATAAAAGTTCACCATTCACTAAGTTTATTACCGAATTAAAAATTGCATTGCATATTGTGTATGTGCTTCAATGAAATATTGTGCATCTTAATGTTATGTTTTTTTTCCTGAATTATTTACGTGGCAATCAACATTCACCTCTCTGTTCATAGCAGCGCCTTTCCATAAGGATTCCCAGCTACAACAAGATTACATTCCTGATGATTCTTTCAGAACAATGACAAAGAAGCATCATTTTTAGCTGATATTTTTTGTTCTTATAAATTTCCTGATAGAACATTTGCTTACTTACTACCAGCAATAACACTGAAAACAAATTCAGCACACTAAATGTGTGGAAAAAAACAAACGAACAAAAAAAACCCCAAACCCATCTTCACTTCAGTTTCGGTGATGTTCCACAATCATGGGTTATGAACTAGATATACACAGAATTTCACAGCTGGTTAGATGGGTCATATGATTCTTATCTGCCTATTTTCTCTCTCAAACCTTAATAATCTCCTTATTCTATATAGATATAACCATACCATCTTTTATTGATTTTACATGTGCGTTTCCCTGAAGTAAATAAAATATAAGTTGGCTGTAAGTAAATAAAATATAAGTTGCTGCCTTAACATTCAGTGCAAACCCCTTGCAGCAATGAGTTGGCCAAAATCATAAATACTAGGTGTTATACTGATCACAGCTTTCCTCGTTTGCGAGAAATTGCATGGCATGAAAAAGCCCAAAAAAGTAAACAAGGCTTTCCCCACCTAGACGAAAGGACGTCCAAGACGGAAGGCCGAAATGTCACAGGCGACTACCACACGCTGATTTATTTGGGGTATTGGGGCTAAGTTCGTACAACTCTGCCTATGCTCTATTAGGATTAAAAGGATAAAAAGATGGATTTTATACTACGTCCTCTGTGCAAGGTTCAACTCCTTTGAAGGAATCACCAACTACTGGGCGGAGAAGGTGGTTCTTTGTGATAGATGAAATTAACCATTTCCTACAAACCAGCCAACATCCCCACTGCAATCAGATATTCACTGGAGGATTGGCACAGTACCACATGAGATTCAACAGGGTCTGCTCACAAATGGGAGTTGGAAAGAGAGTTATCGTTTCAGCTTCTTGACTTCTCAATTCACCGTTTATTGATACATAACAGAAAGACTTGATACAATAGGAAGTGAATCAAATATATAGTCAGACAAATACATCCGTCACCCAACATATTACAGCGCAGTAATACAATGTGAGAAAGCTGGTATACAAATAAGATACATGTAGCGGCCGATGGATTAACATCAAAAAATTAAAGATAATACGTATCGAAGCAAGTATCTGAACAATCAGTACATCCAGTGACAACATATTCCCTGTGGAGAATGAAGATAGAACCATAAACAAATAAACAACATAACCAAAAAAACGGTGTGTGAGGTACCGTTCAGTCATACCAGGTGTGTATGAGTGGACATGGTATGCGGAGGTCGATACAAAAACCACCCATATGTAGGAGGCGCTAGTTAAGGGACAGTAAAAAGATGCGTCTGTACTTCATTAGACGGAGTATTCCCCAGGTACAACTCAGGTAGAATCTAGGAAACATCGCCTATAAGTGAAGGGAAGGCAGAGGAGGCAATAAACTCCTGCCACGGGAGCCACTTTAATTCGTTCTTATAACCCAAGCCTTTCGAGGACATGGTCAAACTTTCCATCTGACACACAAAAGACATTTTTTGGAGCCATGCCCCAATAGGAGGAGAACTGGGATGCCTCCAGAACCTGGGGATTACAGATTTAGCAGTGCTAATCATGTGGAAAGTAAGAGATCCCCTATATCTCCCAAAAGGTATATTGTTGTGATGCAATAGGAAAGCTGCTGGAGAGCTCGAGAAATCCGGGTCCACCACAAAATGTATGACTTTCAAAATCTTCTCCCAAAACACTTGAATTAGAGGGCAGGACCACCAGAGATGCAAGTAAGTCCCTGGAGCGGATCCACAACTCCAACAAAGCGGCGATACCTGAGGTAAAAAGTGATGCAGTTCTGCCGGTACCCTATACCACCGAACTAGTAATTTAAAACCCGATTCTTGTATTTTGCTCGAGATAGAGCCTTTGTGTGTGATCAGGACAATCTTATCCTATTCCTCTGACTCCAAACTAATCTCCAGATCCCGTTCCCACAAGCTCATATAGTATGGTTTGGTATCCAAAGAAGTAAGTAATGAGGTGGTGTAAAGGTACGAAAGAAGGTGGGTAGGTTCTGCATCGGCGGTACAGATTCTCTCCAAAGAAGACAATGGCCTGTTGACATTAGGGTCCGAGAGTAATGGGCTAACAATGTTTTAGTTGATGAAAAAGAAATTGTAAACGAAACGTGACAGGGTGAGAGTGTAACAATTCCTCAAGGGGCCTAAGCGCGCCAAGGCGAGCAATATGGTGTATCCGTAGGGTCTGTGCATCCACAGGGGTCAGAGGACGTAAACAATTACTCTCCAGCCCTGGAGCGAAATCCGGATTACCCGTTAGGGGTAAAAGCGGACTGGGGAAGGTTACTAAATGGTGTCCCCTTATAGGCCGTTGCAACACCTTCAGAGTAGGGGCAATAAGGGGATGATTTGGTATAGAGGGACGACGGTATTGGGGAGGCAACCAGGGGATATTTGAGATAGGGTGCATAAAAAAGTGACTCTCAATATGCAACCAAGGCTTGGGTGTGCCCCGGGACCACTCCACTGCCCTCCTCAAGTGAGATGCAACCCAGTATAGCTCAATATCTGGTAGACCCATACCTCCCCAACGTCGTGGTCGGGTCAAATGGTTATAAGCCAATCTGGGCTGTTTGCCTCCCCATATGTAATGACGAAAGGCTTTATGGCAAGCTTTGAAATAAGATTTCGGCAGGTAGATGGGTAAAGATTGTATTAAATATAAAAGTTTAGGGAGAATATTCATTTTGACCACACCCATTCTGCCGAACCATGATATATGTGGGAAGACCCACCTACGCAGGTCAGAAGTAATTGAGGAGAGGAGGGGCCAGTAATTCAAGGAAGCTATTTGAGAGAAATCCGATGGGAGCTGTATCCCTAAGTAACGCAAGGAGGTCGCGCACCAACGAAAAGGGAATGTATCTTTAATTTGTTGTCCCAATGATGTAGGTATGTTGAAACCTAACACCTCAGACTTTTGAATGTTTATTTTGTAATTGGAAAGGGTACGAAAATAATTTAATTCTGAAATGATATGGGAAAGGGAGTTAAGCGGCTCTTGAATCATAAACAACATATCGTCCGCATATACTGAGAGTTTGTGGACTTGATTAAGCACTGACACTCCCAAAATCTCAGTGTTGCTCCTCAGAGCGTTCGTTAAAGGTTCCAACGCTAAGATGAAAAGCAGAGGCGATAACGGACAACCCTGCCGAGTACCGTTTGATAAAGTGAATTGCTCCGATAGAGAACCATTCACCATGATCCGGGCAGATGGGGTAGTATACAATGCACCGACAAGTTGCAGAAAGGCGGGACCCAGGCCCACGCCGCGCAGGACCCTAAACAGGTAAGACCAAGCCACCCTGTCAAAGGCTTTTTCCGCGTCCATGGACACTAAAGCGAAGGGGGCATCAGAGTGCATAGCCAGGGTCAGAAGGTTGACGACCCTCATAATGTTGTCCCTACCCTCCCTACCAGGGACGAAACCCACCTGATCCGGATGGATCAAGTTCGGGAGAAAGGGCTGTAACCTGACGGCCAGAAGTTTCGCCAGAATCTTGAGGTCTACATTAAGTAGAGAAATTGGGCGGTAGCTGCCGCAGAGCTCACCATCTTTCCCGGGTTTAGGGATAACTGTTATGTGTGCGAGGTTCGAGTGGGGAGCCAAGGGGCATCCGGAGGCAAGATCGTTGAAGAATGTAACCAAATGGGGACCTAGTATTGGCAAGAATTTCTTATAATAAATGGAGGTGAATCCGTCGGGGCCCGGGCTCTTGCCCTGCGGGAGAGATTTTATTACTGATTCAACCTCCTGCAGGCTAATCGGGGCCTCCAAAGACCTCCCATCATCAGCGTTCAGTTTCCTGAGAAGAAATTTATCTAGATAAGAGTAGGGCTGCAACAACTAATCGATAAAATCGATAATAATCGATAATGAAAATCGTTGCCAACGAATTTCATTATCGATTAGTTGAATCGATTATTAAATGAGGGTTTTTTCAGAGCAAACGCTCTGAAAAATACCCCTCATTATATAATCCGTTTAGTCTGACTCACAGCAGCAACTCCTGCTTACCAGCCCCTCCCTGTAATCACTGTGACAATTGGCCCCGCCCCCTTCCTTCTCCCAGAAGGCCAGAACCACATGGCTGTGACACTCATCTAACTGTAAGTATAAAATTAATATTTGGGCTACTGAAAGTTAGGGGAGGTGGGAGTTAATTTAGGGGCTGTTATGGTTAATGGGGTGTTTAGGGTTCATTTAGGGGCAGTTATGGTTAATGGGGTGTTTAGGGTTAATTTAGGGACAGTTATGGTTAATAGGGTGTTTAGGGTTAATTTAGGGACAGTTATGGTTAATGGGGTGTTTAGGGTTAATTTAGGGGCAGCTATGGTTAATGGTGTGTTTAGGGTTAATTTAGGAGCAGCTATGGTTAATGGGGTGTTTAGGGTTAATTTAATGATGAGGACTGAGGGTTAATTTTATTAATTTATTAAAGTTAACTTAAGGTGCAGTTAGAGATAAAGGGGGCAAACTAAGGGGAATCTAAATCCTGGGGGCAGTGAAGATTAACCCAGTACTTATTTATAAAAGTATGGTCTGTGACTCTATGAGGGGACTATGAGATATCTGGGGGCTATACGGCATATCTGGGGAGGACGGAGTGACATATCTGGGGGTATAAGGCATATAGGGTATATAAGGCATATGTGGGGAGGGCAGTGTGGCATGTCTGGGGAGGACAGAGTGGTGTATCAGGGTGTATAAGGCAGATCTGGGGCCACAGTGGCATATCTGGGGGTAGAGTGGAGTGGCTTATCTGGGGGTAGAGTGGAGTGGCATATGTGGGGAGGGCAGTGTGGAATGTCTGGGGAGGATGGAGTGGTGTATCGGGGTATAAGGTGTATCAGGCACAGTGGCATATGTGGGGGTAGAGTGGAGTGACATATGTGGGAGGCAGAGTGGAGTGACATATGTGGGACGCAGAGTGGAGTGGCATATGTGGGAGGCAGCGTGGAGTGGCATATGTGGGAGGCAGCGTGGAGTGGCATATGTGGGAGGCAGCGTGGAGTGGCATATGTGGGAGGCAGAGTGGAGTGGCATATGTGGGAGGCAGAGTGGAGTGGCATATGTGGGAGGCAGCGTGGAGTGGCATATGTGGGAGGCAGCGTGGAGTGGCATATGTGGGAGGCAGCGTGGAGTGGCATATGTGGGAGGCAGCGTGGAGTGGCATATGTGGGAGGCAGCGTGGAGTGGCATATATGGGAGGCAGAGTGGAGTGGTATATGTGGGGGGCAGCGTGGAGTGGCATATGTGGGAGGCAGCGTGGAGTGGCATATGTGGGAGGCAGAGTGGAGTGGCATATGTGGGAGGCATCGGGGAGTGGCATGTCTGGGAGGCAGCGTGGCAAGCCTGGGCTCAAACGTGCATAAATTGGGGGGGGGCTGGTAGCGAAATAAAGGCAAGAAATGCATTTTATCAAAGTTTTTTTATTATGCTGTTTGTATTTAATATAATTCGTTTATTACATTATTTTAAATAAATGAAAAATTTACATTCATTTTTTTTATCCGATTAATCGAAAAAATAATCGGCCAACTAATCGATTATGAAAATAATCGTTAGTTGCAGCCCTAGATAAGAGTCTATCCGGGAGCTCTGAGGGCGACCGTGATGGTCCGCCACAGGTAAGTTATACAGATTTTGATAATATCCCCGGAAGCAGCGCAAGATTTCCTGTGTGTTATAATACAATTTACCTCGAGAATCGCAAATTTTCGGTATGTAACACGCAGCCCTCTTAGTTCTCAGGGCCCTAGCCAACAACTTCCCTGGCCGATCCCCGAATTCATAAAAAAGTCGGTTAGTGCAAAGAAAGTTCCTCTTACATTTGGAATCAAGGAGGTTTGACAAGTGCGAACGCAGCACATCTAACTGTGCTTGCACAGAGGGTGAAGGGACCGCCTTATGCTGTAATTCCAATTCGGAAATGGCACGGGAAACAGTCAGGATCTGGCCATATGCCAACCTCTTAAGTTTTGCCCCCAGTTGAATAAGATGGCCCCTCATCACTGCCTTGTGAGCTTCCCACACCACGGGAGAGGAAACATCTGGGGTATTGTTAGTGTCAAAATAAGAGGACAAGTGAGAAGAAAGGTTAACCAACTCGGTAGGGTTACTTAGAAGGTTTTCATTAAGACGCCAATGCCACTCTTTCTTAGAAATTGTGGGGAATTTGAGGATCATATGGACAGGGGCGTGATCGCCTATTATTTGAATACCAATATTAGAGGAATGTAATAAAGGCAAGTGGTGGTGTGATAAAAATAAAGCGTCTATCCTAGTGTGGCGATTATGAGGTGCCGAATAAAATGTGAAATCCCGCTCTGTGGAATGTAGGGCCCTCCAGGAATCAATTAATTGGGTGAGATGGAGGCGGCGTTTCACTTTTTTAATCTGCGTGAAAGGAATGTGCTACCTCCCAGAAGAGCAATCCCTACTGGGGTCTAAGACCATATTAAGATCTCCCCCAAAAACGGTGAGACCCTCCTGGTAGTCCGCTAAGCGGGATAAAAGGGCTTGCAGAAAGGGAACCTGATTTCTATTAGGAGCATACGCATTGGCCAGAGTGACTTTCTGTTGACAGATGTACCCCTTAACAAATAAACCTCGGCCATCTCGATCCTTCCATATATCTAGGAGTTGGAATGGTACCGACTTATGTATCAAAATTGCCACTCCCCTGGTTTTGGAGTCAGGAGAGCTCGCAAGGAACGCGGTATGAAAATGTTTGTTAGTTAATCTGAATTCACGGGTACCCGAAAAGTGAGTTTCTTGTATAAAAGCAACATGCGTTTTCAATGATTGCAGGACATATAGTAATTTTGAACGTTGTTGGGGTTTATTAAGTCCCCGTACATTGAGAGAAGTGAATTTAAGGAGTTCTAGCGCCATGGTAAATGAGAGGCAAATAGGACGTAAAGTACATCAGCAGCACACCACAACACCGTAACCAAAAAGAAACGCAAACAATAGTAAACATCGTCTAGAAACGAAAAAACGGATAACATAACCAAAGAAAATGTCATCCAGATGCGAATGCATCGGGTATTGAGCCAATAGACCAGAATGTAGGTCTCTAGCCCAGACCTCTGACCGAGAACGGTCAGGATCAGCCAGCTCTTGTGAAGGTAGGCACAACGCTATAGAACACGTAAGTAGCAAGGTGAAAGAGAGAGATGGAGAAACGATCTCCCAGAACCTCTCCTGATAAACCCATGAGATGGACAGTACGGGCAATGTGTATATGTGGTGCAAAAAAATACAATAACAATAACAAGGAGGACAAGTCAATACATGTGAACAAAAGGAAAAAGAAAAAAAAAAAAAAAAAAAAAAAGGGAAAGGGAAAAGGAAAAGGGGGGGGGGGGAGAGTAGAGGATAGCCATCCCCAGCATAACAAGTTACAGCATAAATTACCTTTACAAAGTAGTCCAGGAAATAGCCATATGGAAGCCATCAACTTAATAAACACAGAAAGTTAAAACAAATAGAAAACATATATAGCACATCAGACTGTAGAATAGGGAGATATACGGCAAACATTTCGCCGATAGCAACAAGAGAACCGCTCACCGCCTCGTAGGGGGCCACTGAGTCTGCAAGGTAGATAAGATCAAGAACAAACAGGATTTGTCCAAAGGATCTAGGTCCCGTCATGGCTGAGAGTCTCCTAAATCTTGGCGCGGAGGGCACAGTATAATAAAGGCTTCTGAGGAAGTGTACAGAAAAAGGGATCACCCCCCGCCAGGGTTGTTCCTGGCAATAGTGGAACGGCAATGGTGGTGCGTATTCGGAGATGATGACTCTCGTGGGGAACCAATCAAGTGAGCAGCAGCCCATCAGTGTGTAAATCCGCTGTATAGGGGCCCATAAAGAGAAACAAAAAAAAAAAAAAAAAAAAAAAGAGAACAATTAGCAAGCATCCATGCTAACTCCCTTAGGAGGACGAAGGCCCCGGTGTCTTTTGGCGCTTACGCCTCTGTTGCTTAGGCGACCATGACGAAGCCTGGTCATAAAGATGTTCTGGGGCAGAGTAGGTTAGTTCCCAATCCGGGACGTCAATCATTGGGAGCCCTACATCTTCCAAAAATTTAGGTACGTCAGAGGCTTGACGAACCACATATGTGTCAGCACCCCTGCGGACAATCAATGCGAACGGGAAGGCCCACTGGTATGGGATATTTGCTGACCTTAAGGCTGTCGTTATAGGCTTCAGAAGGCGTCATGTATTCAGGGTGGCGGGAGACAAATCTGGAAATATAAGCACAGTGTGCGTTCGCCAGCTGATGTTTTGTCTGGATCGACAGCCCTTTAAAATAGCTTCTTTTGTCGGATAGTCCTGTAGCCTACAAATGATATCCCTCGGGGGTTGATCACTTGAACGTCGGGATCTAAGCGGGCGTTGTAGAATATTATTGAAGATTTCCATTAGAGTAGCGGGGATGTCATTATGATCTACCGTTTCGGGGACGCCACGTATCCTCAAGTTGTTCCTTCGCCCCCTATTATCCAGGTCCTCCATTCGTCTGGACAATTGTACTATTGTGTTCCTCTGTTCTGCCAGGTGACAGTTTAATAAGTCCACCGTCTTGCAAATCTTCGTGTTGGCTGTTTCGAGCGTCTCCACGCGGTCACCGATGTGGCGGACGTCTGATTTAATTTCTGAGAGGTCAGATCGAATATTCCGTGTCGCCACCTCTATAATTTCAGAAATATCTTGTTTGGTAGGTAATTGCGTCAGGATATCATGCCACTCTGCGTGCGGGCGGTGCGGAAGTTCCAAATGAGGCCCTGAGCACGTGTCCTCGGAAAATGCGCTACTTGGACTTGCAGGTGGAGATGCGGCCTTCCCTGCAACTGAGCCGCGAGAATCCAGGTCCGCATTGCCCTGAAAGAAAGCCCGGACCGAGGTAAGAGATGTCTTTTCCCTCGTCTCTTGTGTTCGTGGGGTCGCAGCCGCCTTATTTGACTTGCCCATGGTGCGTATATGCCCTTACTGTGAGCTAAATATGGAGAGGTTCAAGAGAGCTCCAGGATCACGCATCCATCTTGGTTGGCAGTTGGCCACGCCCCCCCCCTTCAGCTTCTTGACTTAACATTATATTACGTGAGCTTCTGCCAAATGAAACGTTTATTTCACCCTGTATATTTAATGTACAACTTCAGCACTACAGTGGATATAAAAAGTCTACACTTTTTCTACCCTTTTTTTTTTTGCAAAAGCGCTCCAAATCTGTCACATGACATCTCCTGTGCACAGCCCTCTTCAGATCACCCCACAGATGATCAATTGGATTCAGGTCTGGGCTCTGGCAGGGCCATTCCAAAACATTAATCTTTTTCTGGTGAAGCCATGCTTTTGTGGATTTGGATTTGTGCTTTGGGTCGTTGTCATGCTGAAAGGTGAACTTCCTCAAGGGACGCCTGAAGGTTTTGTGCCAAAATTGCGAGTGTTCATAATTCCCTCCACCCTAAGGCCCCCCGATTCCAGCTAAAGAAAAACAGCCCTAAAGCATGATGCTGCCACCACCATGCTTTACTGTGGGTAAGCTTTATTTTTGGGTGATGTGAAGTGTTGTTTTTGCGCCAAACATACCTTTTGGAATTATGGCCAAAAAGTTCAACCTTGGTTTCATCAGACCATAACACATTTTCCCACATGCTTTTGGGGGACTTGATGTTTGTTGTTCCGATCTTAAGCTTTGATGTTTTTCTTTGTAAGAAAAGGCATCAGTCTTGCCACCCTACCCCATTCATATTAAGAATACGGGAGATTGTTGTCACATGTTTTCTTCTTGTCTTTTCATCAATTTTGGAGGGACGTCCAGTTAATATCTCTGTTCACTGTGTTCCATGGTATAGCTAATGCTTTGGAAATTCTTTTGTACCCTTCTCCTGACTGGTATCTTTTAACAACGAGATCCCTCGGATGCTCTGGAAGCTCTCTGCGGACCATGGATTCTGCTCTGAGATGCAACTAAACAAATGTCAGGTACTAGGACAGCTGAACTTCATTTGTGATTAATCAGTCACTTTAAATGATGGCAGGTGTGTAATGACTTCTATTTAACATGAGTTTGAATGTGATTGGTTAATTCAGAACACAGCCCCAGTTATAAGAGGGTGTGCATACTTATGCAACCAGGTTATTGTGAGGCCCCCCCCCCAAGATTTAAGTTTGTTTTGTTCAAGCTATAGGTCACATTAAAGGTGGCAAAAGTTCTGACATGATTTATCTTTGTCTCATTCTTTAACATCACAAGAACCTGGCATTTAAACAGGGGTGTATAGACTTTTTATATCCACTGTAGATGAATATGGGAGTATTTTAGAAGGATCCCAATGCATTTCACTGCATGCTGATGTGTGCAAGAATTCTTTAGTTGGAAATGAGAAAATTAAAAATAAATCATTTTCTAACTTTAATAACTAAAGAATACTAATTTGCATGCAGTAAAATGAATTGCAGTCTATGTAGAATGGACTCAAACATGCATTAGAAAATAACTGTCCCTTTAAATCAGTGAATTTTCTTCAATGTCATCTCTCTGATTTAATAATAAATTATGCAAGGCCAGCTCAGCCTTTCTTGCTTGAAGAAACAACTTGAGGTGAGATGACAGCTTTCCTGCAAACTCTCCTTTTTACAGAACAAATCCAATTTTAGTTTAGGTAGACTACACACATACACAGTATATACACACATTATATATGTGTGCTTTATAGGCAGGTGCCTTTCATGACTTCTGCTTTTCCATCAAGCTTCATGGCATCCTGTGACAGAACATAAAGTTTGCCACTTGTCAACCTTTCTGATAATAAAAGCTTACTTGGTCCAAAATTGTGTTCATAAAACACTTGCAAATGAGCCCAGGTGTTGAGCTTGTATGTCTGGTTAGGTTAAACTTAAAACAAAAGAATATCCTAAAATGTTAAACTTGGCCCATGGCCTTTTGTGAATAGAACACTAAAGGTCTGACAATTTCCACTTAAACATTTTACCGCAACAAAAATAGCCAATTCATTAAAATTGACAAGAATACACACTACCAGAGCAACACAAACCTTTTCCCTAAAACAATTTTAATATAAATACAAAGATTGCATAAATGCCGATGCATCCAAGTTCAAGGATATTACATATTATCCTTGACCCTAAAGAGTCTGGATGGAAAAACAATACACACAGTAACAGTAAAAGACCCATGGTATGGAGCCTATGGGTGAAAATTACCCCCTCCTTACACACTTGTGCCTATATTTCCCAGGGTTACAAATTACATGAAACAGTTTACCTGGATAATATACATAAATTATAAGGTTGTGAAAATACAAATGGATGTCTAAAGCAGGACCTGTCATGTATTAATGTACAGGCAAGCAAAAAAAAAAAAATCAGGCCTGACTCATTGAATATTTAAGTTTAACTGAAGTGGCCTTCCAGGTACAAACAAAGATGAATTTTGAGTCAGATCACCGATGTCCTAAAATCATCTAAGCCAAACCAGGCCACAAAATGAGCTTCAGCCAACACCAGCTTGCCCTGCCCTACACAAGGTTGATCATGTCAACAGTAGGTCTGGAACAAGTCTACACTTTTGGGTTTCTTCACTTAAAGGTAAAGTTGGCAGGACAGTTAAGCTGAGCTATGATTTAGGTTGAGCTTCTTTTGCAGGATGAGCTTGGCTGGCCCTGGGAAATAAGTCTCTATATTCATTCAATTCTGCATTAAACAGGACCAGTTCAGTCCTTTTCCTGGAGAAATTTCCTAGCATTGGCCCTTCATAATAACAAATAATGCTGAGAAAGTTAAAGCAACAACTCTCCCTTTCAGCCAACATGGTGCTAAATCATGATGTAGAGCGATACATTTTTATGTGCCCTATTCAGTTATACTGGGTTCTGATTACTCTTACCCAGGCAGTTCGCTTTAAAAATGAAACAAACCCTCTTATCTGCATGACATGTCTATATATTCACTGGCAATGCAGCTACAAGGAATCTACAGACAAAACTCTACTTGTCATAACATCTGACAAACAACACAAACCCTGAATATTGCTAAATAATATAGAACAAATAGAAATGAATGCATAGGGAATGCTTCTAATACAACACTTTTAGCTACAAGTGGAAAACAAGCTTATCTTAATAGCTGTGACCAAAACAAGATAGAACGTGAAACCGCAACTTATTTAGACAAACTGCCCGCCGTCCATTCCGCGTTTTGCCTCTTATATACATTAAAACATTGCCCTTTTTCAGCCCTCCCAGTATCGAGCCCATTTTGCCGGTATAATATTTTGTAGCCAAGTCCTAGGCCTCACGTACGTGTTGTCCTGGTTGAAGTTCGCAAATAAGAGCTGCGAGGCTCCAGCCTCAACATTCTGAGTAGCCAGGTTCATAACGAATCCCGGGAGTGAACCACGTTCAACGCTGCAAGAACTCAACAGCTCCGATAATTGCCTTGCTGTCTCATACCGTCTTGTTTACAAGCATTCATCGGTTACTTTTCCGTGAATGCACGAATACCCCGACACACTACCTCTCTGCGCATGTGCATTCCTAGTATATGCTTCCAGTACCGCCCTGCCACTGCCACTGAGTGCTAAACACAAAAGAATCAACTCAGGTGTAATTTTAGGCGTTAGAAGGAAAATCCACAAAAAAGTGAATGTATATTATATAATTCAGCGAGGTCATTTATAAAGGCGAAAAACAAAGAAAATATATGTTTAATGTATATTTACCTAAATATGGCAAGTATCAAAATGTAAATTGAACAAACCCATCCTGCCCTTAACAAAGGCAGTGTGTCGAAATGTTGGAAGTTTTCACAAGGGGTCAGCTTATCCTGTAATAGTGCAAGGTTTTTGCATTATTTATTTTTCCGTATACCTTTTGCGTTTGTTAAATGTACCGGTATATGTTTAACCCCTTAAGAGCCAGGCTGTTTTTTTATTTTTTGTACCCTTTGTGACCAAGGCTGTTTTAACACATTTGCAGTGCTTGTGTTTAGCAGTAATTTTCTCCTAACCCATTTAGTGAACCCACACCAGCTATTTTTTTTTTTTCTTTCAGGTATGAATTTATAGCTCCTGGTATACGTCACTATCAAACAACACCCGATATGTGTTCAGCAAACCTGAGTACAGTGATCCCCTGTTGTTTGGGTAATGCCACATTTGGGAAGTGCGCATTTTTTAACTTGGATCTTTTATCTGGTCCTACTGCCCAATGTCCTAATTGGGCCATCTTTGATGCTAGCTTATTCAATTTACCCCATCAAACCATAAATTTTTGAAAACTAGAATCCCCAGGATATTTAAAATGGCAGTATTTTAACCCTTTCCGTGCGCTTATTTTACCACCAGCCTTTGTCAAAATTATCACACAACTTGTACTTAAGGAGTGAATTAACAGCTCCTGGTATATGTCCCTGTCAAACAACACCCCGATATGTGTTCAGCAACATTACAGTGATACCACCCATGCATGGGTTTGTCTGGTTGTTTGGGGGCTAAAAGGCCACATTTGGGAAGTGTGTTTTTTTTTCTTTTCTCCATTTTGGTCAGTCTGTGCCTATGCCCTATCTTTGAAATCAGCCACTCCAATTTACCCCATAAAACCATACCCCTAAAATGCTTTTATTTGAACTCTTTAAATGTCAGGAATTTTGGGAAGATACAGCGCTAATTTTAGCACTTGCTCATACTGATAAACTTTATTTTTTATTTTATTATTTTTGGACTTTGTTGTACATTTTGCTGGAACTGGATGGTTCTCCTGATGGTGACATCACTGCGTAATTATTTTTAAATGTTACCACATTTTATCTATTTTTATTTTTTTCCCATTTTTTTATTATTTTTTTAATATTTTACTTATCACATTGTGATTAGAAAGCTGGGCTCTATTGAATTGCATGGTTGAATGCAGTACTTGTTAACACAAATAGCTAATCAGCCAATCCCATGCCGGCCACTTAATGCATTTAGGCATGTAGAGGTGGTCAAGACAACTTGCTGAAGTTCAAATCTAGCATCAGAATGGGGAAAAAAGGGGATATAAGTGACTTTGAATGTGTAATGGTTGTTGGTGCCATACGGGCCGGTCTGAGTATTTAAAAAACTGCCGCTCTGGGATTTTTACGCACAACCATATCTAGGGTTTACAAGAATGGTCCGAAAAATAGAAAATATCCAGTGAGCGGCAGTTGTGTGGATGAAAATTCCTTGTTGATGTCAGAGGTCAGAGGAGAATGTACAGACTGGTTTGAGATGACAGAAAGGCAACAGTAACTCAAATAACCACTTGCCAAGGTATCCAGAATACCATCTCTGAATGCACAACACATTGAACCTTGAAGTAGATGGGCTACAGCAGCAAAAGTCCGTACCAGGTGCCACTCATGTCAGCTAAGAACAGGAGGCCGCAATTCACACTGGCTCACCAAAATTGGACAATGGAAGACTGGAAGAACGTTGCCTGGTCTGATGAGTCTCGATTCCAGCTGCGACAGGTGGCAGGGTCAGACATTGGTGTAAACAACATGAAAGCATGGATCTATCCTGCCTTGTATCAACGGTTCAGGCTGCTGGTGGTGTAATGGTGTGGGGACATTTTCTTGGCACACTTTGGGCCCCTTAGTACCAATTGAGCATCATTTAACCCCTTCGCGACCTTTGCCGGTTCAGGACCGTCATGACATGAAGGTCACTAAATGACCTTTGACGGTCCTGAACCGTCAAAAAGTAAAATAAGCTTAGAAAGTGATCAACGATCACTTTCTTCGCTTAAACGGCGTTACTGTAATGCCTCGATGTCGAGGCATTCAGCAAGGCCGAGATCGGCATCGGGGGCCATGTCTGGCCCCTCCCGGAGGCGTCAACAGCCGCCATTTTTAAAACCGTTTTAAAAGCGTTTAGGAGGCGATCAACGATCGCCTCCTAAACTTAAATGGTGTCGCTGGAATGCCTCGATCAGGAGGCATCCAGCGACACCAAACACTTACCTCTGGGTGGGCTGTGACCGCTCCGGAGAGCGGTCACAGCCGCCGCTGCCGGTGATCTTCGCCATCAAGCAAGATGGCGGCGGCCCGGGAAATAAAACAATAAAGACGAAAAAGTTCGCTAGAGGGTCTCCAGACCCTCTAGAGAACTGGCTCCACTTGCTGGTTGAATACAGGTACTGCATTCAACCATGCAAGTCAATGGAGCCCAGCTTTCTAATCACTATGTGATTAGTAAAATATTCAAAAAAAATAAAAATAAATAAAAAATGGAAAAAAAAATAAAAAAAAAATGTGCTAACATTTAAAAATTATTATGCAGTGATGTCACTAGATGAACCATCCAGTACCAGAAAAATGTGTAAAAAAAAATATAAAAAAAGTATTAAAAAAATAAAATTAAAAAATAAAGTTTATTATTTTGAGCAAGTGCTAAAATTTCTCAAAAATCTCAACAAAGAGTTAAAAAAAAAGCACTTCAAATACCCAAGGGGTGTCTAATATATAAAAAAAATGGCTGATGGGGTAAATTGGAGTGGCCTAGCTCAAAGATAGGGCATAGGTACAGACTGACCAAAATGGAGAAAAAAAGCGCACTTCCCAAATGTGGCATTTTAAATCTGAAACAACCCGACAAACCCATGCATGTCGGGTATCACTGTACTCAGGAGATGTTCCTGAACACACATTGGGGTGTTGTTTGACAGTGGCATATACCAGGACCTGTATATCTATAACTAAAGTACAATTTGTGTGAAAAAAAAAAAAATTACTATTACAAAGTTTGACAAAGTGTAGTTCTATAATTGGTGCATGGAAAGGGTTAAAATAACAGCATTTGGAATACCCTGGGGTGTCTAGTTTTCAAAAATATATGGTTTGAATGGGTTAAATTGAGTTAACCAGCTTCAAAGATATTCCAAAGAGGAGAGGGAGGCACAATGACCAAATGACCACCTGAATTACGCATGCCCCAAAAGTAGCCTTTTACCAGCCAAACAATCTGACAAACCCATGCATGTGGGGTATCGCTGTACTCAGGAGATGTTGCTGAACACATATTGGGGTGTTGTTTGACAGTGACATATACCAGCACCTGTATATCTATAACTAAAGTACAATTTGTGTGGGAAAAAAAATAAAAAAAATTACTATTACAAAGTTTGACAAAGTGTAGTTGTATAATTGGTGCATGGAAAGGGTTAAAATAACAGCATTTGGAATACCCTGGGGTGTCTAGTTTTCAAAAATATATGGTTTGAATGGGTTAAATTGAGTTAACCGGCTTCAAAGATGTTCCAAAGAGGAGATGGAGGCAGACTGACCAGATTTGTTAAAAAAGATTTGGAAATCATAAAACGCTACTTGTACTTATTGCCCTATAACTTACAAAAAACAGCAAAAAAACATAAAAACATTGGGTATTTCTAAACTCAGGACAAGTAGTAGAATCTATTTAGCTAGTTTTTTTACTTGCTTTTTTAGGTGAGTAAAAGATTTTTCAAATAAAAGTCATAAAATGTGTTTTTTTTTCAATTTTTCACCATGTTTTTTTAATTTTTTTATAGTAAATAAGATGATATGATCAAAATAATGGTATCTGAAGAAAGCCCATCTTGTCCTGAAAAAAACAATATATAACATATGTGGGTACACTAAATGGGTGAGGAGAAAATTACAGCTGAACACAAGCACCACAAAAGTGTCAAAACAGCCTCGGTCCCACAGGGTACAAAACGAAAAATGAGCCCGGTCCTTAAGGGGTTAAACACGACAGCCTACCTGAGTATTGTTGATGACTATGTCCATCCCTTTAAGACCACAGTGTACCCATGTCACAAAACTCATGTAACACTTTTTATTTTGGGCCTGTCATCCTGGCTGGAGCCTACAGGAGATCCTGGCCTCTGCATAGCGGAAAGTTGGGGGTTAATATGACCATTTGGCAGTGCCTCCACCTAGTAATTACTCCAGGGAGTTAAAGTGTAGTGTAGTAGGACACATATATAACTCAAACACAAGGAAACAGCCACTATAATGTAAAGTTGTAAAAAAATGTACTCTAATGCATTAGTTTAAATCAGGAACCAAGAGCATTTCAATAAGGTAAAAAGGTATACAGCAAACACAATATAGCTAAATTAAACCCCAGTCCAAATCACCTGCCTCTCCAAATAATAACTCACCGTTGCATATTTGTCAGTCCCCTGGGGTAACGGTGCACATAGATGTTGGGGCCCTTGATGGAAGTAATACTTCCCCTGAAATGCATAGTGGCGGTATCAGTGCCTGTAACTATTACTGGGCACCTTCCTCTGATACCTTCCCTCAGACACATGGCATCCCGGCACAGGAATCAATCAGCTCCCAATAGCGTTCTGCTTTCAATCTGGGTGCCATGGCTGACGTATTACTAAAGGGGGGCAATATGCAAGGGTATGAGGGCATTACCTTTTACATATTGCTGACAAGCCCAGATAAAATGCTGCCCTGCAGTATGGGGGATGTATAGACCCATGGAAGGGAACCAACAAGTCAGATATAAAGGGCTTTTTTTTATCTGGGCCGGCAGCATTAATACACAAGGGGGGCAGCTGGGGCCATTACATAAATCAATATTAAAGCGAGGGACAGGCTGTTGGCATAAATACACATAGTGCTGGCAGGGGGCAAAAACACAAAAGAGAAGGGTCAACGACAAAGCAGTGTGGAAAATACTTTTTTTTGTAGCTTAGCTCGTCCAGATGTGGTAGTCAGTGTGGCAGAGCCTGTCCGTGTATGTGTGTTGGTAAAGCAGAGCCTGTCCTGGTGTGTGTGTTTGGGTGTCAGTGTGGGAGAGCCTGTCCTGGTGTGTGTGTTTGGGTGTCCGTGTGGCAGAGCCTGTCCTGGTGTGTGTGTCTGGGTGTCGGCAGAGCCTGTCCTGGTGCAGCTGTTGGTGTGGCAGAGCCTTGTCCTGGTGTGGGTGTCTGTGTGGGAGAGCCTGTCCTGGTGTGTGTCTGTCTGGGTGTCGGCAGAGCCTGTTCTGGTGCGGCTGTTGGTGTGGCAGAGCCTTGTCCTGGTGTGGGTGTCTGTGTGGGAGAGCCTGTCCTGGTGCGTGTTTGGGTGTCCGTGTGGCAGAGCCTGTCCTGGTGTGTGTGTGTCTGGGTGTCGGCAGAGCCTGTCCTGGTGCAGCTGTTGGTGTGGCAGAGCCTTGTCCTGGTGTGGGTGTCTGTGTGGGAGAGCCTTGTCCTGGTGTGGGTGTCTGTGTGGGAGAGCCTGTCCTGGTGCGTGTTTGGGTGTCGATGTGGCACAGCCTGTCTTGTTGTGTATTTGGACATCTGTTTCTTGGCACTTTACTTACTGTAGGAATAAATATAACTATGTCATTTTTATTTATCCAGAGATAAAAATCCAGAGATATTATCTGCCTCGCACTGATGTCATCTTTATACAGTATACACAGATGCCCAGGAGTTAAGATTCTGTCTATTTTAATCCTCAGCACCAGGCCCATGACACTCTAAATCTGCCTAAAAGATTCTAAAAAGTATTTTTTTCATGGACATAATGTGAGAAATAAGGTATATATCATACAATCACTTCATAAACACATACCAAATACACTGCATATATACTTTGAAGAAAATATGCTTATAAAATAGTTTTTTTTACCCTTTGCCAATTAGAAAAAATGTCCCAGGATTTCATTTTAAAAATCTGGTCACATTACTTTAATGCATGTCAGGGGATGAAGCCATGTAGCACAGTGAAACACATTAGACTTCGAAGCACTCGACAGTAAGGTTACTCTGTAGGCGTTTGATGTCTTCCATAGTGAGAAAGTCTGACAGTGAGAACAATGTGATATATTATCCCTGTTCTCTTCTCTGACCAGTAGTGTGGCACACAGAGTGCTGGCAGAGAAGCCGAACAGGAGGCGGGGAAAGGCTTTACAGGACTACAGGAGAGGTCAGACACCAGCAACAGTAGCTTACCTGTCCCCCCCCCCCCAGATGTGAGTATCCTTTAACTGAAAAAATGTATTTTGGATAAGATCTCTCTTTTCAACCAGTATCAGAAATGAATAGCCCCTGAACAATTTCAAAGCCTAAAGCAGTGGTTCTTAACTTTTTTGGTGTCACACCCAGAGCCGGCCTTAGGTGTTCTGGCGCCCTGTGCGGACTACTCCTCTGGCGCCCCCCCATCCCAAAAAAAGAAAGGAATAAAAACTTGTAACAAAACCCCAATCACTATATACTACGCCAAACATTGATGTGGTCTAGGCCTACCACTTAATTGTCTGGCTTAGTAGTAGGGATGCACCGAAACAAATTCTGGACTGAAACCGAAAGTGCAGCATTTACCTGGCCAAAACCGAATATGACCCCCCCAACACCATAAAAAATCTAACACTTTTATTTAAAGTAAGTAACACACCAAAATAGGAGAAAACAATTAAATAATATTATATATATATATATATATATATATATAAAGTCCAAAAATAGTTACCGGCACTCCAGGGACTTTCCAAATAACCACACAAACAACTTCGGTTTTCAAGTCTATATATATATCATATATATATATGATTAACAGCAATCACATTCCTATCATGCCCAGGCATACCCAGATTCCAGGATTTACTCGCAGACTTGGCATGATAGGAGTATGATTGCCCTATCTACCCCTTCTCACTCTCTTCTGCCGTATCTACCCCTTCTCACTCCCTTCTCCCTATCTACCCCCTTTCCCCTGTCTCACTCCCTTCTCCCTATATACGGCCTCCTAACTATCTACCCTTTCCCTCTTTGAAGTTCACTTACCTTTCAGGAGTCCTGCGGTGGGGGTGCAAAGCCTCTGCCTCCCAGCTCTGCCACTGTATGGAACAGTATAGAGTGATGGGAGTTATGATGTACTTTTAGAGCATAATTAGATCATGAAAAAGACATTGGAAATGGTACAGCATAACACCCATCACTCTCACACACTTACCAATCCACACATATACTAATCCACACGCATACCAATCCACACGCATA
This sequence comes from Sceloporus occidentalis, assembly GCA_023333645.1. NCBI lineage: Eukaryota > Metazoa > Chordata > Lepidosauria > Squamata > Phrynosomatidae > Sceloporus > Sceloporus occidentalis. Next base: position 6,264,643 of record JALMGF010000038.1, on the reverse strand, counting down.
CCAATCTACACGCATACCAATCCACACGTATGCCAATCCACACGTATACCAATCCACACGTATACACTAATCTACACATATATACCAATCCACACTTACCAATCCACACATGTATATCAATCCACACGTATACCAATCCGCACATATATACCAATCCACACATATATACCAATCCACACATATATACCAATCCACACACATACCAATCCAGACGTATACCAATCCACATGTATACCAATCCACATATATACCAATCCACACATATATACCAATCCACACATATATACCAATCCACACACATACCAATCCAGACGTATACCAATCCACATGTATACCAATCCACATATATACCAATCCACACATATATACCAATCCACACATATATACCAATCCACACATATATACACTAATCCACACACATACCAATCCACTCTCACTGAATGCTTTCCTACCTTTCCTCTTTTCTCCTTACAGCTCCTTTTCCTCCTCTTCGTTCTTCTTCTTCAGTTCTTCTGTCTTCTTCCGGGTCAGAGGGCACGGACAGCGGTGGGCACGGCTTCAGTGCTGTGCGCCGGGATCTGACAACAAACCCCGGCGCACAGCAGCTGTTGCCGCGCGGATCACAAGGGAGCGGTATCGGAGATCCTTGAACCGGCTTAAAATCACTCAAGGGAGCCGGAGGTCTGTTAACCCCTTCGTGACAATTGCCGGTCCAGGCACGTCACTGAAAATCGTGACGATTATGACAATTGACGTGCCAGGACCGGCACGTCTTTAAACGGGTGAAAAAATCGATCCGTGATCGATTTTTTCACTCAAACGGTGTTGCTCTAATGCCTCGACATCGAGGCATTGAGCAACACCAAAAAAAACATTCCCGCCCCCCCCCGATCGCTCCTAGGAGCAAAAAAAAAACATGTTTGAAAGACTGCACGTGTAAGGCACTTACCTGGCAGACGCGGGGAAGTTCCTCTCCATCCTCCCGGCAGAAACGCCGGCACCGTCCCCTGCTACATGAAGCAGCCGCTCGCACGCGCGGCCGCTTCATGAATATTTATGCGGCTGACCGCCGCCTGGATTCCGCTGCGTCGCTATGGCGACGGTGGGCAGGGTTACGTCAGGGAAGCCGGGGAACGCCCCCCCGGGCTATTTAAACTTCTCAAACCTATCCACCAGTGCTCAGTTGTACTGGTGCTTCCGTACCTTTTGAGCCCCTCGTATTTTCCCTGTATCTTGTTACTATTGCTGGTATCCTGACCCTGGTCTGCTCAACGGCTATCGTGAACTTCTGGAATCCTGACCCTGGCTATTCTTACGACTTGTGTATCTCTGGCATCCTGACCTCGGCTTTCCATTCGGCTCCTGTGTATTTCTGGTATCCTGACCCTGGCTTTCCTAACGACTCTGAGAACCTCCGGTATCCTGACCCTGGTCTGCTTAACGGCGCTGTCCTGATCACCCGTGCTTACAGCAACACCGCCAAGTGCCCTGTTATCCACCTCAGGCCCCTTGTGCGTGTCCTGTACTGAGCAAGCGTGTTCCTTTCCTGCATCCCGGATTCCTTCTGGTAAGACGATCCTCACAGAACAACTGAGCCCTAAAACATGGAATCCGCAGGAATTGCTGACGCACTCTCGGCTCTCACGGGACAAATTGCCTCCCTTACTCGTTCTCTTCAAGACCTCCAAACTAGCCACGCACACATGCAGCGTCAACTTCAGGAACTCCAGACAAATCTACCTGCCTCCGGGGGATCCCCTTCGGGAACAGCTCCGCCCCCGGTGATGGAGGAAATCGGTGCTACGGCTCCTGAACCTAAGGTGCCTTTACCTGAACGTTTCTCTGGGGACAGAACGCGTTATCGCACATTCATGACATCCTGCCAGATCCTGTTCTCACTACAACCTAGAACGTACGCCTCTGACCATGTTAAAGTACGAACTGTGATCTCCCTGCTCTCTGGTGAACCCCAACTGTGGGCCCATCATTTGCTTCACACTAATAACTCCGTCCTGAACTCCTGGGCTGATTTCAGTCATGCTATGGATACCTTGTTTGATGACCCGTTTCGTTCCACCTCTGCACAAGCAGCCTTACGTGCGTTACACCAAGGCAAAAGGCCTGTGGAGGAATACGTCACAGAATTCCGGAGCCTGGCTTTTGAAAGTACATGGAACGAACCAGCACTTCTGGACCAATTCCGTCTGGGTTTATCCGAGAGCTTAAAGGATGAACTGGCCCGTGTGGGTATCCCCAATTCATTAGAGGATTTAATATATCTGACTATCCAGCTTGACCGCAGGTTTCGGGAAAGACGCCTGGAACGCGCTGCTTCAGCCGTTCCTGCCCCAAGACGCCACTTCCCTCCTGTGGCTCATACTGCTCCTACGGCTCCTACCCTTCCTCCTCTCCAGTTACCAGCGATCATGCCCCCTCCGGAAGAACCGATGCAGATCGGATTGGCACGCGGCCCACTATCCGAAGCTGAGAAAACCCGTCGTCGGAGAAACAATCTGTGCCTATACTGTGGTGAACCCGGTCATCTGATCCACTCCTGTCCTCGACGCCCTCCTAAGGGTAAGCCCACACATACTACAGTTTGCTTGAGTTCCTTTCCTAGAGACGGGTCTCCTCACCTTTCCATTACTTTGTTTCTGCAGTGGACCAGTAATTCTACTACCGTGTCTGCCATCATTGACTCCGGTGCCAGTAGCTGCTTTATGGATCAAGACTTTGCTAAGCAATTGCACATACCAACATTGACCAAAGCAGCTCCAATACATATCCAAGTGGTAGATGGCACTCCGCTATCCTCTGGACCCATCACCCAAGAAACACCACGACTCCAGGTACTACTGGGAAATAATCATATGGAACATCTGAACTTTGACTTGATCCCATCACCTATGTTCCCAATTATTCTCGGACTATCCTGGCTGAGGCTTCATAATCCTACGATAAACTGGGCCACAGGCACCCTCTCTTTCCAATCTTTTTTTTGTCACACTCGTTGTCTCTCCAATCGCCAATCACTCCTGCTACTCCCTGACGATTCATCCTCTTCTCCGGTCCTACGTCTCCCCAAGCAATATGCAGAGTTCAGCGACGTGTTCGATAAGAAGGGAGCCGACTCTCTTCCTCCCCAAAGGACTTATGATTGTCCTGTCGATCTTCTCCCAGGAGCTCCCATTCCCTTTGGCAGAATATTTCCATTGTCGGAACCTGAACTACGTTACCTCAAAGACTATATCCAAGAAAATTTAGCCAAGGGTTTTATTCGTCCGTCTACCTCCCCCGCCGGTGCAGGAATCTTCTTTGTAGAATTCCTGGGGTTCATTATCACGCCGGGGAGTCTACAAATGGATCCTAAGAAAGTGTCAGCAATATTGGAATGGCCGATACCCTCTGATAAAAAAGCGATCCAACGCTTCATCGGCTTCGCGAATTACTATCGCAAATTCATTCGAAATTTCTCTCATGTCATCGCACCCATCACGAGACTTACTCGCCAGTCCTCTCATTTCGCATGGTCACCTGACGCTCAGAAGGCATTTGACATCTTGAAACGGTATTTTACCACGGCTCCTATTCTCATCCAACCTAACGTTGCTGAACCCTTTTATGTGGAGGTAGACGCTTCGGATGTAGCCGTAGGGGCAATCTTATCTCAGAGACATGGAGAAAAACAGAGTCTACACCCAGTAGCCTATTACTCTCGCAAACTCACCCCTTCGGAAATGAACTACGTTGTGGGGGATAGAGAATTGTTGGCCATCAAGCAGGCACTAGAAGCTTGGCGTCATCTTCTTGAAGGTACCATACACCCCGTGACGGTTTATACCGACCATCGGAACCTCGAGTATCTCCGTTCTGCACGTAGGTTGTGCCCGAGACAGGCAAGGTGGGCTCTCTTCTTTACAAGATTTAATTTACACATCACCTACCGCCCTGGATCCCGAAATATTAAAGCAGATGCCTTGTCCCGAATACCAGTTACTTCATATCACCCTAAGAGTCAGTCCGATACCATTCTCCCATCCAATTTGTTTCTCACTCACCAACCACCCCTTATGGACTACATCCGTACTTCATCCCGCGGCGTGCCAATACCAAGAACTCATCCTCCTATCCGTCGTACCAGGAACCTTCTCTACTACCGTAACATGATATTTGTACCACGACCGGCCCGTCTAAGGGTATTACAAACCTGTCATGACTCCCTCCTTTCTGGACATGGGGGCATTAAGAAGACCCTAGATCTCGTCCGACGTCATTTTTGGTGGCCTTCACTGGATCGAGACGTTACCTCGTTTGTCCGCTCGTGTACCACCTGTGCCCGAACCAAGACCACACGCAAAAAACCGGTAGGCCTCCTCCGCCCGTTACCTATCCCATCGGCCCCCTGGTCGAAAATTTCTATGGACTTTATTGTGGATCTACCACCCTCAAAGAAACACGACACAATAATGGTGGTGGTAGACAGATTTACTAAGATGGCACATTTTATTCCCACCATTGGTATTCCCTCAGCAGCGACCACAGCCACCTTGTTCCTGAATACCGTTTTTCGGCTCCATGGACTACCACAGACCATCACTTCTGACCGGGGGGTACAATTTACATCACGCTTCTGGAAGATCTTCTGTCGAGATCTGCACATTCGTCCCACGCTGTCCACAGCCTTCCATCCTCAAACCAACGGTCAAACAGAACGTTTAAACCAAATATTGGAACAATATTTGAGATGTTACACCACTCACCTCCAGACTGACTGGCTCCAGTTCCTCCCCTCTGCGGAGTTTACCTACAACAACCAAAAACAACGTTCCATACAAATGTCACCATTTTTTGCTAATTACGGCTACCATCCTACCATGATTCCGGGCCTACCCACCGGACCTACGGTTCCTGGAATTACGGACCGAGTCACCGCTCTCGCCAGACAATTTCGGACCCTGAAAGAGAACCTGATCAAGGCTCGTAAAACATACAAATTATATGCAGATCGTCATAGATCCAGCCCACCAACCTACCATTGCGGTGACAAAGTCTGGTTGTCCACAAGTAACCTGCGCCTGCAGGTGCCATCGAAAAAATTAGGACCCAAGTTTATCGGTCCTTATGTCATCACCAGGATCATCAATCCAGTAACAGTGCAGCTGAAACTGCCCGCTACATGTCGGGTTCATCCCGTGTTCCACGTATCTCTAGTCAAGCCATGGGTAGCTAACCCCTTTCCTGGCCGTGTACCTCCTCCACCTGCTCCTGTTGTCATCAATGGGGTGGAGGAATATGTGGTACAAAAGATTGTTGACTCCAGGATCCATCGTGGACACTTGGAATACCTGATACACTGGAAGGGGTATAGCCCAGAAGAAAGAACCTGGGAACCGGCAGATCAGGTGCATGCCCCCGTCTGTGTTCGCAGATTCCACAAGCTGCATCCTCTCAAGCCGGGTTCTCCACGCCCCCAGAGGTCGCATCTTGCGGGGGGATCCTGTAAGGCACTTACCTGGCAGACGCGGGGAAGTTCCTCTCCATCCTCCCGGCAGAAACGCCGGCACCGTTCCCTGCTACATGAAGCAGCCGCTCGCACGCGCGGCCGCTTCATGAATATTTATGCGGCTGACCGCCGCCTGGATTCCGCTGCGTCGCTATGGCGACGGTGGGCAGGGTTACGTCAGGGAAGCCGGGGAACGCCCCCCCGGGCTATTTAAACTTCTCAAACCTATCCACCAGTGCTCAGTTGTACTGGTGCTTCCGTACCTTTTGAGCCCCTCGTATTTTCCCTGTATCTTGTTACTATTGCTGGTATCCTGACCCTGGTCTGCTCAACGGCTATCGTGAACTTCTGGAATCCTGACCCTGGCTATTCTTACGACTTGTGTATCTCTGGCATCCTGACCTCGGCTTTCCATTCGGCTCCTGTGTATTTCTGGTATCCTGACCCTGGCTTTCCTAACGACTCTGAGAACCTCCGGTATCCTGACCCTGGTCTGCTTAACGGCGCTGTCCTGATCACCCGTGCTTACAGCAACACCGCCAAGTGCCCTGTTATCCACCTCAGGCCCCTTGTGCGTGTCCTGTACTGAGCAAGCGTGTTCCTTTCCTGCATCCCGGATTCCTTCTGGTAAGACGATCCTCACAGCACGTCTTTCAAACATGGCGGCGCCCGCCGCCGAAAAACGGGTTTAGGAAGCGATCGCGAGTCGCTTCCTTTGCTTAGCTGGTGTTGCTAAGATGCCTCAGTATCGAGGCATCTTTGCAACACCTGTTTAGCAAAGGAAGCGACTCGCGATCGCTTCCTAAATGCTCAACTTACCTTCCCGGTGCCGGTGTCTTCGAAACACACGCGGTGTTTCAAGATGGCGGCGCCCATCAAGCCGGGGGGCGGAGCCTGCTGACATCATCGGGGGGGTGTTGCTGGATGTCATGGACATCCAGTGAATAACACCCCTAGTGGTCAGATCACTCATAAGAGTGATCATGATTTGATAAATCAAAGGCAATGTTTTCTAAACATTGCCTTTGATCAGTATTGGATCTGCCCCCCTCCTTCACTTGCTTCTAGTGAGGGAGAGAGACAGATCGGTGTGTTCTGGTATTTCAGGTATTCCCTAATAAAAATATATATATATTGATCCAAAGGCTCTTATAAGAGCCACCCATATAATATTAACCCCTTCATTGCCATTGATCACTGCATAAACAGTGATCTTGCATAGTGGCAATTGTTTTTGGGTTGTTTTTTTTTTTACATGTTTTTTTTACTTTTTTTAGTTTTTTTTACTTTTTTTAGGTTTTTTTTTTATTTTTTATTATAGCCATTAACCCTTTCCTTCCCCACTATTTTTGCTGCAATTGTTACCATGCAGCGGTATACGGCTGAGGAGGCGTATGCCTTTTTGGCCACAGATTCTGAGGCCACTGATACAGCGTCAGATTTTGACGTTGGTCAGTTCACAGATACATCTAGTGATGTATCTGTGGCTGTTAGGACGCCTACCACACGTAGTCGTGGCAGTGCACCAGAGGCATGGGTAGCGCCTAATAGGTACAAGCCAGCTATCCCTCCTTTTTCTGGAATTCCTGGCATCAATATTGATGTTACAAGATTCACTCCACTGCAATTTGTGCAGGTTTTTTTGGGAGACGATGTATTGGGAGACATTGTCACACAAACAAACATTTATGCCCAGCAGCACCGTGCTGCTAGCCCTAATTCTTTTTGGGCAAAACAGCCATGGACTCCCATTGACGTGCCAGAATTTCTTAAATTCTGGGCACTCACAATGTTAATGGGCATTATAAAAAAGCCCTCCATCCGCTCCTACTGGAGCACCAGCCCCATCTTTAGTACCCCCATTTTTGCCCAAACTATAACTAGGCAAAGGTATGAAATGATTCTTCGTTTCATGCATTTTAGCGACAACAGCCTGTGCCCCCCTAAGGAGGACCCCCAGTTTGATAGGCTGTACAAAATCCGCCCCCTGATTACCCATCTCGCTGCCAGGTTTCCAGAGGTTTATACACCTGGAAAGAATATCTGCGTGGATGAATCCCTAATGAAATATAAAGGAAGGTTGGGATTCAAGCAGTATATTCCTTCCAAGCGCTCCAGGTATGGAGTGAAGGTGTATAAGCTCTGCGAGAGCGAGACAGGATATACTCATGCCTTCCGGGTATACGAGGGTAAGGATAGCTACCTTGACCCTCCAGGTTGCCCAGATCATCTGGGCACCAGTGCCAAGATTGTTTGGGACCTAATATTCCCCCTTATGAACAAAGGCTACCACTTGTATGTAGATAACTTCTATACAAGCGTCCCTTTGTTCAAGCTGCTGTATTGTACGAACCCGGCTAGGAAAGGGGGAGACCTCAGCTCTACGCCAAGAGGAGCTTTTGGCATTGAAGTTCAGGGACAGAAAAGAGGTGTGCATGCTGAGCACCATCCACGATGAGAGAACCGTGGAGGTTTCTGTCCGTGGCAGAGCTGGGGTCACTACAAAGCCAGTGTGCATCAGGGCCTATAACAAGCACATGGGTGGAGTTGATCTGTCAGATCAACTCCTACAGCCCTACCTCATTATGAGGAAGACAAAGGCCTGGTACAAGAAGGTTGCAATTTATCTAATGCAAATTGCAACCTATAACGCTTTTTTGCTGCACAAAAAAGCAGACACTGGGCTGAAGCTGTCTTTTTTGCAGTTTCAGCTCGAAGTAATTTCAGGTATCTTGTACCGTGATGCACCTGGTCCCCAAGTAGTGATGGGAACCAACAGAATTGGGGCTACCCATTTTATTTTTAAAATCCCCCCTACAGCAAAGAAGCAGAATCCCCAAAAGAGATGCAGGGTATGCTACAGCAGGGGGCAAAGAAAGGACACCACATTTTACTGTCCAGATTGCCCTGGAAAACCTGCACTCTGTGTCAGTGACTGCTTCAAGCTGTATCACACAGTTTCCCATTTTTAATTTTTTTTTTGTTCCTGCTCCATTTTTGTATTTTTTTTTAATTTTTTGTTACATTTACTGTTTTTTAGCTTTTATTTGCTCCACCATTTTTAAGCGTTTTTATTTGCACTGTCAAGCGACCCCTGTGTCCATTCCGTGGCATGAGGGACCACTTAAGGTGCTAGATCAAATCCCTTCTTGGAGATAGGCCAGGCTTTCTTGTAACCTGTCCCTACTGATAGTTGGGTACAAGCATTTTTCTTTACCCAGATGTAAAATTCCTACTGAATTTGAATTGCTCATGTTCCAAATGTGGCCCTTTTGCCCCTAAACAATCTGACAAACCCATGCATGTGGGGTATCAATGTACTCAGGAGATGTTGCTGGACACATATCTGGGTGTTGTGTGACAGCAACATATACCAGGAGCTGTAATTTCACACCTGAAGTACAAAGTATGTGAAAAAAACACCAAAAACAATTACTATCCCAAACTTTGACAAGGGTTGGTGGTAGGATTAGTGCATGGAAAGGGTTAAACTATCAGCATCTAAAATACCCTGGGGTGTCTAGTTTTCAAAAATATATGGTTTGGTGGGGTAAATTTAATTTGCTGGCTTCAAAGATGCCCCAAATACCACATAGAGACAGAATTACCAGATTCAGAGAAAAATGGTTTTGAATTAGCAAAACGCTACTTGTACTTATTGCCCCATAACGTGTAGAAGAAAGCAAAAAAACATAAAAACATTGGGTATTTCTAAACTCGGGACAAATAGTAGAATCTATTTAGCAGGTTTTTTCAGTAGTTTTTTATGATGAATAAAAGATTTTTCAAATAAAAGTGAGAAAATGTGTTTTTTTTTCAATTTTTCGTCATATTTTATTATTTTTATTATAGGAAATTACATCATATGAAAAAAATTTGGTGTCTGAAGAAAGCCCTTCTTGTCCTGAAAAAAACAATATATAACTTGTGTGGGTTTAGTAAATGGGTTAAGAGAAAATTACAGCTAAACACAAACACCGCAGAAACGATAAAACAGCCATTGTCACGAAGGGTACAAAAAGTAAAATCAGCCGTTGTCACGAAGGGGTTAAAGACCTCCGATACCGCTCCCTTGCGAGCCTGCTCCTCCAGCGGCGGACATTACTGTCCGTCTCTGGAGGGGTGCCGGGTGCCCCCCTGATGAGCAGCACCGGGTGCCGCTCGCCCCCCCCGCCGCTAGGTACGCTGCTGGCGGCAGCGGTACGCTACGGTGGCGGCGGCGCCCCCTGGAGTGTGGCGCCCTGTGCGGTCGCACAGGTCGCACACCCCAAAGGCCGGCCCTGGTCACACCTCCCTTGTGAAAAATCTTATGACCGACCTTCCCATGTTCTAACGGCCCAGAATTTAGGCTTAGGCAGGATGGGTTTGGATAAACAATTTATAATTGAGAGGCTACGCGCACCTCCCCTGGAGTCTGTCCAAACCTCACCTGGTGTGGTGTATGCCCACAGGTTAAGAACCTCAGGGCTAGAGATACTCAGAGGAACACTAATATCATGTGTAACTTTTTTCTGGTTACATAAAATGTTAAATTGTGTTAAAAGAAATTATAGTGTATTTTATTATATTTTACAGATATTATCCTTAAGGTAAGTAGTTTGTCTTTTCTTCCAAACAGGTTAAAGAATGCATATTAAGATACCTTCAAATTACTATATTATGCATTCATACGGTGGAACTGTAGGGGATACTACATTGTCTATTTAAATCCATATGTCACTATTCTTCTTGTGACACTTGTCATTAATTGGAGCTCAGAATGAGCGAGTTGTATGTGTATATTACAAGGTTGCATAGCAAAACGTACAATTAGTGAAGTAAATCTACACATTTCTTTCAACATTTCAAATGATGGATTTGAAGATGAACACTTGTTGATGGATAGAAGTATGGCATAGAGCATAACTCTTAACTGAATCTTGTTAGGTCACTTTGCTACCTATTGCTAGGGGTTCAGTGTAATATGTACTCCCTCAGATGAATTCATATAACCAACAGACCTTTTTGTAGAGACATCTTTTTTCAGTGTATTCTCTCACGTGTCCTGGAGGCCAGTACAATACATAAAATAAAGGCGCTTTAGAGAATAATCAAATTAGTATGTTTATTAATGTGACGGATAGGCACTGCCCTTTCAGTTAGCACATGGGAGGTTAGTGGCATCCTTTGAGGCAGGGGGTAGAGTGTTCAATACTTCCTTTAGTTGCATGTTCAAGGATTGCATTTAGCGGGTATTGAATATGAGAAGACAGCCATCACAATATCTCCCCGTAAACAAGTGTCTCCGGGCCGGCAGCTGTGCACTGTTTGTTTAGGTACACAGACAACACTAGTCACAGAGCGTTGGGGGAGGGTGAAAGGGGATTGTCGAGGACTGGAAACCCCCAAGCTGTCTTCTGTCAGGCTACAAAAGCAAGAGGGAGAGGAGCGAGCGTGATCTGCATAGGTGTACGCGAATGAGCTGAGCTCTCTCGTTATCATTGCCGAGGTTTTGTTTCTGCAAATCATAGTCTGCCTCACGCCTCCATCTTTCTATCCAGTCTCCATCATTTGTGTTGGATGGTACCTTGAGCCGCTTCCTGGAAGCAGTCTCTCTAGGTAGGAACAGTATCTCTCTTATGGCAAATGCGCTTACTGTTTTTCCTCCATGTTTGCATCTCCTTCCCTTGTATATACTTCCTATAGCATTAGATGGTCAAATATTACATACTGTGTCATATACTGTGCTTTTTATGTTTTCCTGCAATCGGATGCGTTTCCCCGGCATTTACTGGCTGTGAGTTTCAAGAGGAAGAAGAACATATTTACTATATGAGAGAATGCCCCACGCAACATTCTAGTTTAATCTAAAACGAATTGTGGAATTCATGGGGTTAAATGAAAGTAAACAATTGCAGTATTTCAATTTGTTTTTTGTTTGTAAACATAGCAAATGGCAACTGTTTGTTGATAAGCTAACCCGATTTCAATTTGCCATATGCAACAATTGGGATGATAAAATGTTGCTGCAGGACACAGCACGCCCATTGCCTTCTCTGATAATCGAGTGATGCTGCACAGTGATCTGAGAATCCTGTTAAACCTCAACAAATATATTAGTATTATCATTTGTTTCTTCTTGGCCATTACTTTCTAGTGAATATTAGTATGTTTATATGAAATCTAACGTTCCTCCTACAGCACGCTTAAGACTGAATTCTGCAACAAACTTCTTGCTAGATCTCCTGTCCAGAAACCTAAATAATGCAAGGTAGACCATGGATGTGAGGTTTGCAGGTTATACTATATTTTTGTGTCCTGAATCTTATTAAACAGTGGTACTAAGTTCTCAGGTGTGCAGGTAGCTATACCAAGTTATTTGAGGACTGCCATGTGCACATTTTAATGTTTGTAGTTGCTTACGCTCTTGTATTTCAGTATTATCTTATATGTGGGAAAATGTTCTGTTATGGTAAAAATAAAAGACCTATAGGAGACAATATAAAAATGCATATTTTCATCAAACCAAGGAAATAATCAATAAGTGAATAAATCACTAAATCGATAAATAAATGCTACATATGCATATCCGTAATAATAATAAGCAGTTACAATTCAAGTAAAACACCAAATGAATTAATTAGTAAGTAGATAAATAGATAAACACTCTGTAAGACAATTCATAATAGCAAAAACAATCCATCAGGAAATAAATAAATACATATGGTACTGTGTAAATATATTCATAAATAAACCAATAAATTTATTGCTTTAGTGATTTATGACTTTTATTAACTTATGATTTATTTACTATAACTGGTCATTATACTGTATATTGGTAGTGTTGGCGAGGGATTAGCTGCATTTTCATATTCATGTTTGTCAAATATGTTTTTCTGTATACAGCTCTTTTTATTAGTTTTAACTATTTCATTACATATTCCTTTTTGGACTTTTAAATTAGTTGTTTGTATATTTGTGGGAATAGTTAGTTTACTAGGACTTTTTTATTCTTTTACAACATATATATATATATCTATACAGGATCATTTGGAGTCACAGACTATTTTCATTATTTTCATTATATTTAGCGTATTGGATTTATTATACTTCATTTTTTAGCAGTAGTTTAGTTAACTTTTATTCTGCTTTTTGTTTTTTAAAATTTTCCATTTAAATTCTTCATTTAGCCCCATTCATAGATTTTTATGCATATACTTTACAACTGTGTAATTCCTCCCTACTTATGCACACACCCATTAAAAATGCAATTGTAAATTTATTTAAACTTTACTTTTAATCAGCGTGGCAGAAACTTCTACGGAATTTATTTGATTGGAGTAAACATGAGTCAAGCTAACCTGTATTCCTCAAGTAGTGTCATCCTGTAGCATCCCATTGTCCTCTTCCTAATTTAAATACCCATTAATTAAACTGTTGAACTGCTCACTAGACTCTTTTTTATAGAATTCCTTAATACACCATATAGGTCTAGTGTGTAAAATCTCTGTTCTTGGCACCATTTCCCAAGTCATAAATGAAAACCTCTTATTCACAGTGTATAGCATACTCTCTCCCATACACATATAAAACATCAGACAAAGGAGTGTATTTGGAGATGAGTGAGTATGGAAACCGCTATAAAGAGCTTTGAAAGCAAGAGGCAGGATTTTGAAAAGGGACCTGAAACACACAGACAGCCAGTGAAGAGACTGACAGAGGGAAGAGGTGTTAGTAAAGTGACGACTGAGGAAGATAAGTCTGGAAACAGCGTTCATGGTGGATTGTAGAGGGGCAAGATAGGTATGAGGAAGACCAGCTAAGACAGGGTTAGCAGTCAAGATGGGACATGAACAAGTGCCTTTGTGGCATCTTGTGTTAGGAAGAGACAAATGGGGACAGTGTTTGTAAGGTGGAGATGGCAATTGTTGGAGACAGACAGGATGTGGGGGGTGAATGAGAGGTCAGAGTCAAGGGTGACACCAAGGCAGCAAATGTGAGAAGACAGGGATATGATTGCACCATTCTGTTAACAATAGATAAAATTGAGAAAAGCAACAAGAGGATTGTGGACATGGTACTTGGAGAATCATGGTGATAGGAGTGAAATGCTAGTGAAGAATAAAGGGAGTAGAACAAACAAAGGGGGTAGCTTTAAGGACCTTCACTTTAAGGACACCCACAAGTAAGGGCTTGGTTATGGCCCAGCTATTTCCCTGTTTATGTATGCTCACGTGGCTAGAACGGAACATCAAAACGCCAGCAGGTCTGTCAAACGTCAGTAGAGATATAACGGATAGCTCCGTGTCAGGTATTTACTAACTGATTAATTGCCCTGCAATAAAATTGCAGACACATGGAGGAGAGTGTAGAATTGCTAATCAACAGAGTATGCAGTGGAATTATTCCATTGGTAAACTCATGTTTAATGGCACTTAGGAAACTGATGGATTTAGATGGAAAATGGCACCTAGATGAAAAGTGACATGTGCTTTCAGGAGGCTTGTGATTTCAAAGTAAGTTGAGATTCAGGATGGCCCATACAAAGATAAAACATCAGAAAAAGATACTGTGGATGAAACCTGTTTCAGATCCTTGCCTAGTTTACTGAAAACATCCGTTACCACGCTGACTTGCTTACTTGACAAATCATTTGTCCCTAGATGAACATTACATCCAAATCTCCATCTTGTCTTGCTTCCTTAACAGTTGTTAAAATGTGTCATCTATCTATGTTGATAAATGGGATAAATGTTGCATTTTGGTTGCTGTGTCCTAACATAATAGCCATTGGTGCATAAGATGGGCAGCTTGCTTACAGTTGCCTGTTACCCAGTCTATTCTGATGGCACTTCAGGAGCCATCAAGTTTGGGGATCCAACTTCAGCTGCTCCTGATTGTCTCTAGCATCCGAAGCATCCTCAGAGGACCAGTGAAAAAAAACAAAATGTAACATTGTGCCAAATTGCAATATTATGACTTGAGAAAAATAAATAGTATTTACAAGAAATAAATTAATTTTGTAAATAATATAATTTCAATGAATCGATAACTATACCAAGAGAAATATCTGTAATGAATCATTGGTCTGCTTCATTTGCAGGGGTCATCTTATTGAATCCAAAGAGATGGCAATGCCCTCTGTTAGAAGAAACAGTGGCAAAGGACTAAGCCCAGCTCTGACTCCAGAAGTTAATGTGGTCACAAGCTTCAGTTTTGACAGTTACCAGCTGGAGGAAGAGGAAGTCCATACCACTGGGAGTCAACGACCAGATGGTGTTCTTACATTCATGGAGCCAGGTAGTAGTGTATACAATACAAAGACCTGGGGGGATTATACGTAAAAGATTATTATTCCACAGATATATCAACATTTAGAATATTAGTGCTGCTGGAGGAAATTAATACAAATCTATTTGTTTCTAGCCGTAAGGAATTTATATGAAATGAATGAAAATAAGTCAGGACTGATGCATTTGGAGATGAAAGAAAACATACTTTTCTGTCAGTTATATAATTTGCACTAATCTATTTTTGTCTGAGTCCTATTTTGAGTGATGCTACTCAGATTTGAGTTTGTAAGAGAGATGAATATGTCACATTTATTATGGAAATGCAAAGGGCAAGCTGCTGGATGTTTTTCATGTGAATAGAGTCATTTTAGCTCTGCATTTCATAACGCTTGGGCAGTCAGTGAGGAGAAACTCACATTTATGTAAATAAGCCTCATAATCCCCACAGTCAAATGCACTGAACTGGGAGTTTGTAGGAACGTTGAACATACACTATATGACTTTAAGTATATGGATGCCCCTTCTAATTATTGATTTCAGGTGTTTCAGCCACACCGAACCGCCGCCCGCGGTCATTCATTAGAAGCGTGGCCGCGGTCATTCAGCAAACGTGGCTCACGGTCACTATGGGGAGTAGTGGGAGCGAGTCAGCCAGTTAGGAGGACCTTATGGGAGCGCCACAGCACGCTTGCGCGGCGCCCCTTATTGTAATTATGCTCCTGCCCTGCAGGAGGGGATTATGTTTTGCCTAGGGTGGCAAAAATCCTTGCACCAGCCCTGGCCACACCCATTGCTAACAGGTATATCAAATCAAGCACATAGGCATAGCATCACTATAGACAAACATTGGCAATGCAATGGATGGTACTGAAGAGTTCAGGGACATTAAACGTGACACTGTCATAAGCAGCTACCTTTGCCACAAGTCAGTTTTCTACCTTGCTTGATTAGCTATTAATGTGAAGTGTAAGCGTTTAGGGAAAACAACAGTTTAGCCACAAAGTGGTAGACCATGCAGAGCAGGGCTACAGAGTTCCAAACTGCCTCTGGAAGCAACATCAGCACAAGTACTGTGCATCTGTAGCTTCATGAAATGAGTTTCCAGGGCTGGGCAACTGCAAACAATCTGAAGCGTCGGCTGGAGTGTTGTAGAGCACACCTCCACTCGGCTCTGAAGCATTGGAATTTAGTTTTCTGCAGTCATGAATCATGCTTCACTATCTTGGAGTCTGATGGACTAATCTGGGCTTGGCGGATTCCGGAAGAATGCTACCTAGCGTAATACATAGTGCCTAATGCATGTGCTGTTGCATGGTTTGGGCTAGTCCCCTTAGTTACAGTGAAGACATTTTAGACTTTGAGTTTCAACTTTGTAGCACCAGTTTGTGGAAGGCCCATTCTTGTTCCAACATGACTGTGCGCCTGTACATAAAGCAAGGTCCATAAAGACATGGTGTGACAAGTTTGGTGTGGAGAGAGTCGAGTGGCCTGGATAGAGCCCTGACCTTAACCCCACTGAACATTTGGGATGCATTAGAACCCAGATTGCAAGCCAGGCCTTCTCGGCCTGGCCTTACAAATGCTCTTTTGGCTTATTGGGCACAAATTCCCACAGACTCACTCCAAAATCTTGTGGAAAACTTTCCCAGAAAATTTAACCACAAGGATATAGCCACAAAGATGGGGGGGCAATTCCATATTAATGCCCATGGTTTTAGAATGGGATGTCCAACAAGCTCATAAAGGTGTGATGGTCAGTCGTCTGACATGGCTATCAAACCTTTTGCTCCAAGTTGAACCAAGAAAACAAAACAAAAACCCATCACTGTGGTTTTCTAGCATAAGAAAGGTGGCAGTTCAGAACATCACTTTCATCTCCCCTTATCTGTCTTAAAATAAATTTCCTCATATTCTTACTCGGATAACCCCAGAGGCTGTGGGTTATTCCTAGAGTCCTGAGGGCTGAACTTTTGTAGAGACTTTACTTAATGACTATTGCATTTACTTCCTCATGACCTCACCATGCCATCTGACACTTACAAATTAAAGGCTTAAGCATACACGTCAATACCATGTTATCTATGTGATGGGGATCCCTATACAGTCCGAATAGCTCCTCCGTAGAGATCGTCCTTGCCGCTGAAAGCTCAAGGGATTAACCCTTCATATTCCCCCAAGCACTTAGTGTAGGGGTAAAACAGAACCCTCCTAGGGACCTCTTAAACATGTTATTAATACCAATGATGTCACAATGACATCACTTAGCTCACTTTATTGTATTATTTTATTGATTTTTTTATTGGTAAACACTTTCCCCCCCCCCCCAGCTTGTGAGAAGAGTGAGAAACATGAGAAACAGAGTGAGAAACTCTCCTCCCTGCGACCCCCCCTGCACTGATCACAGACACTGTGATCCCCAATACAAGTCTACAGAGACTTACATGGAGTTCACAGTGTCCGTGATCGATGTGTCATCAGAGCAATAGTCATCTAGACAGACCCTGCTGGGGATATATATATCCTGTCCTCCGTTGACTTTCCTGGTGACGTCACGCCGGCATCCGTTACAAGCGATTGGGCAGCAGCAGAAAGGCAGTGATGCTGGCTTCTGCTGACAGGGTGGAGTTCAGGCTGTCAAACGACAGATGTTTCTCTGCTGCTGCAAGAAAGTCAGGACGTACCTGTATGTCCTAAAGGGCTTTACTACATGCATTTTTAGGATGTACAGGTACGTCTATAGGGGACTGAAGGGGTTAAAGAAAACATGAGTATGCAGGCAAAACACATTTTTTTATTTCTTATGGGATTCATATTCAACTGTAGGTTATAACAGAACAGCACATAAAAAATAACCCCTGTTCAAAAGCCTGCATACCTTTAGTTTTTAATACTGTGTGTGACGGCCCCGTCACACTGTGTATTGCCCCCCTTTTGTATCAATGACAGTGTGCAGTCTTTTGTAATACTTGTCTACGAGGCCTCAAATTCTTGCAGGTAGTATAGCTCCCCATTCATCATGGCAAAATGCCTCCAGGTCTTACATGAACCACATGTTTGAGACCTCCCCAGAGTGACTCGATGATATTAAGTTCAGGAGACTGTGATGGCCACTCCAAGTTCAGGAGACTGTGATGGTATTTTTTTCCTATAGGCCTTGTTGACCCCTCTCCAAACATAGAGTTTATGTTCGTGACCATAAAGCTCTATTTTGGTCTTGTCACTCCAAATTACAGTGTGCCAGAAGCTGTGAGGCATTTCAAGGCATATCGTAACTGGGCTTTTTTGTGGCATTGGCGCAGTAAAGCCTTCTTTCTGGCAACTCGACCATGCACCTCATTTTTGTTCAAGTATTGTCGTATGGTGCTTCTTGAAACAACCACAACGTATTTTTCCAGAGGTTGCCTATGGGTTTTTCTTTGTATCCAGAACAATTCTTCTGGCAGTTGTGGCTGAAATCTTTCTTGGTCTACCTGACCTTGAACATTACTGACTGGCATTTTCGAGGCTTTGGATATCTTTTTATATCATTTTCCATCTTTAAACTCATTAACTATTTATACACAGACAATTTAAAAAGCCACAGGTGTGGGAACTTAACCTTTAATTGCCATTTTAACCTGTATGTGTCACCTTGTGTGTATGTAAGAAGGCCAAACATTCAAGGGTATGTAAACTTTTGATCAGGGCCATTTGGGTGATATCTGTTATTATTATGATTTAAAAAGGAGCCAAACAACTATGTAATTATAAATGGCTTCATAAATGAGTAGGTCACATACAGACATTACACTCTTAAAACAGACATGACTACCTAGGGCTCGACCAATTGCCCTTACAAACCATGTGTTTGACAGAGGTTACTACTCCAATGCATGGAATAAAAAAGGTGGAGTAGCTATTATCTTACTTAATATATGTCCTTTTGTGGTTTGTGACACTTATCGAAATGAGAAAAGTCAATTTTTACTTCCAGCAGGGACTTAAATAAACCATATTGTATTTTGACACGTGATGTCCCGCTCCCTCCTTTGGTTCTCACATACAAATCTCTTTATAGGGAAAGTTAAGGGACCTCTAATAGTAAATGGGGACATGAACGCTACCTCATCGTATGGGCACTTCCTCTCTGAATGAGTTTATAGAGAGTTTTGTCATCACAATTTGGTGCATCACTGAGCTGATTAAATATTATTCCGAGTCAGTCTCCTGAGGCAGCTGTGGCTGGGTAAAACATAAGGCAGTAATATGAGGCTCTCTTATTACTAAGGAGGTAAGAACATTTAAATAAATGTTCTCCCACAGAATCGACAAGTCAGGCAATTTCTACGAATCTATACAGACGATACAGACGATGATACATCTCAAGCCCACAGCATAACTGTAGGTTATAGGATAGACAAGCTAGAAAGCATATCCCCCTCACTTTTCTCCAAGTGTCAGTTTTACTAGCATCCCCTCTGAAATTGGGAAAATATTGTGCTCCATTTTTATACCATCATTTCAACACTTGTACGTCTGGGAATGCTACAACTCAGGAGCATATAGACTGTTAATTAGCCTCTATAAACTTGCCTACCCCAAGAAAGGACCACATAGAGTCTCTAAGTTTTGCTATTACAAGTATGGATGTAGACTGTACCATCAAGGGATTGTTACGGTCAGGTAGACGAGGGATCCAACAATGCAGGTAAGCACAGCTAAAGAAAGTCCAGAACACAGTCCGAGGTCGAGGGCAACAGCAGGCAGCAAGGTCAAAAACAATCCGAGGTCAGGGCTGGTAGATCAGGTGCAAAACGGTAAACAGGTCCGGGTTCGTAGGCAGGCAGAGAAGAATCGTGGTCGTTTAAACAGGCAAGAGGTCGGTACACAAGGTAGAGATCAAAATAGAATGAAACCTATAGCACACCCAACGCTAGAGAACGTTTAGAACGGGCAAAGACAAGGCAAACGAATGGGGTTTAAATAGAAAAGGAAACACTCACGTCATCAGCCGCGCCGTAGAGCGTGTCGCGCCCTAAATTGATTTTAGGTGCGTTATCTGGAACCACCACAAGATGGCGCACTTCCGCCGTGTTCCCGACCGCAAGCCCCCCGAGAGACCGCGGCAGCACCGGAGGCGGAGCCGCCGACGTCGGGGGACCCAGCGTGAGTGGCCAAGGTACGTGCAGCGGCGGCGCGTGTAACCCGTCGGCAACCCGCGTGCGGGACGGAGGTGGGGTTGCCGACGCCCGGCGAGCCGGCGTTAGCAGCCGGAGAGGGAGCCGCGGCGGCGCGCGTAACAGGGATTAAAGCTTTATAAACTGTCTTGAGCTGATGGTTTTGTTAATTTCTATTGTAAATGTTTTTCTGATTTATTACTCCTTCATCTAGCAACTGGATTAAATTATTCAGGAGCATCTCAGAGAGTTCCCTCTTCCACCAGGATATGCTAGAAGCTAATATTGCTTTTATCCCCAAAGAAGAAAGGACCTTACTAATCCAAGCAGCTATAGACCCATATTGTAGCCTAACACAGACCTTACAATTTCAATGAAAATATTGGCGGATACACTAAACCCCTTTTTATGCTCTCTAATTTATCCGGATCACGTGGGTTTTACTCCTTGTCAGGTTTACAAAAAACACATGTAGGTATATTACCGTAATCTATTGTGGTACACTAAAGCCAACCAAATTCCTTTTTTTTTTTTTTTTTTTTAGACTAATTTTACCCTGACCATCACAACCGTTCTTAAGGCAGTTAACCACTCCCTGACAGCACAGGTGATGCTTCTTATTGTAGTCATACAAGGGTTGTCAACCTTTATCATATTAGCGATGCCTCTTTTCGATGCTCTCTACATACTGTAACCAAGTGGGACTGAAGCATAAATCAAAGTTCCCCTGATTAACAATAGCTAATGTCCCTAAACTGTAACTTCTCTAAGAATCGTGAAGTATTTGGTGGTCTTCCTGATGAATGAGCACAAAGATCTGTACTCTACACTCCTCTACTGTACCATATACATGGAGTTATCGGGGTAGGGATGAATGTTAGCTCTCCTTTGAATTATGAGACCATTCAAAGGAGAATTTATAGCTTTACTTGGTCAAATGAAAGGAGGAAAGTGTCCAGAAGTGTCATGTAATTTCCTACTTCTCAGGGGAGGCCTTTATCCAGTTTTTGTTATTTTCTACCAAGTGGTCAATCTTACCAAAGTCTAAGTGTGACATGCTCCAACAGGCACTCGGAAATGTACTTACAGAGATTCTTGATGGCCTCAGGTAATCTTTCCCATTATGTGTGGTTTACCTGTCCTTGCCATCTTCTTCTTAGAATGAATTACCCCTCCATACTTAATTCTCTACAAGTCTGGGATAAGGCTACCCACTCTGGGAAATGTCAATCTCTCACATATCCCCTTACTCCACTTTTAAGAAATAGGGCCTTTCCACCATATATGTAACCTGCTCCCTTTGGAACTTAGTTGACTTTGATTCTCTGATATGGCGAGCACCAGTACTATACTCTTTCCTTTGATCTTTCCCCTCAATTCACTTTACACCTTCAGACATGTTTTGCTATATGCAACAATCGAGTTTTGCTATATGCAACGATCGAGTTTTTGTCATGCTAAGGTCTCTATTTTTTTTAAGAAGCATGTTCTAAGAGATGCCAAAACAATTAATTTGACAACTTTACACCCATATTCTTTCTCAGTCTCCTATAGCTCTGTTGACATTTTTTTCCAAATGGGAAGGGGAACTATCATATCTCTGGCAAGAGATATGGGAGGCTGCGTCTAAAGCTTCTTCTTGTGTTACCCCAAAAAGCATGGTATAAACCCCTCTTTAGTTGGTACTTTATTGCAGCTTCATAATATGTATTTTAAGCCCTCAGACTTGTAATGGAAGGAGTGTTAACAAAAAGTGTTAACTTTTGTGTCTGGTAGGGTTGTACGAGTGTCCTACCATTCTGGGAGCAGCTCAGGGTCTTGTGTACTCAACGATAATGAGATACCAAATGATCTTTTGAATGGTTCTTTTTATTAGCTAGACCTCTCCTGAATCTCACTCATCATGAGAACAAACTACTTTGAAAGATTGTGCTTCGGACTTGACAGACTATTGCTACTTTCTGCTCTAAACCAGACAACCCCCTAGTTACTCTGATTCTAGATGCAATTAACTAAAATGGAGAAACTAACCTTACTGGTTCATGCTCCCCATTTTATAAAACATGGACCCCATGGTTGCAGAACCTGCAACTTAATAGCTGGTGGTAATAGCTTCTTAAGCTTTTACTTATGCCATGGGTAGCTTTAGCCAGCTTGCCACAGTGTTTAGAGAATAATGCAAAGATTTACATAGCCTTCACAAAGAGTTGAGTAAAATGATAAGACTGATGATGATGTTTTTTATGTTGGCTCGGGGCTCTGCTCGGAATGGTTTGACATGCAGAACGGTACCCGTCAAGGATGCCCCCTCTCACCCTTATTATACATTCACTCTCTCGAACTCTTTGCTAAGAAAGTGCGGAACAATGAAGACATAAAAGGTCTTAACTTAGGTACAGAAGATTATAAGATATTAATGTATGCGGATGATGTGGTCATCTCATTATCAAATCCACTTAGCTCAATGTCTCATTTTTTACAAGAAGTAAAAGACTTTAGTAGAGTATCTAATTATAAGCTAAATTTAAACAAAACTATTGCCCAAGGCAAGAATATAGATTCTCAATCATATAAGAGAATCCAAGAGGTTTTTTCTTTAACAACTAATACCCATGAATTTGAATATCTTGGGATCCTCATTACTGAAAAAACTAGACATAGTGGAGAGAAACTTCCTACACCTATTAAAATCAACAAACGCAGCTTTAAAAGAATGGCGGAAAGGAAATCTCTCTCTTGGTGGGGCTGGGTTAATGCTTTAAGAGCTTATATAATACCAAAATGGATATATCTGTTCCGGATGTTCCCATTAAAGTTCCCGCAGAGCTGGCTGGGAATGATTCATACCAGTTTCTTAAATTTTGTATGGAAAGGAAAGACCCCTAGAATCAGGCTGATGGGAGCTAAATCAAGAGAGGGGGAAATGGGGTTCCCTTTGATAAATCAAATATATGAAGCAAGCGTTTTATTTCATATAGTTAGAACGTACCAAGACCAATCGAAAGAAGAATAAAATTGAGCAGAAAGATGTGGATAACCACAATCTAAACAGCTATATTTGGTCGGTGAAAGATGGGGCTAATCTTGCTTTAACCTACGGTAAAACCAGAATTTTAGAAAATATTATATCGAAATGGGTGGATATTAAAAAAAAGCTGGGTATTAAAAATAAACTTTTAGACTCATTTAATATACAATTACTAGAAGACAACATAGAGAACATATCCCTCATTTCATGGAAAAAAGGCGGAGTAAAATTAATTGCAGATTTTATGACTCGGACAAATAATCCCTTTTCCCACTATAATTAAAAAATATCAACTAACTAATCCATCGATTTTTAACTACTTGCGAATAAAAAACTGTATAAATAAGCAAGTGTGTGATACACAAGAAGAATCAATAAAAAAGCTAGCTCAAATCTTTACTTTAACCCACTCAACGAAACTTTATTCAAAATGTTTAGAATATATAAGAACAAAAGAGGGAGATAAATCTATTAGGGCACCTATAGTACGGTGGAAGAAGGAGCTAAATATAACGATTCCAACTAAAGAATGGTTAAATGCACTTAATAGATTGAACTCTAGGATCCATGATCTTTCTTTGTTTGAAACTCAATTTAGGGTAAATCAATGTTTATTAAGGTTTTTCAGTTTTGTGGGAAGAGGCAGGGGGAAGGGTACAGAAAAACAAAAGAATCAAGGTGGGGGAGGGAAGGAATGAGGAGATACAATTGACACAATGCAGTGTACAGATATCACGTCGACAGAACATGAGTACAAAGGAAAATGGTCACAACATTTAAATGTAGCGGGAAAAACAGCACAGTAGGAACAGGGCGCTCCAGAGCAATAGGACACATGGTCACAAATACTCCTTCTCCGCAAAGACAGAGCACATGAAAAAGGGAGTGCGTAGACACTCCGGCATTCGTTACCCATAGGGGGGGAGCCTAGGCGTTGCGCCTACGCGCCAGAAGGAGCAGGGGCGCTGGCGCCAGAGAGCAGGGGGTAACCAAGCGCGCCGTGGCAGACATCTAAACCAGGCAGGCGGGTGTTACTGATGCGGAGACTGCATGCCATGTAAGCACGGTGCGGGGATTCTTTAGGGTTGGATGACGGGGGAGCGAGGCAAGAAAACGGCGACATCCCCTGTGCAACCTCGAGTGAGCTCAGCGCGATAACACGCACGGACACCCCCAGCACCTAGCCTTGGGGGCATAGCCCTGGACTTGTAGGGAAGGAGGGCAGCAAGGACGCGAGAGGGAAGGGAAGAAGGGAAAAGCGGAAACAGAGAACTCGAGTCCGCACCACCCGTTGGATCCACTCCCGAATCGTAGGGGGGAAAGAATCACCCCAATGCAAGGGGATAACGGCTTTCGCAGCTGTCAGAAGGTAGCGGACCACTGAGTTTTTGTACCACGAAATCGGGTAGGGCATGTGGAGAAGGAGAAGGAATTCCGGCGAAAAGGGAATGTCCCTGTCGGTGAGGGAGCGAACATGGGAGTGAATGGCCGACCAATAGGGAGCTATGCGAGGACAGGACCACCACAGATGAAGCAAAGAGCAGGGAGATGCACCACACCGCCAGCACTCATCCCTCTTATCAGGACAGAACCGGGCCGTGGTCGACGGGGGCCTATACCACAGGGCCATCAGCTTGTAGGACATCTCCTGGTCCCTGTTATTAAGGGAGCAACGGTGAGTCAGCACGCAAATCTTTTCCCACTATTGCTCGGTGAGAGTGAGTTGCAGTGAGGCCTCCCACTTGCCCTCGTGAGGTGGAGGGGAGGGAAAAACAGCCGAGAGGAGGAGGCCATAGAGGAGCGATACGCCATGAGGTGGGGGCGAAGTCAGGGTACACAGCGCTTCAAACCTGGTGAGGTCCCTAAGGACCTGGTGTCTACGGCCCAGGGAACGAAAGAAATTGCCCAGCTGGGCATAGTGGAAGCGCGCGAGGGCCGTGGGAGGGGCCGGGCCCACCAGAGCCTCCAAGGGCTGTAGACCCGATGGGGAGAGGTACGCGCGGATGCCCAGCGTCCCCCTGGCGGCCACCTCAGGGAAGACGTCGCCTCCCATGCCCGGAGGGAAATTGGGATTGTCGCGTATCGGAGTAAGAGGAGACGGGAGAGAAGAGACAGAGGTGCCCCGCAGCACCGAATGCCAGACACTGAACGTCGCCCGTATGAAGGGGTGAGGTGCCGCCCGCTGGCGGGCCCCAGCCAGGGTAAAGAACTAATCGACGAGCCCAGCATGCCGCTCTCCACCTCCAGCCACCGCTTCCCACCAGAACCACAAGCCCACTCCACTATCCGTAGGAGATGGCATGCCCGGTAGTATGTACGCGGACACGGCAGAGCCAGGCCACCTCTCGACTTGGGCAGGATCAGGACATTGTATCGAACGCGGGGGGAGCGGGGGCCCCATATAAAACGGAGAAAGGCAGAGCGGACAGAAGCGAAGAAGGAGGGGGGAATGTGTATGGGTAGAGTCTGGAACAAGTAGAGGAGTCTGGGCATCACATTCATTTTAATAGTGTTGACCCTACCCAGCCACGTGACAGTGAGCCGAGACCATCTGCGGAAGTCGGACTGTATAGCGGAGAGTAGTGGCAGGAAGTTGTTGGCGTACAGCCGGGAGTGATCGGGGGATATCCACACTCCTAGGTATTTCAATTTAGTATCGCACCATGCGAAGGGGAAAGCCGCACGCAAGGAGGTACTGACAGCATCTGGCACGTTAACACCCAGGAGCTCAGACTTAGACATGTTGACTTTGAAGTTGGAAAGGTCACTGTATGCCGCAAGCTCCTACAGGATAGAGGGCAGGGAGACGTGGGGCTGGGCCAACCCCCCCCTTATACCCCAAGACCTTATGGTGGGAACGCCCCACCTGGAGTCCCGAGATGTCTGGGTTCTGGTGTATCGCCTGCAAAAGGGGTTCCAGTGATAAAACGAACAGCATCGGTGAGAGGGGGCAACCCTGTCGGGTCCCGTTGCGGATAGGGAAGGGATCGGAAAGGATGCCGTTGATACAAAGCCGCGCAGAGGGGGCAGAGTAGAGAGATTGTATCCAGGTCAGGAAGCCCGCTCCAAAGCCCATGTGACGGAGGGTGGCCAGCATGCGAAGGGCCCTGGCCAGATATTTACCGGCTTGTCGCCGTGTTCATGGAAGAGGGCCCGAAAACGTTGGTATGCCCTATGGTGTTTGTGGTTTAAGAGGACAGCCAATTGGCCCCGGAGCAGCGTAAGGCGCTGTAGAAGCTCCCCAGATGTGGTGGACTTGTGGGCCCGTTCCGCTACTGCTATCTGCTCAGCCTTTTTTCGCTGGGAACAGAGATGAATTAGAAGTCCCCGGAGCACGCTTTTGTGCGTTTCCCAGACCGTGAGGCGGGGCGTATCCGCAATCAGGTTTTCGGCAAAGTAAAGGGAGATGGCCGATGTTAGTTCATCACATATCGCAGCATCGGAGAGGAGGGAGTCATTCAGGCGCCACGTCTTCTCCGAGGGGCGGAGAAGGGGAGAGTCCAAGGTCATGATTACCGGGGCATGGTCTGACCACGTTGTCAGGCCAATGCTGGCGCGGTGCAGTAGAGTGGAGTGCTGGTAAGGGAGAAAGAAGTAGTCGATTCGGGAGTAGGAGCCATGGGGTGTGGAGAAGAAAGTAAAGTCCCTCGTACTAGGGTGGAGGGCCCTCCAACAGTCAACTAGGCGATGGTGGGAGAGAAGGGAATTAATTTTGCGCGAGACATGCGACAAGGACCGAGCGAGGCCGGTGGAGACGTCAAGGGCCGGGTGAAGAGCCACGTTAAAGTCCCCTCCCAGCACAAGGACACCCTCACTAAAATCTTGCAAGCGCGACAGGTAGGTCTTCAGGGCTACATGCTGGCCTCGATTAGGGAGGTACAAGTTAGCGAAAGTGTAAAGTTGATTGGCGACGCGCCCTTTGAGGAATACAAAGCGGCCCTCCGGGTCCGTCTGAGTGGCAAGCTCCTGAAACGGGACCGATCTGGAGAGTAGGATGGCGACACCCTTCGTTCTGGCACCTGTGGTATTGCTAAAGGCCCCCCTTGGATAATAAAGATCGGCTAGCCTAGGAGCTCTATCCTCCTGGAAGTGCGTCTCCTGGATAAATGCAATGTCAATTTTCTCCCTCCGGAGATTGCGGAGCAAATGGGACCTTTTCTCAGGGATGTTAAGGCCTCGTGTATTAAGGGTCAGAAAGGCGAGCGGCCTTGTACCGGACATGGCGGGGAAAAAAGAAAAAAAAAAAAAGGGAAGGGAAGGGGGGGGAGCTAGGATGGGACAGTCGGTAGAGGAAAGAAGGAGACGGGCAAAATGTAAAAAGGGGGGAAACGGTGGGGGAAAAACAAACGCTCAGTACGTCAGTCGAAGTGGGAAAAGAAAAAACTGCCGTATGGGGGACCGGCAGAAGACCCACTCGATAGCCAAAAAAGACGTACGGTGTGGGGTCGTGTAACCAGGCAACAAGAAAAAACGGTGCGGCAGAGCCAAACTACGTAGAATGGTGACGAAAGGAAAAATACGCCAACTAGACTGGCCACCGCTGCCCGCGCGGAGCAGCAGCAGCAAACCCGCAACGACGGGGCACACCCATGAGAGGAAACAGCACCGGGGAGAGCACAGGATGCGCGCAATGCAAAGGTAGATAAAGACGCGGTAAGAGGGAAGTGTATGCCATGAAGACCCCGGTATCGGGGCGCGAAAGAATGGGAGCGTTGAGGTGTCAGAGCATGTGCGGGCGTGGTAGTGTCTGCCACAAATGCAGGGACATCAAGTGAGGCCCTGACACCGGTGCGGAAGCACCACAAGTAGGAAGGAGTCCGCGAGGGAGCAATATCCCTGGGGAGGGAAGGGGGGAGAGCGTCGCGCGTTCGTGCAGAGAACGTGTTTGCGGTGGAGAACAGGGCCCTGCATACAACATAGCATATAACATTGCATAAGAGCTTACAACATAGCAGATAACATTGCATAAGAGCTGTAGCATATACAAACATTGAGTAGAAGGCTACGTCAGCGAGCGTGGCGCATCGCCGTATAACACGTATACATCAACTCCTACAGTCGACAACAGGGTAGCAGAGCAAGGCAGTGCGCCGCGACTCGAGAGCCGTGCATAGTCAATGAGGTGGCCACGACGACAAGGTCTCGTGGAGACCCCTATGTAGCCAGTGCCAAGGGAAAGGGCCGAACAGGGCCCCCCCCAAAAAATGCAAATAGAGGCCGTGTGTATGTGGAGTAGTAGCCGCGGCGACAAGGTCTCATGGAGACGGCTAAGTGGCCAGCACCATGTTGTGTGCGTCTGAGCATGGCCGTGCACTGTGTGTGGATGTGCAGGGTGTGTGTGTGGGAGTGTGGACAAGGAGAAGGTGAAAAAGGTAGGTGCAGTGTGTCATCAAAAACATTAAGTCCACAAGGATACAGAGATACCTCCAGGCCCATGCTGCAAGCGAGGGGTGGCATCTCACGGTGGATGGCGAAGCCCGGGGCGCAGCAGTCATTCCTCGGCGTCTCTCAGACGGACACGGAGCGGGGGTTCCGGTCCACGATCTCCGCCCGGACGGTCCGAGGGGCGTTGGGAGTGCGAAGCGCGGCGAGAACCGCGCGGGAGCGGAGGCCGCGAGGGCGCAGCAGCCGGGTCCAGGCCCGCCAGAGACCAGTCGGAGACTCGTAGCTCAGGGAGACCGAGGGCCGTCAAGACGTCAGGGAGCTCGTGGTAGTGGCGGAGGGTGATGGTAGTAGCGCCCTGGCGAATCAGAAGGGCGAATGGATAGCCCCAGCGGTACGGGATACGCAGCCGCTGGAGCTCGGACGTCAGGGGCCGCAGGGCCCTGCGGGTCTGTAGGGTGAGGTCCGACAAGTCGTTGTAGAAGGAGATCGGGTGGTCACGCAGGGACCACGTGCCAACCTCCCGCGCCCGCGCCATGATGGCCTCCTTCAGCGGGAAATCGGTGAAGTGACAAATTATGTCCCTGGGTGGGCCAGTTAGGGTACCTCGGGGCCGGAGGGCCCGGTGCATCCTGTCGATCACCCCGGAGGCCTCAATCCGTCGGCCCATAAGATCGGAGAGCAGGCGAGTCAGGAGAGCGGGCAGGTCTTCGGGGGCCTCGGGAAACTCAATTTAAAGTTTTGAACAAATGGTATCTTGTTCCAACCAGATTAGCAGACTTACCCAAATGTCTCAAAAATATGCTGGAGATGTAGACAGATGGAGGGAACATACCTCCATATTTGGTGGTCATGTCCGATAGTGGCGAAGTTCTGGAAAAAGATCTGGGACTACTTAAAAAAAATTGATAACATCAATTTAAATATGTCCCCATCCGTGTTCTTACTACATATTGGTTGGCCAACTATGACACAGGTTCAGTTAAATTTGACTACACATATTTGCTTAGCAGCAAAAAGAGTAATAGCAAGGGAGTGGAAACAAAATAGCGACTTAAATTGGTTCAGCTTAGAGTACCAATTGAAGACTCAACTTATAATGGAAAAAGAAGTTTCCCGGCTACTAAAAACAAAAACAAAAAAACATATATATGGGAACAATGTCTTCAAAAAATGGAACAAACGAATAAGTAGTAGACTAAATTAAAAAAGGGCTCGTCTCCAACTCCTAAGAATTAACAAACTCGATTAGCTGCAAATACCATCTTATCTCCAACAATTTTTTTTTTTGTTTTGTTTTTGTTTAATTTTTAGTGAGTTTATTTGGATGAATCATAAGGTAGTGTCAGGTCCCCGCCGCGGTACTCACCTTGGTCCCACGCCGCGTCCTCCTTCTGACCCACACCGCCGATATGGCGACACACGAAGAGGGGTCCGACGTGGCAGAACTGCTCACTCCCCGCCGTTGACGATGCCGCGGTCTTCTTCCCGGCCTGGTGATCTTCAGGACAACAACTGCAGGGCCGTCCCAACAGAAACGGAGAACACGTTCCGTCTCTCGCACGCCCTCTAGTGGCGCGCGCGCATACAACTCCTTTTCTTAAAGGCACAGTCACAATATTCCCAGGTGTATAGAATCAGGTTAATCTGGACATCAGAGGGAGTATCCCTTCCTCCTTCCTATAAATCTGTGCCGTTTAGTTCATTCATTGCTCAGATATACTGTGCTCTCTACGTATATACGTCAGTGCTCCCTTATCATTGTTTCATTGGATATTGACCCTTCGCTTTCCTTATCGTGTCTGAACCTTCGCTGCCTGAACTAACCTCTGCTTATCTTGACTTCGTTTACGTCTCATCCCTATCGGTACCTCGCTTTTGATTCATCCACGTCTCCAGCCTTGCATATTGGGCTCCGACTACTAAACCCGACAGGTAGTTTATTTATACTACCCTATCAACCTTGTATTAAACAATATGTTAGTAATGTTTTATGTTTTGTCTTATGTAATTTGTGATTTATATGTTTCTTTTTAAAAAGAAAAAAGAGAAATAAAGAATATTTAAAAAAAAAAGATTTTTTTTTTATTTTCATTTTGTAACACTTCATAGCTCCATGATTCCATTTAATTACATACCGTATTTCCCCATGTATAAAACGCACCTTTTTTCGAAAAATTTGAGGTCTAAAAACTAGGTGTGTCTTATACAGTGGTTTTAGATTGCAGTTACTACTTCCCAGTCCCTCCCTGCAGTCACACTGGCAATCGCCCCCGCCCCTTTCCGACTCACGGCCGATTGGCCCTGCCCCTTTTCTTATAGCGTCCACATGGTTCAGAAACTCATCTAACAGTAAGTAAATATTTGGGCTGCTGAAAGTTATGGGAGGTGGGGGTTAATTTAGGGCCAGTTATGGTTGATGGGGTCTTAAGGGTTAATTTAGGGGCAGTTATGGTTAATGGGGTCTTTAGGTTTGATTTAAGGGCAGTTATGGTTGATGGGGTTTTAATTTAGGGGCAGTTAATGGATGGGAGTGCCCATCCATTATATATATCTATACTGTATTTGCTCGATTATAAGACAAGGTTTTTTCAGAGCAAATGCTCTGAAAAATACCCATTGCCTTATATTCAAGGTCGTCTTATAAGATCCAGATCCCCCGCAGCGCTGCAGAAGACCTGGATCCTCCTCTCTGGCAGCTGGTGAACGTTTGCGGGATGCGTACAGACAACCTCTGCTTCTGCTGGGGCTTCTATGACAAAGCACCGGCGTGACTTGACATCTGATGCTGTCATAGAAGCCGCGGCAGAAGTACAGGCCAGCAGCAGCAGAGGTTGTCTGCGCGCATAGCACAGACCTCCACCGGCTGCCCCCACTAGACACCAGGGAGTCTGAAGCACGGGGGAAAAGTTTAGGGATGCACTGGTAAGTCGGGGGGGGGGGTAAGAGTGGCTTATGGAGGGTATAATGGATTTCTGGAGGCAGAGTGGCAAATAGGGGGTTAAAATGCATGTCAGGGAGGTAGAGTGTCATATAGGGGTGTATAAGGCATATCGGGGGCAGAGTGGCAAATAGGGGGTTAAAAGGCATACCTGAGAGGCATCCGTCACACCAGTATGGCAATTTTCGAACTTTACAATCCACTCATAGACAACTCTACGAGAGAGAACTTTATCCCTATACTGAGCACACATCCGAAGATGAATTTGTGCTCCCAGCACACCTTCTACCCTTCTACCCTTCTTTGGTGCAATTTGCTGCAATTTGTAGCTTTCGCAGCCGTCTTCAGGGTGAAAACTCTTATACTAAACTGCAAGGGCAGTCGGCTTGTCAGACAGAACTAGTCACATGACCAATTACTACTCCTCCCGCCTTCACCGTTTCCAATGAAAATATAAAAACACATACACTTTTTGAATGTATATATATATATATATTAGAAACCAATCTTATATGTGTACCATGAGATCAACCATCTTAATTTCCTGTTCTTATAATATGCATAATTACCGTATTTGCTCGATTATAAGACGAGGTTTTTTTCAGAGCAAATGCTCTGAAAAATGCCCCTCGTCTTATAATCGAGGTCGTCTTCTAATCAGACCTCCGCTGGGGCCAGGCTACTTACCGGTGCTTTGGTCGCGAGCAGCTTCTCTTCTACCAGCGGCAGGAGAACAGGAAGCTAGAAGAGTGTCACATAATTCTGCCTCCCCCTCCTTCCTCTGGGGGCGGGGCCAGAGAAGTTGCTCGCACAGCCGGGCCCCTGCAGAAGTCTTAGAGTGAGAGATCTGCAGTTCAGGTAAGGGGGTGGGGTAGGGTTTTTGTGATTAATGTGTGAAGTATGTGTGATTAATGGAATGAATGAGTATTTAAATGTTTGTGAATGAGTGTGTGTGTGATAGCATGGATGTGTAAGGGGGGTGGTGGTGGTAGCATGGCATAGGGAAGCTGTACTCGCACTCCTATCATCCCCAGGTTCCAGCATGTACTGGCTGCCTTGGCTTGATAGGAGTGTGATTGCTGTTAGCAGTTATATATATATATATATACCTCCAGAAATGCCTTTTAACCCCCTATATGCCACTCTGCCCCATGATATGCCTTTAAAAGGCATAGCATGGGGCAGAGTGGCATAAAGGAGGGTATAAGACATTTCTGGAGGCAGAGTGGCATATAGAGGGTTAAAAGGCACATCATGGGGCAGACTGGCAAATAGGGGGTATAAGGCATTTCTGGGGGCA
This sequence comes from Sceloporus occidentalis, assembly GCA_023333645.1. Lineage (NCBI taxonomy): Eukaryota > Metazoa > Chordata > Lepidosauria > Squamata > Phrynosomatidae > Sceloporus > Sceloporus occidentalis. The sequence goes on along the minus strand of JALMGF010000038.1, from coordinate 6,232,061 downwards.
GAGTGGCAACCCTGGGGGCAGATGTGCATAACTAGGGGGGCAGGTTGGCAAATAAAAGAAAATAAAAAAATATATATTTTTCTCAATCATAGCTTTTTTTATGAAAAAATTGTTTACATGAATTAATATTTACTAGTAAAACTTTTTTTCCTATAGGGTAGTCTTATATTCAGGCTTTTTGTTTTTTTCCTAAATTAATATTTAGATTTTGGGGGGTCGTCTTATAATCAGGGTCGTCTTATAATCGAGCACATGCGGTATTAGCTTTCCTATGTTGTTAAGTAATTGGTTGTTTATTGATTTGGGCAGCCTTTGTAAAGGTTTGTGAAGAATAAGGAGATTATTTTAGGACACCAAATTTATTAGTCAATGCTTGCTGTGTCATATTTTGCCTTGCATTTTGTGATAAAATAGTCTATTACATGTAAACAAAAATCGCAAACTATAGACAGTGAAGGATTTATAATATAAGCTGTAATGGTAAAATGTTAAGCAATGTTCACGCCTGTATATTTATGCATTATTCAAGTGTTATGTGAGATAAACAAAAAACATCAATGTAATATTTAAACATAAAGAAATAGTAACAGAAATGCACCCTTTTGACGTTTCAGACAAATTGAGCCATGCACATGTTCTTTCCTCTGTGTAAATGTTCTTTATTTATTTCAGATGCAATCTGTTCAAGTCCAGAGCCTCAGGATCGATATCATGGGATATATTTTGCAATGCTACTTGCTGGGGTTGGGTTCCTGCTTCCATATAACAGCTTTATAACAGATGTTGATTACCTGCATCATAAATATCCAGGTCTGTGCAGATTAAAAATGAGTGTACATACAAATACTACAAATATTCTGTGGCCTAGTATCATTGATGGGCATAAAGCAGACAAAAAATTTGACTAGACAGTCTATACTCTTTCGTAAGGGACTGGAGGAGGCAAGATGCTGTAGTTAGATTATAACCTGCCCCATGCAATCATCCCTTTGACCTTGCTCTACAAACCCATTACATATTTCCTGAATAAAAGGGAACACTGCATTCCCAAATTTAAGTAAAATGCATATTGGAGTCCATTTTTTATGTTACTGCATTAAAAGTCAGGGCATGTTCTCCTTTTTGATAAGTGTAAGAAAATGAGAGTATCTTGAACAGAAGCAGGCAATGTACTGAATCCAAAGCAGTATTTAAAACAGAATGTGTGGACTGATTTGCTTGTGGAAAAGTGCACTGTAGTCCATTTAAAATGTACTTACATGTGAAGGCAATCAAACATAATTTTTACTCTGATTTCAGTACATACCATGTTTCCCTGTCACTAACTGATTTTGTCACTGCTACTGAATTGCCCTATAAACCTGTGCCTTGGTATGATGTACCAGGTCACTCTCCAAGGGAAATAAATTATATACATTTTGTTGAAAACAGCTTACAATTCTCTAGTAGTCTTTGATCACCAATGTATGGGATTTTTTTCTTTAATGGATGGATTTTTTTTTTTGATTGTGCAATTTACGCAAGTGGTTTAATTTTTCTTTTGTTTCAAAGGTGAGTCTTGGTGAAATATAACATTTTATTAGTTACATGACAACTGTATACTCAGCCCTTCTCTCTTGAGACACTACCCTTCACCCTTCTAAACCTATATATATATTGCAGTGTAATGAAATACATAGGATAGGTTCCTTTGAATTATTATGGTGACCCCCTTTGCAAATGCATGAGGGATTCTGCAGAATCCTCCCATATGCATTTGCCCCTTTCCCCACCCTCACTATTTTCCATGCAGGAGATGAGTTCAGATGTACACAGCTCCTGCCATGTGATATACTTAACGCCAGTCAGATTCAGGCTGACTAGGTGAACGTAGCAGGAGACAGTCTAACCTTCAGGCAGATGCTTAGGAAAATACTCCCACTTCACTCAGCCAATACGTGGCAAGACTCATCAGGCCACAGAGGAGGAAGAGATCTGTAGATTCTCCCTAATGTTCTTTATTTTTATTTACATTTTTAAAGAATGCACATTATACTGTAGCTTTAAGGAATTAACACAAAACTATTTGTGACTGTACGTAGTTTGTTCTTGGCGTTATGAAACTAAGGCATGATATCCCCCTTTTTTGCAGGCACATCTATTGTATTTGATATGAGTCTCACTTACATACTTGTGGCTCTGGCAGCTGTTATACTGAATAATGCCTTGGTGGAGCTTCTTACTCTACATATGCGAATTACAGTGGGTAAGTTATAACAAGAAGATTTGCCTCTTTTTCCCAAGGTTACATTTCAAAGTATGGTACACTAGGTAAAACCAGGTCTTTGCAGATTAAAATAAGCAGTATGTATTAGACTTGTGCATTCAGATTTGTACAGATTGCAAATTTACGGAATTTTGTTAATTTCTGCAATTTGTACAACACACTGAAAGCTAAAAGCTCAAATTTTTTATCCGCAATTTGTGGGTCTATATTCACTCACACTCTCATTCACTGTCTCTCTCACGCTCTATAAATGTTTCCTTACCTTCTCTGCCGACCACTTCTGCTTCTGCCGACCGCTTCTGCATATTATTCATCTTCTCCCTTCTCTTCTCTCGTCTATCGTCAATCCTTAATGTGGTATCTTGTTTCTTCATCTTGATCTCCGCGGACATAACCTGGCAACTTCCGCCAAAATGCGGGTGCTGCGGTGACGTCCTCTATCCCTATTGGAGGATTGGGGAGAACGTCACTGCAAGAGCTTGAGGTGAATTCCTCTCCCAATCCTCCAAAAATGCCCAAATAATGAATGGACCCAAAACGAACTGAAAAAATTGTCCGAAACTTTTTGTCCTATTTGCGCATGTCTAGTATGTATGCATTACAAACCTACCTTATATGTCATAGCCGCATATCTTAAATTATTTTTTGATGATATCCAATATTATACCTCCTCATTCAAGTTTTGACTGTAGATGCATTGCCGTAGGAAGGGTGAGGCGAGAGAATCACTCGCCTTGGGCGCATCTGCAAGGGGGTGCACAGCTGCCTGATCAGCAGCTGCAGCCTCCAGGACTGGTTGGGGAGATCAACAGGGGCTCAGCATTCTAGGGTCCCCGTGGTGAATCACATTGCTGACAGCAATGTGATTCACCACAAAGCCCCCCAAAAACTAGCGTATCTATAGAGGAGGGGCAAGCAGAGAGACCACCTCCTCTGGCCTGGTCTTCAGGGGAGTGCCGAGGCAGCTGCACAATTGTGCTCTCGCCAACCAGCCTTGCTCATCGGATGCCCCTGTGGGCAGTGCGCACCCAGGCACCATCAGCGTAGGTAGGAGGTGTCTGATGAGCAGGGCTGGTTGGGGAGATCTAACCAGCTTAGCATTAGGGAGTGAGAGGTCTGTCAATTCAGACCTCGGCTTCCGTGCTCCCTAATCACTTCCGCGCTGGCAAATGATGCAGAGGGATATGACGTCACCCCGGTGATCTGCATCAATAGCCGGAGCTTAGTGATGAGGGAGCACTATAGCAGAGGCCTGGAGTGACAGACCTCGCGCTCCCATGACAGAATGGAAAATAGAAGATGATGGATGATGGAAAATGAGAAAAGTAAGAGATGGGGAGAAAGGAGTGTAAGGGTTGTGTATATGTGTGTGTTTGTAAGCTGGTGTGTGTGGGCAGTGTATGGGCAGTGTGTGTGTGTATGGGCAGTGTGTGTGTAAGGGCAGTGTATGGGTAAGAGCAGTGTAGGTATTTGTGTGTTTGTCAGCTGGTGTGTATGTATATGTGTGTACAGGCAGCGGAGTGTGAGGGCAGTGTATGTGTATACAAGTGTGTATGGACAGGCTTGTGTAAGGGCAGTGTATGTGTATATGTGTGTTTATGGGCAGTTGTGTGTAAAGGCAGTGTGTATGGGCAGGTTTGTGTGTAAGGGCAGTGTATGTGTATATGGGTGTTAATGGGCATGTGTGTGTAAAGGCAGTGTATGTGCATATATGTGTGCATTTGTAAGCTGGTGTGTGTATGGGCAGTGTGTCTGTAAGAGCAGTGTAGGTATTTGTATGTTTGTAAGCTGGTGTGTGTGTGTGTATGTGTAAAGGCAGGGTTGTGAAAGGGCAGTGTATGTGTATAGGCGTGTTAAGGCAGCGTGTATGTGTATATGTGTGTTTATGGACAGGTGTGTGTAAGGGCAGTGTAAATAAAATAAACTCTGTAAAAAAAAAGGCTAGCTATGGCTCTGTGTAGGTGTATAAACAGTGATGTTTTATCTATCAATCTTTTTGTGTTTTAAAAATGTGTGAACTTATGTTATATGTGCGTTCAAAAAGCCACAGTTTTGCCTTTTTATTTTAATAATTGGACTATTGTTATTTTTATTCTAAATATTTTGTACCAAATAGACAACACTAGAATAGAGAAACCTCTAATATGTAGTAGTGTGATTTCATCTTTTTATATCAAATTTGCTAAAATTCTGAAATAAAGGTTAACCCTCTTTTCATGTTGTACAGGGATTGTTTTCTAACTTCAGCATCTGGTCTGCCCGAAAATAATACATAGATCTGAGTTGTCATCCCTTATTTTAATATTGGCATCCAAGCCATTACTGAATGTTGAACACCAAGCTATGGGGTACATTTTTGTCTCTGACTTCTGCAGGTTACCTCCTTGCTTTGGGACCATTACTTTTCATTGGTATCTGTGATATCTGGCTTGAACTATTTTCTTTAAAACATTCGTATGCAATAAACCTTATTGCTATTGGAGTGGTAGCATTTGGGTGTACTGGTAAGTTAAGTACCTAAAGCATTCAATTTAAAATGTTTGAATGATCTTGTTTTACAATGTCCATTAATTAAATTAATGTAACAAGAAGAGACATATTTCTAAGAATAAGTTTTGGGACAAAGTTCTGAAGATGTAACTGTCACACCAAAAAAACAATGGAATGTTTCTACATTTATCATGTTGCTCCAAAACAATTTTTTTAATATAAATTATGGCCCTGTGATTCATGAAACACACATCATTCTGTTATATTTTTCTTTCTCTTGTGTGTGATGCATGGTTCAGTTTGCTGTGCATTTCTCAGTTCCATGTACTTGCTAAACTACCGAAGGAGAAAATGTCTTAACAGACCCCTTCCTCTTTGCCTGTTACTTCACATAGGCCTTTGTATGATAGTGTTTGCTGTAATATATTGTATGTTTTTATTATATGATAAGTGCAACAATCCAGTTTCTATGGTTACACCGGGATGTTACCTAAACGATACACTCAAGGAGTGATGACTGGAGAAAGTAAGTATCACACATTCTTTTCCATTTGTTGTATCATTTTGCATTATGCTCTTTGTTTAAATCAAAGATAAAAAAGTTTTGTACCATGTTAGCCGTTGAGAAAACAAGAGAAAAGAATAGTTAAAATGATACCATTTATTGGCTAACAGAGTTTAATTGCGAGCTTTCGAGACCAAGTTGTTAGGTCCCTTCATTAATGCCTGAGGAAGTTTCATTGTTGTTAACTTGGTCTCGAAAGCCCGCAATTAAACTCTCAGTTAGCCAATAAATGGTATCATTTTAACGATACTTTTCTCCTGTTTAAATCAAAGAGGAACTGGTTGCACCAAAGGTCACTTTATGTTATCACGAGAAAATACTTTGTCTGTCTTAGTTATTCTTCTATGTAGCAGTCACTGTCTTGGTTAATTTAAATATACAAGTTTGCAATGCTAAGTGTACAGGTCTGAATTTTACACAAGACACACTGCGAGCAAATGTTAGCTATGTCCAGTTTTTCCTAGCTTCTTTACTAGTTCACCTGACTCTGCCCCTCGTCTGTCCATAAATGTGTTTCACTTTAAATGAATGTGTGTCTTTTGGTTCCTGGGACATAAATCAGGTTTTCTGTGTTCCATTTAAAATCGTCCTAATTTAAAAAAAAATCACATGAAATCTCATCCTGCAGGCACTGCTGGAGTGATAATCTCACTGAGCCGCATTTTTACAAAACTGATGCTCCCATCAGAAAAGGAGAGTACCATCATATTCTTCATAATCTCAATTTCCTTGGAGCTCATGTGCTTTATTCTACACCTGATAGTGAAACAAACAGACTTTGTAAAATACCACACATCCTTGACAAAAGAGAAAGTTGCATGGGTCAAGGAACCATCAGAGAAGAGCTTCAGATATAGAGTACATCTCAATTCCCTGGCAGAAGAAGTGAAACATGTAAGTTTTTGTCTACTTAAATGATGCTTCAAAATTGTCTTATATGTCCTAAAGTTCCATTAAAGGAAATCTTAAGGGTCTTATTAATGTTATACGGTGAGATGTTGCAAATAGCATTCTATTCTTATATTTAAAAGATATGTTCTGAGTATCACATTTTGTGTCTATGGTGCGAGATGTCAGGAGAGTTTGTAGGAGAGTTGTGTTTCAGCTCCCTCACTTTACGTTTCATTATGCCGGACCAAGGAGACTTTGGAGAAAGCTTACTGATTTAATAGAATATTATGCAGGGCCAGCCAAGCTATTCTTGTAGCAGAAGCTCACTGTTGCTGGTCCTTCATAATGCCTATTGAAGTTAATCAGTTAAAACTTCAACACCCCTGCAAAATCTCCTGACAACTTTCCCTTTAGTGAATGGAAATATCACAGAAATGAGTTAAAAATTTTACAATGTATCTTGTAAATGTATGATTTCATTATCTCAGATCTTTTTTTGGCATGATATGTGCACAGTGTCATGAACGCATCCTACTACAAGCGTGCGTGTGACTTGGTTCTGGTGGTAAAAGGGTTAAAATTCATCTGTCTGCCCTAGACTGGAAATAGTGATAAAAATAAAGATATCCACCCTTAATACCACCCACAATTAACTATAATGATATCATTAATATCATAACACTGCCACCACCAAGGGAATTTATAAATGGGGTGCCTTAGTCCCCCAAGCGAATTAGACTAAGAACCCACACAATATACTTTAACACAATAATTATGTGATTTCAAATTACAAATAAAATGGTCTAATCAGGTAATGTAAGTCTTTACCAGACAAAGGCAGAACTTAAATGAATATTTATTATGAACAAAAAATACTCAGATTGCATACAAAAAAGATGACAAACAGATTATTTACACCAGATGAAAATAAAAAGGAGAAATTACAGAAAACCTAACTACTCACTTGAATGGTAAAATAGCAGTTTTTCTGTCCATAGGGCTCCGGCAAGGAAACATGGCAACTTACTCAAAATTAGATCTTGGTTCCTATTAAGCCCACTGACCAATTTCCTATCATTAAATTTATACTTTTTCCAGTTCATCTCAAGTTTCCAAGCCGGCCCAGAGGTGGTATAAGCAGAGGGAAGGAACCATAAATTACCTCCCCCTTGTGTTGTGGAAACATATCAGTCAAAAAAATTCATTTTAATTTTATTGTCCCTCCTGTGCTCGCCACAGCAATAATTCTTGCATTTATGAATTTCTTGTAGGTTATAAAGTCCATAGATATGTCACACGTGCTACTTATGACTGAATACCACAGACTTTACAATTTCTTCCAAACAGCTTAACTTGCACTTTCCATATTTGCATTCTTTTTGTAGGGTGCGCTTTCCCCGTTCTAGATAGGCACAAAAGGAGGTATAATTATGAATCTATGGGTTATTATTGATGTATGTGTTGAATATGACCTTGGAAGAAATGGTTTTCCTGACTGCTAGTGGTCACTTAGCATATCAAAAGAATCCACTATCTATGGGGGGATACAGGCATATGGTGGGTTACTCAGTCTGTTTACATTTGTACCTAGACATAGCGGCACCTTCTTTGTAACATTTCACACCTTGCGGAGGGCCCTGGTTAGAGTCCCAGCTTTTGGCACCACATGCCTATACAATCGAATTAACCCCTCTCATACTGAAATTGGCCATTTTCATGTATGCACTACACAAGTTAGCGTGACACACAGGTTTCCCTTTAATACAGTATGTATCATTTTCAACCAACCTTCTAACTCCTGGGTTTGTGATTATTGCTCCGAGGTAAGTGTGATAAAGCAACTTCCAAAATACGATTCCTGTGTTTTGATTCCTGTGGGTAAGGTTTATGGACCTTTCTGGTCTATGGGATGGCTGGTGGCACTATCCTAGGACAGGTTTAGAGGAGCAACCCTCATAAAAACGTCACTAGTAAATGTAAGCATGTTAAGTGCCATATTTACTATTTACATCATGCTATCCCGTTACAAAAACACCCAAGCTTGCGTGACATCTCTCTACTGTTCTTGAAAAGCTGCCATTAGATCTGCAAATGTAGACATTAACAAAAACAGATGGCATTAGGGACATAAGCCTGACTTTAGGGACTGTCCCAGTAAATTTTGGACTGTTGGCAGGTATGCAAATGAAATGAGAAACTTACAAGGTTGGGACACATTATGTTACATCACTAATGCATTTAACCCCTATTTATTTTTTGTACCCTTCGTGTTTAGCTGTAATTGTATTCTTTCCCGTTTACTGAACCCACACAAGTTATATATTGGGTTTTTTTCAGGACAAGAAGGGCTTTCTTTAGATGTCACTGTTTTGATTGTATCATATTATTTACTATAAAAAAAAGTATAAAATATTTTTTTCTAAACTTTACTTGAAAAATCTTTTACTCATCTTTAAAAGCTAATGAAAAAACCTGATAAATAGATTCTACTATTTGTCCTGAGTTTGGAAATACCCAATGTTTTTATATTTTTTTCTGCACGTTATCGGGCAAGTCTTTGTCAAGCTTTGTGGTAGTCATTTTTTTGCGTTTTTTTGCACACACATTTTACTACAGGTATGAATTAACAGGTCCTGGTATAGGTCACTGTCATAAAACAGTATGTGTTTAGCAACATCTCCTGAGTGCAGTGATACCCCACATGAATGGGTTTGCCTGGCTGTTTGGGGGCAAAAAGGGCTGCATTTGCTAGGGAATTTGATGGCGCTATATAAAACAATAAATAATAATAATTTGGGGCATGCACATTTTTCAATGTTAAACTTTGACATTTGGTGATCCACTGCCCTTGCCCTATTTGGTACATCTTTGAGCCTGGCCATTTCAGTGTGCCCTATAAACCATATATTTTTGAAAACTAGACACCCCATGGTATTTTAACTCTTTGCATGCACACATTTTACCACCAGCATTTTCTCAAAGTTTGCAGTAGTATTTTTTGTGCATATTTTTCCCCACACGCGTACTTTAGGTATGAATTTACAACTCCTGGTATATGTCACACAACACCCCAATATGTGTTGAGCAACATCTCCTGAGTACAGTCCTGGCGTTAACCCTTTGTTTTCAGGTGACGTGCACGGACCGTCAATTGTCATTAAGGGGTTCAAATGCAATCCCTTGTTTATTACTGTTATATATATATATATATATATATATATATATATATATATATATATATATATTATGCGATCATATTCTGTAGCACTGTTCAATGGGTAAACAGGACATTAACAAATATTGGATTACCATAACAATATGTTATTACAGAAGCTAAAGGTGATGCACTAAGTAATGATAAGTAATTTAATTGCTTATGAAGGAAATTTATCAGTAAAAATATCTAGATTATAAACTTGCGAACAGAATCCTATTTACCTAATGTATCACTTTGTTTCAGTTTGTTACTTTTAGTTTTTTCATACTCTTTAACCCCTTAATGACAATTGCCGGTCCTGGCACGGCACGGAAAAGCATGTGCTTTACGACAATTGACGTGCCAGGACCGGCACGTCTTTAAACGGGTGCAGAAAGCGATCTACTATCGCTTTCTGCACCCAAAAAGCGTTGCTGAATGCCTCGACCTCGAGGCATTCAGCAACGCCGCGATCGGCACGAAGGGGCCATCTCTGGCCCCTCCACGGGGCGTCAACATCCGCCATACTTTGTATGGCGACGGACGCCCGTTTTAAAAGCGTTTAGGAGGCGATCGACGATCGCCTCCTAAACTTAAATGGTGTCGCTGGAATGCCTCGATCAGGAGGCATCCAGCGACACCAAACACTAACCTTTTGATGGGCTGTGACCGCTCCGGAGAGCGGTCACAGCCGCAGCTGCCGGCAATCTTCGCCATCAAGGAAGATGGCCGCCGTCCTGTAACAGGAACCACAAATTTTAAAAGTTCGCTAGATAGTCCAGACCATCTAGAGAACTTTGGCTCCACTTGCAGGTTGAATACAGGTACTGCATTCACCATGCAAGTCAATGGAGCCCAGCTTTCTAATCACAGTGTGATTAGTAAAAATAAATTAAAAAATAAAATAAAATTAATAATAATTAGAAAAAAATAGTAAAAAAACAGTAAAATGTAAAAATCATTTCCCACTGATGTCACTATCAGGGGAACCTCCAAGTTGAAAAAAAATGTTAAATTTTTTTTTTAAAAAAAATAAAATAAAAATATATATATATATAAAAAATATATTTTTGTGAGCAAGTCCTAAAATTAGCATATTAGCTTAAAACAATTCTCGCATGGAAAGAGTTAAAATACTGGCATATTAAATGCCCGTGGGGTGTCTACTTTTAAAAAATGTATGATTTGATGGGGTAAATTGAATGGGCCAGGTTCAACAACGTCCCAATTAACACGGGGGGAAGGATGGCCACACATCTAATTTCCAATTAGAAAAATGCACACGTACCAAATGTGGCCTTTTAGTTCCCCCAAAAAATGACAAACCCATGCATGTGGGGTATCACTGCACTCAGGAGATGTTGCTGAACACATTATGGGGTGTCGTGTGACAGCGGCATATACCAGGAGCTGTAAATTCATACATAAAGTAGGTGTGTGTGGGAAAAATACACACACAAAAATATTACTGCAAACTTTGAAAAAATGCTGGTGGTAAAATATGTGCATGCAAAGAGTTAAAATACCAGCATTTAAAATACCCTGTGGTGTCTAGTTTTGAAAAATATATGGTTTTGTTGGGCACACTGAAATGGCCTGGCTCAAAGATGTACCAAATAGGGCATGGGCAGTGGATCCCAAATGCCAAAGTTCAACATTGAAAAAAGCGCATGCCCCAAATGTGGCCCTTTTGCCCCAAAACAGCCAGGCAAAATCATTCATGTGAGGTATCGCTGTACTCAGGAGATGTTGCTGAACACATATTGGGGTGTTTTGTGATAGTGACATATACGAGAACATTTTAATTCATACCTGAATTAAAATGTGTGTGGAAAACCAAATGCAAAAAAATGACTACCACAAAGTTTGACAAAGACTGGTGGTAGATATGGTGCATGGAAAGAGTTAAAATACTAGCATTTGAAATACCCTGGGGTGTCTAGTTTTCAAAAATATATGGGTTTATTGGGCACACTGAAATGGCCCGGCTCAAAGATGTACCAAATAGGGCATGGGCAGTGGATCCCCAAATGCCAAAGTTCAACATTGAAAAATGCGCATGCCCCAAATGTGGCCCTTTTGCCCCCAAACAGCCAGGCAAAATCATTCATGTGGGGTATCGCTGCGCTCAGGAGATGTTGCTGAACACATATTGGGGTGTTTTGTGATAGTGACATAAACTAGAACATTTTAATTCATACCTGAAGTAAAATGTGTATGACAAAACAAATGCAAAAAAATGACTACCATAAAGTTTGACAAAGACTGGTGGTAGATATGGTGCATGGAAAGAGTTAAAATACTAGCATTTGGAATACCCTGGGCTGTCTAGTTTTCAAAAATATATGACTTGATGGGGTAAATTGCATTGGCCGGGTTCAAAGATACCCGAAATGGCACATGGGGGGAAGAATTACCAGATTTGGAAAAAATGGCTTTGAAATAGCAAAACGCTACCTGTACTTATTGCCCCATAATGGGTAGAAAAAAGCAAAAAAACATAAAAACATTGGGTATTTCTAAACTCAGGACAAATAGTAGAATCTATTTAGCAGGTTTTTTCATTACCTTTTATAGATGAGTAAAAGATTTTTCAACTAAAAGTTAGAAACAGTCATTTTTTTCTAAATTTTTCACCATATTTTATAATTTTTTTAATAGTAAATAATATGATACAATCAAAACAATGTCATCTAAAGAAAGCCCTTCTTGTCCTGAAAAAAACAATATCTAATGTGTGTGGGTTCAGTAAACGGGAAAGAAGAAAATTACAGCTAAACACAAGCAGCGCAGAAATGTTAAAAAGGCCATTGTCACAAAGGGTACAAAAAGTAAAATCAGCCTTTGTCTCGAAGGGGTTAAATGCATGTATTGTAAGCCGTTCTGAGTAAATTGTTAGCAATAAATAAATAAAAGCTAATAATTAGAATAAGAATAATATACGGCCCATACAAACCCAGTTCTCTCTTTACTATTTCTTCTGCCCATATGTCCTTCTTCACTCAAAAGTTAGGTATTAGGGTTACATATCATTCTTCATTGCTTATGCGTGTGTGTTTATGTATCTAATATATTTATATGCTTGGGAAAGGTCTACAAATTTTCACACTAAAGGTTTTCTGTTTTTTTTGTGTCTCTTCTGGGAGTGATCAGTGTGTCTTTTTGGCTCCTCCTCCCCACAGTAACTAACATACACACTGGCAAACATACACACTCATACTAACACACATGTACACATACAGACTCATGCAAACACATGCACTTGTGTTAAAAACACACTCATGCTAACACACAAACATGAGATGTGGTGCATGGCCAAAAGGTAGAAACATTCGCAATGGATAGCTAATAGCCGAAATGCAGACTCCCTATGGCTCGAACAAGCTGCAGTGCCCTATCATAGGACGTATAATGAACCCTGCTAAGATCCTTATCAATAGCATAATTCACTGATAAACCAGACCAGCTATTTGCCTTGTTCCTTCGTAGGGATCAGCCCCAGAGGGGAGACCCTAAGGTTTAGAAATGGGGGACTAGAACATCTTGTTCACAACCGCTTCCTCATTAAGGTGAACTGAAAACAAATTATCTGCTTAACTAAGATAGAACAAAGAGAATAAAAAAAACAATACTAAAACCATCCTTCAACATCATCACATCACTCCAATTACCGTATCGGCTGAGCCACAGCAACATAATTTTTTCATGGCTGTGGGTACTGGATTAGGCAGGAGTCTCTGTGCAGAGACTAGTTCGGGCTCAGAACCCTGTGTGAGGCTGGCAGGTTTTGATATGCCGGGTTGCAGGCTTCTTCCTAGGTGATGTCAACAGCAACAGGACTGACGGACTGAAAATCTTGCAGATGGACTGAGAAACATGGCAGCAGAGTCTGTGGAGACTGACACAGGGCAGTCAAGTCTAGGAAGACACTAATCAGGTTGTAAGCTCTGAGGAGATCCAGTTTGATAAATACTGTGGAGGTCTTGAGTCTGTCTAGCAAGTAGGATATCAGAGGGAGTGGGTACCTGTTTTTCATAGTTATCTTATTTAGTTCCCGGTAGTCTACATTGACAGTTCTGTGACGGATTCAGTAATCCCAGCAGGCTCCACGTGTAGGATCAGTTATTCTGTTGGGTCAAGACTCACAGTTGGTTGTGGGAGGATCCCAAATGAGCTGAGATTGACACTCTTGCTGTAACAGTACACACTAGGGAGAGCCAGAAGTGGATGGAGCCCTTCGTGAGTAATAGTTCGCCGAGTGACCTAAACAGGATTGAAAGGCACGTTCCAGGCGAGGGTATAGGTAGAAAAGTCTGGACAGGCTGAAGGTCTGGAAGCCGGAAAACAGGATCAAAGATAAATTCAAGCCAATGGTCAGAAATCATCCAAACGGAGCAGTACGGTATCAGGAAGAACATAGAGAGGAACACAGTAACTTCTCACTGAATAGCACAGTATAACTGAACAACATCCTAGGGTCAGCTGAGGCCTTTATAGGACACAGACCCACCCTTTCCTGAGCAAAAACAGCTGTTATATACACTTTCGGGTATATATTGCTTCGCTATGCCCTGGTGCGCACGGGGTCCTGGACCGCTCAATAGACATCACAACAGCTAGTGAATATGATCTACATGCTCTTAGCACTTTCAGCCTAGACCAGCAGTCATATGCTCCTTCCTTTAAAGGTCCAGGTGCCCTTTTTACACACACATTCTAACACGTACTTATATACACTTGTGCTAATACACATACTCTCATTCTCACTTTCACACAAACATTTGTTCTAACACATTAAAACATTCACGCTAACACACACTTATGCATACACACTCATGTTAACACATGGACATTTACTCTAACACATATACATACTCTCTCTCAAACCCCCTTATTGTCTTTTTCACACTTTGCGCCTCCCTTCCCCTCACCTTTTTTTTTTACATTCCCGGAGCTTTAGTTCTAGTTGCCAGAGCAGCCATGTTTTCACCATGGGGTCACATAACATCAAGTTATGTGACCCAACATTGTTCCTGCCTCCACAAGTGGGCTGGACAAGGTTGGGCAACAGATCTTACTGCAACAGATCTTTTTATATACTCTAGATAGGGCAGTGATGGCGGAATCCTTTCTAAGTGGGCAGTGGTCCATGATCCAGCAATGGATGCGTGCAAACACTATGCAAATACTATACCTGTAACATTATAACCGTATGTCAAGAAACCAGTAAAGCAAGGATAAAGTATAAAGTTTCATAAAGAGCCATAGAAAAAATCTTCTCTCGGTGGGAAAAATAATATATATAAATATATATTCTAGAGGGTGCACCTTGTAACAATGTTGTCCCAGGGCCCCACCTGACCTTACTCTGTCCCTGTCTACCATAGGCAATATGCCATAATATGTGAATTATGTTTACAGGATGTTATTTTACCTTTATCTAGTGGTATTCTTAAATGTTTCTTTTTTAGTTCAATTAGTGTTGTTTTAGGAGGAAGACACAAAGGACTGACTAACTACCAATTCAGACAGGATGGAGCCTGTAATTCAATAGACAAGATACTATCTGCTAGTTCTGCTCATGAAGCCTGCTAATTTGATATCTGCTTCGTGTTCTGTTTTCTGTTCATCTATACATATTGTGTGTGCAGTTCTATCACCAATAATCTGTGAAAGCTGGTTCTTTTAATGTACCGGTGAAAAGTGGGGAGCTAGTAAAAGGGTGTTCTTTTTCACTGTGCACTAAAGTGAACAGGAGCTTCTTTGACAACCATTTATTTCCTTCTTCAGTATTCTCTTTTTGAGCTAAATAAATGTACATCATTTGTTCATGTATTTAAAAGGCCAGTTTAATGTTCCAAACATCAAGAAGAACTCATATTAAAATTATTTTTGAGTACTTTGATACGCATACTTTAAAAGGTTAAAAAAGTAATACAATTACTTACCTTAGGGGGAAGGTGTAACTTTAGCACTGTGGCTTCCCTGTGGTCCGGTGATTGACTGCTTAGACTCCCACATGGCATTCACTGAGCTGGTGCTACAGCTGAATGGCAGTAAGTAAATCACATCTCCTACATGGAAATAAAGGTGGACAGTGGGGCAGATGTGAATTTGTGTATTTTCAATGGGGAGAACTCGTAAAGGAGTAATCTTTCAGCAATCAGCAAATGAAACTGTATATGTGCGTGTATGTGTATATATATATATATATATATATATATATACTGTTACAGTCAGTGTGCATGTTAGTGTATGTTGTAGGATAGTTTGTGTATGGTTATGATGTTTAAGTGTATGTGAGCATTTGTATTAGAATGCTGTTGTGCATATGAGAATACTGTTTGTGAATGATAGTGTTACAATCTTGTAATGTGATCAATGTTAATAGATGGAAGACAAAAATATAACACAATCCATAGTGCAATTTGTCTAGAACATAAATAAAAATCAATAATATTAAGTGAATTGAATGCTTGCCTGGTGTAGGAGTTCTTCTGTGAAAAAGTATAACCTAACCCAGCTGCTGTTGGGCCTCTTCACACATACTTGTAAGCAGAGGTCTCCATAAAGATCAAGGCCGGCCCAAGACATAATGCCGCCTGGGGCGATGTTTAAAATACCACCCCCCCCCACATTATCTACCCTTCCTCTGCCGCCCCCCATTATCTACCCTTCCTACCGTATCCCCCCCCTTTGTACTTACCTTTCAGCAGTCCTGCGGCGAGTCTCCCTGCTCGGCCTCGGTGCGGGCTTGTAATGCTGAGCGCCGGAAATGACGTCATCTGATAAAGATACACGAGAGAGAGAGAGGTATCTGGTTAGTGTATGGTGTCAGCATATGATGTTGGAGTGTTAGGAGTGAGCCCTGGTTGAGGGAAAGGAGGAGCAGGAGAAAGAATGTGTGTAAGTGTAGGGTGTTAGGTTGATTTTTACTGATTAGGATGTACACATGTTAATTACATCTCTGAAAAAATACTGAACCCAGGTGCCAATAACCCTAGGCTCTCTTGCTCTAGTCTGCCCAAAGGCAGCAAAGCAGCCCCAAACAACGATACCCCATCTTGTAATGTTGCGGTTTTAACGTTATTGTGCTTGGCTTTCCCCAAACATACAGTTGTGTGAAAAAGAAAATACACCCTCTTAGAATTCAGTGGTTATTCAGGACATAATAACAGTCATCTGTTCCTTAGCAGGACTAAAAATTAGGTAAATACAACCTCAAATGAACAGCAACAAATGACATATTACACCGTGCCATGATTTAGTCAACAAAAATAAAGCCAAAATGGAGAAACTCTTGCAGTCATCTTTACAAGGTGCCTATTCCTAGAGCAGCAACAGTGGTGGACATTTATAGACATACTTTTTAAACCCTTTCCAGCTTCATGCAAGCCAACAATTCTTAATCTTAGATCTTCAGAGATCTCTTTTGTTCGAGGCATGGTTCGCATCACTTAATAATTCCTGTGAGTAGCAAACTCAAACTTCATGAGGGCAGCACTGACCAACACCTCCAATCTGATCTCATTGTTTGAAGTACAGGGAGCTAACTACAGACTCCAATTAGCTTTTGTAGAAGCTAGCCTAGGGGTTCACATACTTTTTTCCATCCTCCACTTTAAATGTCTACATGGTATGCTCAATAAAGACATGTAAATGTATAACTGCATGTGTATTATTAGTGAAAGTAGACTGTGCTTGTCCATTGTTGGTACTTAGTCTGTACCTTTGGAATTACATTATATGCAATGTAATTCCAAAGGGTTCGCATAATTTTTTCCTGTAGCTGTAGTCATCATCCATAAATATTGCAAGTGATCATCCCCATGAGCTTGATAAACATACACATTGCTTTATATCATGTAAAATAAAATATTTTATACAGTGCTAATAAATACGATGACTTAAACAGGCTTACACTAGCTTTTTGCAGATATCTGTGTGCTTCTTATGAGTAATTGTTGGTTTTACTTTAATTCTGTAAGCTGAATTATGTTAATTATTTTGCTCCTAAAAAGGAAAATGAAGAGACTGACCAACCAAATAGTTCGGAACTACAACCAGAGTTAGATGCTGGTAACACCTATGTGAGGTTTGATGTTCCTGCCCCTAAGGGGAAGAAAAACTGGCCCAGCATTAGAGGTAAGTGTTTTCAAACAGAAAAATGCTAATTAAAAATAAATAATGTGTCAATAAATATAGTAATTATATGAAAACGTGAGGAAAAAGTTGGGGCAGTTTGCTCTGATGTGGAAAAATTAACTGGTGTTCAAAATTACACACAGCTGTCATGATATGCACATGCTTGTTTTTTGGTTTGATTTTAGCAGTGCAGTGTCCTTCCATAAATACAGAAAACATCAAAATGTTTATAGTTAATTGGAATTAAATTGCATGAAAGTATGGTATTAAAAGGATGCAGCTAGCAGTAAAGTTTTCATTTGAGGCTCAAAAGACCAACTGTGTTGTCATGCATTACTGTGTTACTGTAATACATGGCAAGTCTACCGCTTTGAAGATTCTTTCAATCTTATGTTGGATATGGCTGAAAAATATCTCCTGACAAGTGATATACTTACAGTCTGCTCCAAAGCTGGTTGGATGAACATCTGTAGTGCCTATTCCTCGGCTGCACATATGAGGAAGACTCCCACAGATTTTAATGGGAGAACTTTCTGCCACGGACTGGCTTCTTGAAGCCAACAGTGGCGACATTTTTCAGACCCTGGATGTAGTGAGGAGCTGCAGCTTCTACAGTATTTTTTTTTTATATTTTCACATTTTAAAGAAAGCATATTAAAGTACTCATACTTTAACACCTTCACGGCTCTATAAATGGACAAGTACCGTATTTGCTCGATTATAAGATGACCCCCCAAAATCTGAATATTATTTTAGGAAAAAAAGAAAAATCGGCTTCTTCCCTCTGCAACTTCTCTTGTCACTCCCCCAGAAGAAGGAGGGGAGCAGAGGCACGTGACGTGCATTCACGTACTGGCCTGTTCAAGAGACGCTGCTCGCACACTGTGCGACCAAAGCACCGGTAAGCAGCATGGCCCTATTTGAGGTTTGATTAGAAGACGACCTCGATTATAAGACAAGGGGTATTTTTCAGAGCATTTGCTCTGAAAAAAACCTTGTCTTATAATCAAGCAAATACGGGACATCAACAAAAGATGTGGCAAGACTGCCCTTAGGATTTAGATGAACATCGTGTTTTTCAGAGCAGCAGGGACACCTCCCTGCTTCTGCATGGAAGATCAGGCTGTCTATTCACAGCCTGGACTCTGTCTTGTCAGCAGGAGCCAGCATTACTAGCTTCCTGGTGACCGATTGTATGTAACAGTGCTTGGTGCAAGAGCTGGTACACCGTTACATAAGGAATGCCTTATTGCGCAATTGGACATTCCATTCCAGTAGGTGTCACTGCTGGCATCCACTGGAAGCTTTCTGGAGAAGAGGAGAGATTCAGCTTTCTAGAACCTGCTGGGATCTTCAATTGCTTTTCCCACTGGTTGATCACAGTTACTGCAATCAGCAATGCAAGGCTATGGACACCTGCTTGCTAATCACAGGGGAGAGGAGATTGGGGTAAGAGACTGAGAAACAACCTTTCTTCCTCTTCCTCCAAAAGAAAAAAGTAATAGAAAAAAGTTTTTTTTTAAATGAAATATAAGTAAAAATGAAAAATAAAATGAATAAAACAATAAGCAATACAGTGAGCTCAGTGGTGTCATTGAGACATCATTGGCCTACATAAGATGTATGAGACCTGTTGAGGCTGTCAGGGACAGTATGCTGTCCCTTGAACAAATCACTTTCAAATTACTAATTCCATATACTATTGTATATTCATATTACACATTATATTTTGCAGATATGATATTGCAGCGCTACTTGGTGCTACGAATGATCTGGGCCTACATGTTGTCTATTGCTGTGACCTACTTTATCACTCTCTGTCTCTTTCCTGGACTGGAGTCAGAAATACGAAACTGCACATTGGGAGAATGGCTTCCTATACTAATCATGGCCATATTTAATCTTTCTGACTTTGTAGGGAAGGTGAGATATTGGATCATTTTTTTTTAAAGAGATTTTATTGAGTTTTCAGAGGTAAGTATAAACATGATAAACTACATCAACATCCAATAACATACTTTGACCCTAAGGCTCCCTGGATTTTTTTCAGGGGGTCTGGGTGCATATGTCAATGAATTCAGAATTTTATGGGTCTTGGCTATAGTGTCTGGAGAAAAATGTAATAGTGCAAACTCTGGTGTATGTGGGAGACTTGTTGCAGTTATTGTTTCAAGCTTTTGGATATATTCTTCCCATAATGGATGGAGCTTGGGATAGGACCACTAAACATGCAACATTTTGCCCTTCTGGTTACACTCCCTCCAACATAGAGGGGAGGCCCCCGGTACTATGTGAGCCAGTCTTGCTGGTGTTAAGTACCACCTACAATTAATTTTCTTCTGGAGTTCCAGGTGATTTAAGCAAAAGGAGACCCCTTTCATCGAATTGTATGTTTTTATCCACTCATTTTGTGGAAATGTCAAACCCAACTCTCTCTCCCATGCTACCCTGTGACTAATTTGGCCCTTAATCTGGTTTTCCAGGGCTTTTTTATAGAAGACTGAAATTAGGCCCGGTTTGGGCTTTGCTTCTAAGAATAGGGACACAGTGAGCTATTGGATCATAAACAACCTCCACTCCATCTTAAATCTTCTTTTCTTTGTCTTTTCTCCTTGGTTGACAAATACTGCAATTTGTTAAATCTAAATTCCTCAACTATCCCAGGTCTAAAAGTCTGTAGTATCATAACCCATGCTACAACCGTACGTAAGCCACAATAAACCTTATGTTGCCTCATCACAGTTTCATTACAAAAGATAGCAGTATTCTCTGCTACACTTTCAGGTCTATTGACTAAACATCAAGTGCATGCAACCTGGAAGAAAAGGCAATGATAAATTCCAACTAGTACATTTTTGAAGGTTCAAGTAACCTGCTAATTTATTAACCTATGATTTGCTTCTGAATTGCCAAAGTGAACTTAATACTTTTTTGGGAAACTAAACACACAGCTTTCCTCTATAATGAAGCTTTGCACTTTTCCCCTAAAAAAAAGCCATTTACCCTGGTAGAAATACATTTTATTTATTTTACCATAAAACAGACCTTTTGTGGACTTCTACACCCATCTCTCTTAACCAGAACTCAAAACATGCAAAGTGTGCAACCTTTGGCCCATGAAAAGGGTCTCCCCCTCTCTCTATATGTATATGTAAAAACTTTTCAAACGTAACTAGTAGCCCCAAGTGGATGGGGGATGCATCCTCATTTGACTTGAATGGACCAAATTGACTTGACCTTTTGACTTCTTTTTGAACAGAACAATTTTTCCAAACACAGAAATGTTTAGTGAGAATATGTTTATGTTTCTTTATTTCAGATCCTGGCAGCACTGCCTTACAACTGGAAGGGTACCAATCTCTTCATATGTGCCACCATACGTGTCATATTTATTCCCCTTTTTATAATGTGTGTCTACCCTAGTGGAAAACCAACTTTCAGTCATCCTGCTTGGCCTTGTATCTTCTCACTTCTTATGGGAATTAGCAATGGATACTTTGGAAGTGTTCCTATGATCCTGGCTGTTGGACAAGTAAGCCCAGAGCAGCGGGAGCTTGCAGGTATGAGTTTAGAATATTAATGGGCAACATGGGACATTAATATATATCATTGTGTTGGGTTGTATAGCACATGTATGGAAGTTCAAATATTCATTACATTTCAGAAGAAGATCTACACCAGATCAAAAAATGCAGTGTTGATGTTCTATCGTTTATTCATAACTGTGTTTGATGTAGTCCATAGAGTTAGATGATAAATACATAAATACATAATAAATACATAATTTCTGTTTACAGCTAGTTACACATCAGTTTGTGTGGAAGAGCAGAGCTTTAAGGCTGCTCCTTCATTTTTGTAATTAGTTCAGGTTTTAAAGGGACACTCCATCCATCATATGCAGTTTCATGCATATGTTAAGATATGTGCCTCTTTTAAATTAATGTTTTTCTCCAAGGCAACATCAGTGTCCACAGGATTTTTTTCAGGGGTTGGGGGCAAAATATGCTCCCCACCTTTCCCCTCTCCCACCCAAATACCCCCTTACCTCCTCCCCAATGCCTACCTTTGTTGCCTCAGAAAAAAGGTTTACTAGTGGGAGGCAAATGTTAGTTACCCATTAATAGGGAAAATGATATGACCATGGTAGACCACCATGTACCTGGCGCAACATAAGAACTTTATTTTACAATAACTGTGTCATGATCCCGGTCGGAGTACGGTCCGGGGGGATTCCCCGCGTCGCGCTACCGTGCGGAGTGCGTCGCCCGAGTACCCGCGGCATCACAGCCCTGTCCGGGACGCGTCGCCCGGGTGCTCGTGGCGTCGCGCTCCGGTGCGGAGTGCATCACCCGAGTACCCTCGAGTGGCGGGTACTCGGTACTTACCCCTCCCGGGACGATCCAGCCACACAGCGTCCTCATACGCGGCGGTTCACAAGAATGAACCGCCGCACAGTGATAGACACCTACGGTGTCATAAGACACGCCCCCCTGCCAAACTCTTACCCCTCTGGAGGAGAAGCAACGTCCATTGGACGTCATCAGGGTTGGGGGCGGGATCTAGAAGGGCGGCAGGTTTAAAACCAGAGCACTGATGCCGGTTCAGTGCTCAGTTGTTTTTACAACTAGCTGTAGTACTTACCTGGCGTATATCTGTTTCTTCATGTTGATTCCTGTTACTGACCTTGGCTTGATTCCTGACCACGTTAACCTCTCAGCTCCTGACCCGGATTGTTTGACCATTCTCTGCCTGCTGCCTGTTACCGACCTTGGCTTAATTCCTGACTACGTTAACCTCTCAGCTCCTGACCCGGATTGTTTGACCATTCTCTGCCTGCTGCCTGTTACCGACCTTGGCTTGATTCCTGACTACGTTAACCTCTCAGTTCCTGACCCGGCTTGCTTGACCATTCTCTGCCTGCTACCTGGTACCGACCTCGGCTTGATTCCTGACCACGTTACCTTCTCTGCTCCTGACCTGGATTATCTGACCATTAAGAGACTGATCCATTTGTATCCTGCATCCTGGTTTCCACACCTATGCAAACGTAACATAACAACTGAGCCTACATGGAAACCGCAGGATTAGCCGATGCTGTTTCTGCTCTCGCCCAGCAGATGGCGACAGTTACACAGTCCCTTCATGAAATCCAAACCGGACAAAACCAACAGCAACAACAAATCATACAAATACAAGGCGCTCTCCAGGTACCTGGCAACCCTCCTCCGGTGCCAGTCGGGGTGCCTGAACCACCAGTACTCAAAGGAGCCACAGTGCTTGAACCACAAGTGCCCTTGCCAGACAAGTACACCGGAGACCGCACAAAATACCAGACCTTTATAACATCGTGTCAAATATTGTTCGGTCTCAAGCCTAGAACTTATGCTACTGACTATATCAAGATTCACACGGTCATAGTCCTCTTGTCCGAAGAACCACAACTCTGGGCACATCATTTGATCCGTAACAACAGTCCGGTGCTGGACACATGGAACACTTTCCGACAAGCCATGGATGCTCTATACGCCGATCCGTTCCAGAACACGTCTGCTACCAGTACCTTAAGAGCTCTTCGTCAAGGTAAACGACCGGTAGAGAACTACATAGCAGAATTCCGACGTGTCTCCCTCGAGACAACATGGAACGAGTCGGCTTTACATGACCAATTCCGGTTGGGCCTATCGGATTCAATACGTGATGAACTTGCTCGCTCAGCTATCCCGTCCTCTTTGGAAGACTTTGCCACGTTGTGTATACAAATCGACCGGAGGTTGCGGGAGAGAAAGGCCGAACGCTTAGCCTCTCCTTCTCCTACATGGTCCACCGCGAGACCCCCGCCTAGAACCTCACCCAAAGAACCCACAGAAGAACCGATGCAATTAGGACTTATACGGGGTCCATTGTCTGGTGCCGAAAAGGAACGTCGGCGATCTCTTGATCTCTGTCTCTATTGTGGTACTCCGGGTCACTACGCCAACGAGTGCCGAAACAAGAGAAGATCTGCCAGGGGTAAGCTACCCTCCTTGTCAATTCCTGCCACCCACGGTGTTTCTCCACAATCACCACAACATTTGTCCCTCTCCGTTACCTTGCAGTGGAAGGAGAATACCGTCGTCCTCGCAGCAATTATTGACTCTGGCGCCTGCAGTAATATACTCGACTCAGAAGTGATCCAGCGACACAACATACCTGTCCAGAAGAAGACAACCCCTCTACTACTCCAGTTAGTGGACGGACGCCCCCTGCGGTCCGGTCCCATCACCACAGAGACTGTACCCTTACACATGCACATCAACCCTGATCACACGGAGTACATATCCTTCGACGTGATACCCTCTCCCGTATTTCCGGTTATCCTGGGACTCCCATGGTTACGGTCTCACAACCCTCACATTGATTGGACATCAAAT
This sequence comes from Sceloporus occidentalis, assembly GCA_023333645.1. Taxonomy (NCBI): domain Eukaryota; kingdom Metazoa; phylum Chordata; class Lepidosauria; order Squamata; family Phrynosomatidae; genus Sceloporus; species Sceloporus occidentalis. Next base: position 6,208,098 of record JALMGF010000038.1, on the reverse strand, counting down.
TCTGTGTCGTTCCTTGTCAATAAAGATCCCTGTTCACGTAAGCCGCCTCTGTCCATCAATGTAGCACACGACTACAGCTCCCTTCCGATCCCCACGATTCCAAGTCATTACAGCCGATTTGCTGATGTGTTTGAGAAAAAAGCAGCCAACAGATTACCACCACACAGGGCATACGACTGTCCCATCGACTTGTTTCCAGGAGCCCCAATTCCGTTCGGCCGCTTATATCCGATGTCAGAACCAGAACTCGTCACCCTCAAGGCCTACATAGACGAGAACCTAGCCAAAGGTTTCATCCGACCATCCACCTCCCCTGCTGGAGCAGGGATTTTCTTCATCCCCAAGAAGGACGGGGGGTTACGTCCTTGTGTCGACTACCGGGAACTGAACAACGTGACGGTAAAAAATCAATATCCTCTACCATTGATCCCAGAACTCATGGAACGGGTTGGTACAGCCTCCTTCTTCACTAAAATAGACCTGAGAGGCGCATACAATCTGGTGAGGATAAAAAAGGATCATGAGTGGAAGACGGTATTCAGATCCCGGTACGGACATTTCGAGTACCTAGTGATGCCTTATGGGCTGTGCAATGCCCCAGCCACGTTCCAGCATTTCATGAATGACGTGTTCCGAGACATGTTGGATCGTTACGTTGTGGTCTATCTTGATGATATACTGATCTATTCACCATCACTGGTGGAACACAGAGAACATGTTTCCAGGGTACTGGAACGTCTCAGAGAAAACGAACTATATGCCAAACCAGAGAAATGTGTATTTGACAGTGGAATTCTTGGGATTCATATTGTCGCCCACACGAGTGGAAATGGACCCAAAAAAGGTTAATGCCATCCTACAGTGGCCTTCCCCGAGAGACAGAAAAGGTGTTCAAAGGTTTGTCGGCTTTGCGAACTTTTATCGGAAATTCATCCGCAACTTCTCGAAGGTCATACAACCCATCACCGCTCTCACGTCCGTCAAACTAAAGTTCTACTGGTCAGATGCCGCACAGAGAGCCTTTCTTTTTCTGAAGGAGCGGTTCACGTCAGCCCCCATCTTAATCCATCCGATGCACCAAAAGCCATATACATTAGAGGTTGATGCCTCTGACACCGCAGTCGGCGCTGTCCTCTCGCAAAGGGCCGATATCGACAACCAACTCCATCCGGTAGCTTTCTTCTCACGAACAATGACTCCCGCAGAACGGAATTACGGGGTTGGTGAAAAAGAAATGTTAGCCATGAAATTAGCACTAGAGGAGTGGAGACATCTGTTGGAGGGGACACAACACCCCATTACCGTTTTCACCGACCACAAAAACATGGAGTATTACAGGACCGCCAAACGGTTACAACCTAGGCTCGCAAGGTGGTCCTTATTTTTCACCAGGTTCCGACTCCACATTACCTACAGACCGGGGTCGAAGAACACCAAGGCGGACTCGCTGTCCCGCATGTGTGACGTATCCTCGTCTCATCAACAAGAAGAGGAGACCGTGCTAAGGCCAGGGCATTTCTTGGCTGGTACACGCCACTTCTGGGACTTATTCCACCCCACAGCATCTGACGCTGCTCCCCCAGAGAACCTCCAGCTACACAAGAAAGATGGGTACTACTACCATGGAGACCTGCTCTATGTCCCTCCTACCGCACGCCTCCAGGTTTTACAACACTGCCATGACACGCCAGCAGCAGGACATGGTGGTGTGACCCAGACAATTGACCTGATAAGAAGAACGTTTTGGTGGCCCACGCTACGCAACGACGTCCTTCGATTTATTCGCTCATGTACTGTGTGTGCCAGGGCCAAAAGCACTCGGAATAAACCGGCTGGTCTTCTATGCCCCCTCTCGGTTCCCGCGAAGCCCTGGACAGACCTGTCAATCGACTTCATCACAGACCTACCAGTATCACATCATCACACCACTCTCATGGTAGTCGTTGACAGGTTCACGAAAATGGGCCATTTCATACCAGCCAAGCGCTTACCCTCATCAGCTGAAACAGCCTCTCTTTTTATACGTAATGTATTTCGTTTACATGGATTACCAGAGACTATCGTGTCCGACAGAGGGACTCAATTCATGTAGCGAGTATGGAAGGCCTTCTGTGACACACTCCACATCCACCGCTCTATGTCCACATCATTCCATCCGCAAAGCAACGGCCAAACGGAGCGTACCAATCAGACGCTAGAGCAATACCTCCGTTGCTTTACTACCCATCTCCAGGATGACTGGTATGATATGCTTCCCATTGCCGAATTTGCGTACAACAATCACATCCACTCCTCCACACGTTTGTCTCCCTTCTTTTCGATGTACGGACTACATCCATCCATGCTTCCTGGTTCTCCGATCCATAGTGTGGTCCCTTCTGTGACGGAACATGTAAAGAACATACTCGAGACACACAAGATGTTACGCAACACCCTCCATAGAGCACAAGAACGATATAAGGCACAAGCAGACAGACGTCGTTCCGCTGCCCCAGTCTACAAACCAGGAGACAAGGTATGGTTGTCAACCATCCATCTCAAACTGTGCTGTCCCACTAAAAGATTAGGACCTAGATACGTAGGACCGTATGTCGTGTTGAACACACCCTCATCAGTAACTGTCGAACTGCAATTACCCCCGACGATGAGGATCCATCCCGTCTTCCACGTATCTTTGCTGAAGCCTTGTCACGCTAATCCTTTCCCGGGACGTAGTCCCGATCCCCCAGCTCCGGTTACCATAGATAATACGGAGGAATACGAGATAGCCAGCATCTTGGATTCCAGGCGATATCGAGGACGCCTTCAATACCTCATCCAGTGGAAAGGATATGATGTCAGTCACAATTCATGGGAAGACGCCAGCGGACTACACGCTGAAGACCTGATAAAGGCTTTTCACTCTGGTCATCCCAGTCGCCCTGGACCCTTGAGCGGCCGGAGGCCCCTGCTCAGGAGCGGAGCCTGTCATGATCCCGGTCGGAGTACGGTCCGGGGGATTCCCCGCGTCGCACTCCCGTGCGGAGTGCGTCGTCCGAGTACCCGCGGCATCACAGCCCTGTTCGGGACGCGTCGCCCGGGTGCTCGTGGCGTCACGCTCCGGTGAGGAGTGCATCTCCCGAGTACCCCCGAGTGGCGGGTACTCGGTACTTACCCCTCCCGGGACAATCCAGCCACACAGCGTCCTCATACGCGGTGGTTCACAAGAATGAACCACCGCACAGTGATAGACACCTACGGTGTCATAAGACACGCCCCCCTGCTGAACTCTTACCCCTCTGGAGGAGAAGCAACGTCCATTGGACGTCATCAGGGTTGGGGGCGGGATCTAGAAGGGCGGCAGGTTTAAAACCAGAGCACTGATGCCGGTTCAGTGCTCAGTTGTTTTTACAACTAGCTGTAGTACTTACCTGGCGTATATCTGTTTCTTCATGTTGATTCCTGTTACTGACCTTGGCTTGATTCCTGACCACGTTAACCTCTCAGCTCCTGACCCGGATTGTTTGACCATTCTCTGCCTGCTGCCTGTTACCGACCTTGGCTTGATTCCTGACTACGTTAACCTCTCAGCTCCTGACCCGGATTGTTTGACCATTCTCTGCCTGCTGCCTGTTACCGACCTTGGCTTGATTCCTGACTACGTTAACCTCTCAGTTCCTGACCCGGCTTGCTTGACCATTCTCTGCCTGCTACCTGGTACCGACCTCGGCTTGATTCCTGACCACGTTACCTTCTCTGCTCCTGACCTGGATTATCTGACCATTAAGAGACTGATCCATTTGTATCCTGCATCCTGGTTTCCACACCTATGCAAACGTAACAAACTGGTATTGTAGAGCCACAGCTACCTCAGTCTACAATTCCTATGATGTTCAACCAGTAATGGCTAACTGTTTATCATGAGAGCTGAAGTCAACAACAAACAAGTTAATGTATAGTGTAGGCCACCACAGCCCCAGTCTATAACAACAGTCCCCTTGAAGTTCAGTTAGCAATATGGCTGGCTGAATATTATTGTAGATGCAGTCAACCAAAGTTAGTGTTAGTACTGTAGACTTAGTGTACCCCACAGCATAGCATGTTAGCATGTTAGCACAGGTAAAAAAAATCATATGTATTTATCATATGTATTTATCAATTCAAATTTCATATTATTCATATTTATATAATTGGACTGCAGGTGTGCTTATAATGCAGATTGCTACATTGTTTGGCATTAACTACGTCAGTTGTAGCTTCTGATACATATTTTGAATCTATAATGTTTTACCTGTGTTATATATTATTTTTAAGTTACAATTAATTTTTTGTTCTTTTGCAGGAAACACAATGACCGTGTCTTATATGACTGGACTAACTCTTGGCTCAGCTGTAGCCTATTCTGCTTACAGCCTAGCAAGTGCATCTCACATAATTTGCTTCCACACAGAGACTTATAACAGTTCTCTAGCACCTGAATTCTGAGATCTTTCCTCAATCAAAATACACAGTAAAATATGCTTTAATTAAATGAAATTCAAAGGTGCAAAAACAACCTTCATTACAGCTCGAAGGCCAGGGATAGATCTTCTAGATTGGCATTTCAGGCAAATGCCGGGTCACTATTTATTTGACTTTAGTATGCAGCTGAGTAGCTGCACATCAATGAAGTCATTTATTATATGATCCACTAATGTAGTAGACCCAGAACATAATTTAACAGTATGAAAACAAACTATGTAACATTGTAGGAAGAAATATGACTGTGTTTGTGGGAAAAAAAGAAAACTGAATGAAACTAAAAAATATAATAATTTCATGATTTTTAGTAGCCATAAGGACCTTTATTCAAGGGAGATCAGATGTAACCTGCATTGCCGTTTATTGATGGCATTTCATATTTATATAGCACTACACCATGCAAAAGAGTGCAGGGACAGCAACAAAGCAGCAAACTATTAGTCTCACTCTCGGTGATGTTGGCCTCCCGGGAGAAGACCACATGCTGACCTTCCTCTAAAGAGGACAATATATATATGCTGGCAGATATATTATGACATCAACAAACTATATACATTTTATTCCACTGTTTACAAGATTCTCTATTTCTAGCCAAGAACTCTTATTTGTGCTGCCAATGCGGGCCTGTCCACATAGTTGAACAGACTTGTTGTATGAGTGCTAGACTGCAGAGGGTATTTTTTTTTAGAGCTTAACTGTGCCAAATACAAGTTTTTAATGAACCCCTTTGTGGTCTGGATATCCCAAAAAGGACCACAGTTATGTTATACCTCAAGGAGTGTCACTTTATCCTCATGTGCCTCTCCTTAATGCTTCCCTCTGCAGCTGCAGAATGTGTCCTGTGATGACCTATGTACAGGTCCTCCCCAGTCATGTCTCCTTTGTATGCGGTATCACAACTGTGTCTCAGCAACCTGTTGGGACTTACCTGATTATCTTTGTACTTAAAACCAATATACTTCTTTGCTCCCTGTGCCATGATCACTCACTTCTTTCTTTGGTTCTCCACTTCTTCCTTTTTCTTTTCTCGTCACATCTTGGAGTAAGAACCCCAAACGCAAGTTTAATTGTCATTAAACTCACTGTCATTGTGCTTTCTGTCTTCTGCAGTCATATTCGATTGTGGCCAAAATAAAGATAAATGTTGTAAAATATAAAAACAGAAATAAAAAATAGGTGTGTGATACTGAATTAAAGGATTTTGATGTGTGCAACAAGCTTATATTATTTACAAGTGTCTGGGCTGTAATAGATACCTCTGCCTGTAGTTCAAACACAGGCAATATCTGAAATATGCTTGTTTATAGACAGGTTAAATAAGATGCTATTCTAGTTTTTTTTAAGCTGCTTCTGTTTTCCCTTTACCAGCATTTTTTAGTCTTTCATAATATTCTGTGACATTGATGAGTGTCCTCAAACATATTTGTCAAATAGGGACTTAAGGCACAAAAGCAAAAGCCCACTGCTTATTTTATGCCTAAACCAGCTTAACTGGTTCCTTAATTTTAGGAACTACCAAAGTCAAACACTAAAGGAACATAGATTGATGAGTCAGTGGATATCTTCTCAATATCTTCTCAGTGGATGTCCCTGGTGCTTTGTTTATTTCATACAAATAACTTAATCTATCCTTAAAGATATTTTGATTCACTCAAGTTTAAGCATCCACTCAGCTTTTTAGCTTTTTCTTAAGATGGTTTAAAATCTGATTTTTTTCCATTTGCATCTGTGTTCAATATATATATATATATATAGTGGGGCAAAAAAGTATTTAGTCAGCCACCAAGTTGTGCAAGTTCTCCCACTTACAAAGATGAGAGAGGCCTGTAATTTTCACCATAGGTACACTTCAACTATGAGAGACAGAATGGGGGGAAAGAATACAGGAAATCACATTGTAGGATTTCTAATGAATTCATTGATAAATTCCTCAGTAAAATAAGTATTTGGTCACCTACAAACAAGCAAGATATCTGGCTCTCACAGACCTGTAACATCTTCTTTAAGAGTCTCCTCTGTCCTCCACTCGTTACCTGTATTAATGGCACCTGTTTGAACTTGTTATCAGTATAAAAGACACCTGTCCACAACCTCAAGCTGGTGGACACCTGTCCACAACCTCAAAAGTGGTTCCTGACACCAAACCCCACTATGGCCAAGACCAAATAGCTTTCGAAGGACACCAGAAACAAAATTGTAGACCTGCACCCGGCTGGGAAGACTGAATCTGCAGTAGGCAAGCAGCTTGGTGTGAAGAAATCAACTGTGGGAGCAATTATTCAAAAATCCCAGAACAACACGGGGGGACCTAGTGAATGACCTGCAGAGTGCTGGGACCAAAGTAACAAAGGCTACCATCAGTAACACACTACGCCGCGACTCAAATCATGCAGTGCCAGGCGTGTCCCCCTGTTTAAGCCAGTACATGTCCGGGCCCGTCTGAAGTTTGCTAGAGAGCATTTGGATGATCCAGAAGAGGATTGGGCGAATGTCATATGGTCAGATGAAACCAAGGTAGAACTTTTTGGTAGAAACTCAACTCGTCGTGTTTGGAGGAGAAAGAATGCATCCAAGAGAGTTGCATCCAAAGAACACCATACCTATGGTGAAGCATGGGGGTGGAAACATCATGCTTTGGGGCTGTTTTCCTGCAAAGGGACCAGGACGACTGATCCGTGTAAAGGAAAGAATGAATGGGGCCATGTATCGTGAGATTTTGAGTGAAAACCTCCTTCCATCAGCAAGGGCATTGAAGATGAAACGTGGCTGGGTCTTTCAGCATGACAATGATCCCAAACACACAGCCCGGGCAACGAAGGAGTGGCTTCATAAGAAGCATTTCAAGGTCCTGGAGTGGCCTAGCCAGTCTCCAGATCTCAACCCCATAGAAAACCTTTGGAGGGAGTTGAAAAGTCCGTGTTGCCCAGTGACAGCCCCAAAACATCACTGCTCTAGAGGAGATCTGCATGGAGGAATGGTCCAAAATGCCAGCAACAGTGTGTGAAAACCTTGTGAAGACTTACAGAAAACATTTGACCATTGCCAACAAAGGGTATATAACAAAGTATTGATATGAACTTTTGTTATTGACCAAATACTTATTTTCCACCATAATTTGCAAATAAATTCTTTAAAAATCAGACAATGTGATTTATGGACTTTGTTGTCTCATTCTGTCTCTCATAGTTGAAGTGTACCTATGGTGAAAATTACAGGCCTCTCTCATCTGTGTAAGTGGTAGAACTTGCACAATTGGTGGCTGACTAAATACTTTTTTGCCCCACTGTATAAATACATACAAATATTGGCACCCTTGGTAAATATGAGCAAATAAGGCTGTGAAAAAAGTCTTTGTTTAACCTTTTGATCTTTTCTTCAAACAATACACAAAGATTCTCTGCTCTGCAATTTGATATTAAACAGTTGCAAACAAATATATGTGTGCCTCAATTATTGGCACCCTTTTAGTCAATACTGTGTGCTGCCCACGTTTGCAGAACTAGCAGCTCTGAGTCATCTCCTATAATGCCTGATGAGGTTGGAGAATACATGGCAAGGGATCTGAGACAATTCCTCTATACATAATCTCTCCAGATCCTTCAAGTTTCAAGGTCAATGCTGATGGACTCTCCTCTTCAGTTCACCCCGCAGTGGGGTGACTGGGATGGCCATGGTAGGATCTTGTTTTTATGGTGTTTATGTGTTGATTTTGATGTATGTTTTGGATCATTGCCCTTTTGGAAGATCCAACCACAACACATTTTAAGCTTCGTGACCAGGACGTACCTGGTACTTCCTGGTCACATGGTACCTGCAGACCGGGACATTCCAGGTACATCATCCAAAAAAAATGCCTCCACTTCACCACAATCGTGGTGATCACGGGGGCACTGTTGCCTGCCCAGGTGTTAGACTAAATGTGGAAGAAGCCGGTGTGGAATCAGCTGCATGGGACAGACCAATATGCCCCTAACTAGATTCCTTGAGCTGATTGGAAATCTTCATAATCATTGCCCTGTTGGTGGAAATCAGCATTTTCAATGTTTTTGCTTTTTTCTTATAGCCACTTCCCATTTTGTGAATCTCAACAACCTTTTGCCATACATCACAGCGATATTCCTTGGCCTATGTGTTACCTAATATTTATACCCTTGTAAAACTAAGTCATGGTTGAACAATTTCCTGTTTCTAATCACCCAAGTGTACTAAGAAATGTAAAATATCACTGGGATTATACACTGTACTTCAACTATATATTTCTTATATGAATTCATAGGGGTGATCATTCTTTTTATAAACTTGTGTTTTTTTGATATCCATGAGTTCAGAGTACCATATTTGCTTGATTATAAGATGACCCTGATTGTAAGATGACCCCCCCAAAATTTGAATATTAATTTAGGAAAAAAAGAAAAAGACTGAATATAAGACTACCCTATAAGAAAACTATTTTAGTAGTAAATATTAATTCACATATAAACTTTTTCATGTTTCAAAAAACTATTATTGCCCCCCAGTAATGCACATCTGTCCCCCAGATATGCCTTATATCCCCTTATATGCCACTCTGCCCCCCAGAAATGCCTTATACCCCCTATATGCCACTCTGCCTCCCAGATATTCATTTTAACCCCCTATTTGCCACTCTATCTCCCAGATATGCCTCTTGACCCCCTATTTGCCACTTTGCCTCCCAGATATGCCTCTTGACCCCCTATTTGCCACTCTGCCCCCAGATATGCCTTATACCCCTATATGCCACTCTACCTCCCTGATATTCTTTTTTACCCCCTATATGCCACTCTGCCTCCCTGATATTCCTTTTAACCCCCTATATGTCACTCTGCCTACCTGATATTCTTTTTTACTCCCTATATGCCTCCCTGATATTCTTTTTAACCCCTATATGCCACTCTGCCTCTAGAAAGCCCTTATACCCCTAAATGCCACTCTTACCCTCCCCGGACTTACCAGTGCTTCCCTAGACTTCTCCCCGTGCCTCAGATTAGTTGGTGTGTAGTGGTGACAGCCGATGGAGGACTGTGCGATGTGCCCCCAGGGCTTCTATGAATGAGCACCGGAAGGTCATGTGATGCTGGTGCTCCATCATAGAAGCCCTGGCAAAAGTGCTGGCAGCAGCGGAGGTTGTCTACCCGCATCGCACAGACCTACACCGGCTGCTGGAGAGGAGGATCCAGGTCCCCTGCAGCACTGCGGGGGATCTGGATCTTATCTTGTAGTCAGACCTGTATTTGAGGTCTGATTAGAAGACGACTGAATATAAGACGATGGCTATTTTTCAGAGCAACTCCTACTGAACCAATTTCTGGCCTTATAGAAAACATTCTTAAGCCCCTAGTTTTTTAACACTGAGAGCTTTATACAGAACACCACAGATTTTCTTAATAAACTGAGCCAAGTCACAAACCTACCTGCTAATACTATACTTGCTTCCATGGATGTGGAGTCTTTATTATGTGGATTCTGGTTTCCTGACACACTACCAGAACTTTATTGTTATTTTTGTCTCTGATGTGTTAATGTGTTTACTGGTTTTCCTAGGTTTATTTGTTCTGTCTACCTCTCGGCATTTTTCACCTCCAGGCCCATTATTTATGACACCCTACTCAATCCCCCCCGCCCACCCTTTAGACCCGATGAAGAGAGGATAACTCTTGAAAGCTTGTCTTTTAAATATTATGTTAGTCCAATAAAAAAGGTATCACCACATATTCTGCAATACTTTGTTTTTTTGACATTGTGTCTACTGGACTAAAATGGCTAAACCCATTTATATATATTGAGACAGAAAGGCCGGTACAATAGTGGATGGGCAGTATATACGCCTTACTTTGGCTAATTTTGCATGTAAAATTAAAGCCCCAGGGAAAGAGAAGCACAATAAAAAACTACACTATAGGAATGTGACGTATAAATTGTGTAATGGGTCCCTGGGGTGTTTAAAATCCAGATTTCCAGGATTTACAGGTGACCAAGTACAACTCACCTGGTCTAATCAGGAGGGTTTAAAAAGCCTAGCTTGGTGCAATTCAGTCTCTCTTCTTATTTCCAGCCAAGAGAGCTGCTGGACAAAAAGCCTTGCTGGAGTTATTTTGTTTGTTTGGAGTGTTTTGTTGGGAGGTGTGGAAGCCACGCCAACCTAGAGAGGAAACACAATCCTATGTTTAGTTAGTGCTCAGATGAGCAAGGGTTTATTTTTGTTTATATTGTATTTTTTTTTAACCCCTTAATGACAATTGCCGGTTCTGGCATGTCATGCACTAACATCCGGTTACTGACAATTGACGTGCCAGCACTGTCATGATTTTAAACGGGTGCAGAAAGCGATCTACGTTCTCTGTCTGCACCCAAACGGTGTTGCTGTAATGCCTCAACCTCGAGGCATTCAGCAACACCACGATTGGCACTAGGGGCCACCCTTACGAAAAAATTACTGCAGTTTTTCTGAAGTAATTTTTTGGACATGAAAAAACTGCAATACTGCACTTTTACTGCAGTATTACTGCACATTTACTGCAGTTTTACTGCATTTGTACTTCACTGTACTGCAGTTGTAATGCAGTTATTTTTATACGGAAGTACAAATGCAATAAAGCTGCAGTACATTGAAGTACAACTGTAGGTTTGCAATATAAAAAAAAGTGCAGTAAATGTGCAGTAACACTGCAGTACAGTGAAGTACAAATGCAGTAAAAGTGCAGTATTGCAGTTTTTTCATGTCCAAAAAACTGCAGTATTCAGAAAAACTGCAGTAATTTTTTTGTAAGGGCATGTCTGGCACCTCTCCGGGGCGTCAACATCCGCCATACATTGTGTATATATATATATATATATATATATATATATATATATATATATATATATATACACACAGATTCCATGTTAACTGTTGGGCTGCTTCATTCCTGTTGGTTTTTGGAAATTTGAGCCTCTGCTTTTAGCTGAAAACTGTGCTGAAAATAAATTATCCCATAAACAATTTTTTTGTATTTTAGCATTCCTGACTCAATTTCAGCATATCAATAGCTAACAAGGGACTAGCCTAGGAGTTTAATAGGCCAACACTACTTTAACCCCTTAACGTCCATTGATGGGTCAGGCACGTCATGAAAAAACGGTCACTTAATGACCTATGACGTGCCTGGGCTCAAATATAGGGCGTAGGCACAGACTGACCAAAATGGGGGGGGGGCGCACTTCCCAAATATGGCCTTTTAGCCCCCAAACACCAAACAAACTCATGCATGGGAGATATTATTGTACTTGGGAGCAGGGCCGGTCCTACAATGGAGCCAATTGGGGCAATTGCCCCAGGCGGCACTTTTGAAGGGGCAGCACTTTGCCGCCCCACGCGGTTTGTTTTTGTTTGTTTTTTTTAAGCGGAGGAGAGAGAGGGGCGCCGAGTAGTTTTCACTTACCCGCTCGGCGCCCCTCTCTCTCCTCTGCGAGGCCTCTAGCTCGGTCTCGGTGCCGGCTTGTAATGCTGAGCGCCGGAAGTGACGTCAATTTCCGGCGCTCAGCATTACAAGCCGGCACCGTGGCAGAGAAGGGAGACTAGCCGCAGGACTGTTTAACGGTAAGTACAAAGGGGGAGGGTAGATAATGGCGTCGCCAAAGTTTAAAATGACGCCCCCCCGAAGCGGAATTTTAGTGACAAAAAACACAAAGTTTGACAAAGGGGGGTAGTAGAATTAGTGCATGGAAAGGGTTAAAATACCAGCATTTGAAATATCTCAAGGTGTCTAGTTTTCAAAAATATATGGTTTGAGGAGGTAAATTGCATTGGCCAGCTTCAAAGATACCCAAAATAGCTTTGTAAAAAAAATGGTTTTGAAATAGAAAAACGCTACTTGTACTTATTGCCCAACAACTTGCAGAAAAAAGCAAAAAAAACATAAACATTGGGTATTTCTAAACTCAGGACAAATAGAATCAATTTAGCAGGTGTTTTCATTAGCGTCTTTGGATGAGTAAAAGATTTTTCAAATAAAAAGTATTTTTTTTCATTTTATTTTATTATTTTTTATATTAAATTAGACAAATGGTATCTGAAGAAAGCCCTTCTTGTCCTGAAAAAAACCAACATATAACTTGTGTGGGTACACTAAATGAGTGAGGAGAAAATTACATCTAAACAGGAGCACCGCAAAAGTGTTAAAACAGCCTCGGTCCCAAAGGGTAAAAAAAAGTAAAAAAAAACAGCCTGGTCCTTTACTATTAAAGTACAAGTATGAAACAGCAATATGACACAACATAAATCAACTATGCAAACCTTTATTGCTTTTCATGTGTAAGCCTAATTTATTAATGATTAAAATATCCAAGAATGGGACTTCCGGGAGGCGGGCCCCTGAGATGGCCGCTTTTTAGATGAGCTCCGTGAGGGCTAACACAATCGGCATCCATCCACACGTTTGGCCCGTAGATTTTGCACCAACTTACCATCGCTGCTGAGGTGTACCTACTCGGCGTTGGATCGCGGGTTTATTGGCCACGCTGCCCTCTTTCTTCACTCCCCGGGAGCCGTGTGACGACCGCACATGTTAGGCCTGGAGAGGGGTACTTCCTCTACTCTGCCTTACCGGATCCAGCCGCTGCACCGGTGCCGTCCTTCCCTTTGCCTTCTGCCGCTCCGGTGGTGAGCTCTGTCTTTGCCGTGGTCCTCCGTGGCGGGCGACGGGGTTGGGGCTGTTTCCCTTCCTCGCGTGCGCTGGGTGAGGGCCTCTGCTGCCCGGCTACTCTAAGCTGACGACCACGCTGTGCCGGAGTCTGTGTTCCCCCTTCTGCTGCGGCTCGACGGCCCTACGTTACATTGCACCTCACGGTGCTGCATCTTGCGGCTGACCTCGGTACCTGGTCAGGTAGGCCCCAGCAGTATACCTGCAGGGCTGGTCTATTTTTATTTTTACTGTTTTATTTTTTCCTTTTTTTTTTTATTTTTAGTTCTTTTTATTTGCCATTAGTTAGCTAGGGTACGGGAGGGTTGTAGTTAGGTTGGGAGGGTTAGGAAGGGGTGTTGGGGACATATTGGGGACATATTATTATTTCCATTTCACTACTCCTCGGGTCGCTGGCTATTCGGCTGAATTGTCTGCCTACTCATCGCGGGACTCTGTTGGCCCCCCTTTTTTTTTTTTTTTTTTTTTTTTTTTTGTTGTTCATCATTAGTTAGGGTTACGGGTGGGCTCTAGTTAGGTTGGGTGGTTTGGGCCCAATTTGGAAGGGGTGTGCATCGTGTCAAGCAGGACTGCGTCACGTTCTGACCGCGCGGGTTCATACCTTGGAGTGACTGCGCCTGGGTATCTTACCCATTGTTGTGATACACTTATTGCTTTTGTGCTATATCCATGCGTATATGTATGTTTGATTGCTTAACCTTATCATCATTTTTGTGATCAGATTGCAGTTTTGTGTCGTATCTCCTTGTGCTGTCCCGCTCTTTTCTACTCTTGGGGGTGAGTTCCTCACGGCCTCTGGTCTACGCATGGAGAAATATATGGATCCACCACCTAAAACATCCACTCGACAAAGCAAGACAAGAGATAAATCCACAGCGTCCTTCAAACCGGCTCTACCTCCTGGGCCGGGCTCTGTTGTAGCGGAGGGTCACTCCCTGTCCGACGCCTCCTCCAAAGATCCACTGACGGCTCAAGACCTTATTGGTGTCATATCTCCACTTTTGGATGTCAAGCTTGAAAAGTTGTCTGATTTCATTAATGCCGTTCTCGCTGAGTTGGTCTCTCAAGGACAGAGAATTACTACTTTGGAATCCAGGGTCTCTGACGTAGAAGATGGGAACGTCTCCATGGCTGCGTCTCTCCGCTCACAGGATCATTTAATTACATCGTTACAGGAACGTATAGATGATCTTGAGAATCGTAGTAGGCGCAATAACCTGCGTCTGGTTGGTCTGCCTGAGGAAGTTAAGGGCACAGCGCTGCATGACCTTGTAACGACCTGGCTTCCCAAGTCCTTGGACCTGGTGTTTCCTCAAGGTGAACTGATCATTGAAAGAGTACATCGTATTGGTCAATTACCAGTTTCTACTACATCTCGCCCTAGGGCGGTGATCTTTCGGGTCCTGAACTATTCTGACAAGGTCAAGATCCTGGACGCTTATAGAAAGGTTACATCACTCTATTATCACAAAACTAAGCTGTTACTTTTCCAGGATTTTTCTGCGGCGGTCACAGCCAAGCGACGCCAGTTCTCCGAAATCTGTACGGAACTTTACAACAAGCGTGTGAAATTCGCTCTTATCTATCCTGCTAGGCTCAGGATTACCCATGAGGGACATGCCTACTTTTTTGATACCCCTCAAGCGGCCAAGGAATTTCTTCACGCTGGATCCAGATCTCCTCCCTCTCCGACTGGAAGTTTGGCAGTGCCTGGGGCCTCCCCCCCTCTCTCTTCTCGCTCTCGCCCTGCTTCTCTGCCTCGTTCCTCACCGCCTGTCTCTCCTAGGGCTCGAGATCTTTGAAAACCGTTGGTGTCTGGTTAGGTATCTTCCGGCTCACCTTTACTTGTCATTGTACACTGTTTTGATGGTTCTTAGTTATGCTTATTTTTTTTGGTTATTCTGTTGTGTTTCTAGGCACACGATTCATTGTGCCACGTTTTGGTTTATGCAAAAAAACAAAAAATGGGAGAAGCTTAGCACTTTACAGCTAGTGATGTACAGTTTTGTTCTCTACATGGTCTGTTGGGCGTTTGGGGGGGCTGGCTGGGACCTCCCTAAGCCACCATGTTCCGACTCACTCTTTGCTTTATCTTTTCCTCAGCGGGGCATTGGATGAACTCCTGGCTCCGTTGTCACTGTTGTTGTGATACCGTCAGATAATAGATGTGATGCGCCATCCTCACTGCGTATTGTATCATGGAATGTGGAAGGTTTAAATACACCTGTTAAGCGTAAAAAAGTTCTTACCCATCTTAAACGTATGCGTCCGGATGTTATTTATCTCCAAGAAACCCATTGGTGTGACCCTGTCAAAAATGCGCTAAAAGCTCCATGGCTTCGAGCTTGTTACTCCGCCATGTATACAAAAAAATCTAGAGGTGCCACTATCCTCCTCACCAAACGGTTGCCCTTTGTTGTAGAGTCTGAGAGTAGTGACCCGGAGGGAAGATATATTATTCTAAGGGTTAAATTGTTTACGGAGTCTTTCACCTTTGTCAATATATATGCTCCCAATTCTGATCAGCCCGCTTTTCTGGCCAAAATTTATTCACTCCTGCTGGAAATTTCGGCCCCTAACGTTATTTTGGGGGGTGACTTTAATTTAGTGGCCAACGTTTCCTTAGATGTATCTGGCCCTTCCTCTCGCCCTGTCGGCCTCACCTCCTTACCTATGCTGGATCACCTCCGTTTGCGGGATGCTTGGAGGTTTCTTAACCCAACGGATAAACAATATACGTTCTACTCTCATCCCCATAACTCCTTTTTCTAGGCTGGACTACCTGTTCATACCCGAGTTTACACAGGCTAAAGGATGCCCACATTGGTCAAATTGTAATCTCCGACCATGCCCCTATCTGGGTAGATATCTGTCTGGCTTCCCCATATCGGGTGTCCCGTAATTGGAGGTTTCCTACTTATTTATATACTTCGGAGGCGTTTAAACAATTCCTGATTGCAAAATGGAATGACTATGTCGATGATAACCATGAACATCTCGATGACCCTGATCTATTCTGGGGTGCTTCTAAGCCGGTTTTGAGGGGACATATCATTGCTTATGTTGTGGGGCGCAGGAGAGAGGCCGAAGCTAAACTTGTCCGACTCACGGATGATCTTTCCAGGGCATATGCTGCCCATAAAACTCACCCAAGTCCAGATACCCTAAAAGCGTATAAAGAAATTAAATCCCTCTACGATGCTTGGGTCACTGAAAAGGCGCAGCTTTCTTATAATTATACTCGTAATACCTTTTTCCGCTGGGGCAATAGATCCGGCAAGCTTTTGGGCAATCTTATCCGTCACTCTAAGTCTAAGTGTCATAATGTGACTCGGCTCCAGGACGCTTCCCACTCGGTTGTGACCGAACCTAGTGAAATTACACAACTCTTTGCTACGTACTTTGAGGATTTTTACTCCTCAGAATCCAATGACCCCGACATGATGCTTCAAATGTTTAGGCAGGCTAATATTCCAAAACTGTCGCCTGTGGACCGCGAGCGTTTGATTAAACCGTTTACCCCTCCTGAAATTGCCGCTGCTATAAAATCCCTTCCTAACGGCAAATCCCCAGGCCCGGATGGCTTGGGGCCTGAATACTATAAACTTCTTTCTACGTGCCTGCCGACACATCTTACTGATGTTTATAATGGATTTTTGCAAGGAAGGCTTCCCCCGAGAGAATTTACAGCCTCCCGCATCATAGTCCTTCCCAAACCTCACAGGGACCCTACCTTGCTCTCCTCCTATCGCCCCATTTCCTTGTTGAACCAAGATCTAAAAATATTTACCAAAATTATGGCCTCTCGATTGCAACCTATCCTAATGAAACTCACCTCCCCCTCCCAAACTGGTTTTGTTAAAGGGCGCCACTCCACTCAAAATATTAGAGGCCTTATCTCAGCTATCCTTACTGCCAAGCTTACGGATAGTAGGGCCTCTATCGTAATTAGTTGTGATGCTGATAAGGCATTTGATAGAATTTCCTGGCCCTACCTTGTTAGTTTTTTTAAATTCCATCATTTTGGTTTACCTTTCATTCAGATGTTTCGAGCATTGTACCATTTGCCGATGGCTCAGGTTACGGTGAATAATATGAATTCCCGTTGGTTCTCCCTTGGCAGGGGTACTCGTCAAGGTTGTCCCCTGTCCCCTCTACTTTTTAATCTGGCAATTGAACCTTTAATACGTGTCATCGAGCGTTCCGCCGAGCTTGAGGGAATCAGGGTGGGTGATGTTGAGTTAAAGATTGCTGCCTTTGCTGACGATCTTTTGTTGTATCTTTCTAACCCCAAAGCAGCGATGCCTTACCTACTTGACTTATTTGATCGATTTCATAAGGCCTCGGGTTTCTTGATAAATAAACTTAAGACTGAGGCGCTTCCCATTTTCCCCCAGGCTAAGCGTGGATGGGGTGGGTCGTTCCCCTTTAATTGGACTCAACTTCCCTCTTTGAATTTCTGGGCCTTACTATTCCCACGAATTTGGCACATCTTTATAAACTAAACTTTCCCCCATTGTTGCGTCAAATGGAAGACTCTTTTAAATCTTGGTCCAAATTTAATCTTTCCTTTTTAGGTAGATGCCACCTATATAAAATGGCCTTTTTCCCCAAACTATTATATCCGATTCATATGCTGCCCATTTCCTTGAAGAAGAAGGACATCCAATGTCATAATGCGTTGCTGCGTAAGTTCCTGTGGTTTAACAAAAAAGCTAGAATTTCGTTGGTAAAGCTCCAACAGCCTGCTCATAATGGTGGGGTGAATTTACCTAACCTACTGGACTATAATTTGGCGTCTAACTATCGTTATGTGGTGGATTGGCTGCATGGCAGGTCTAGATTCACTAATGTGACTCTGGAACAACAACTTTCTCCAACTATTTCTTTGGCCTCTCTCCTGCATCTGTCTAAAGCTAACTTACCATTGGACGTTGTCTCCAATCCATTGTTATTTCATACGTTGAAGGCCTGGGAGCGTGTTAGACGTCGCCTGGGTTTGGAGGTTCACTATTCTCGGTTCTTGCCCCTGGTCCGTAACCCGCAGTTTCAGCATGGGAGGGAGGATGGTGTCTTTAAACGACTCGCCCGGGCGGGGGGTCGCGCTGTGGGTGATTTTCTTGACCCGCGAACGGGTAAATTACTGTCCTACTTGCAGTTCCAATCTAAATACTCTACTATTCAGATTCACCCTATTCACTACCTTCAACTTCGTAATTATGTTAACACTCTACTTCCTTACCTTTCTGGGGCTAATTCCAATAACCCTTTGGACCAGATAACGATATTGTCCCCCGCCACAATGCTCACAATGTCCACAATATATACTCTGATCAGACCAGTCATCGATTGGGAGTCCCACAGAACAGGTGTTACCTCTTGGAAAGCTGATTTTCCGAATTTGAGTCCAAAACGGGTTCTCCAGGCGTATACGTGCAATTCTAAAGTCTTGGTGTCTAGGGACTACAGTGAGATGTTCCTTAAGATTTTGCATAAAGCATATGTCACCCCCAAGCTCCGGTTTTTAATGGGCTTATCAGACCATTCCCGGTGTCTTAAGTGCCACTTGCCTGAGGCCGATCTTCTTCGTGGCCTCTGGTCCTGTAGCTCTATTACCCCATTTTGGAATGCTTTGCAATTGTATATTACAGACACCCTGGGCATTCGTTTTGCGATCTCTGTAGAATGGGCAATTTTTGGTATACTTCCTGACCATGTTCCTCCCACTGTAGCGAGAGCTAAATTTATCTTGCTCATTCTCTCAGCAGTTGCAAAACGAGCTATATTGTCACAATGGATTGCTCCCCAACCGCCGACGCTGCCTTTGGTCCTGTCGCGGTTGCGCTTTTTGTTTCAAATGGATTGGCTTGAAGCCGTTCTTCATAAAGAGAGCAAAGTTAAATTTTTGTTTAATCGTTGGTCCCCGTATATTGCGACACTAGATGGCGATACCAGGCTGTCGTTGTTTCAAACCTTTAATACTACTGGGTGGTTTTGCCATGTTTGTTTTTGTTTTCTACGCATTATGATCGATTCCATGATTGTCATTTGCTTAACTTTATTTTTGGTCACTCGGATTATTGTTTGCACTGTCTGTGATACTATATTGTGCATCACTTGTATCCGTATATGCCTATTTTGTCATCTTGTCTGTATATGACTTTGTCATTATGCTATATGCTTTGTCTTCTCCGTGTAATAAAGAAGTTTAAAAAAAAAAAAAAAAATATCCAAGAATATATTTTTATCCAAATTGGATAAATGATCTTTTATTGAGTTAATCCTTATTACTTTTTTCAATACATAGCAAATCTAAACTTGGTGTTGATATTACAATATTTTATTGTGCCTTTGTAAAGGGAAACAATTTTCCTATTGTTTTTTGGATTTTCAGAAGAATACCTAAGCAATCTGTGGTAAGTAGGTTTTTGTTACTTTAAGCAGAAGAGTAAGGGAACTTACATAATGTTTTTTTTTTATATGGGTATCCCTTTGTTCCTGTCTTCCCAGTACAATTCCCAGTACAATTCACCAGCAGAAAATGCAGTGTTGATTTTGCTAGCTATACACTAGCTAGAGGTGGTACTAACCGGAGAGTCAAAAGTATCATACATGACACCAGAATATGGTTAGGAATTGTGCTAACAAGAATCTAACATTTTATCAGTGACCATGAATGATCCTCAAGAGTTTAAGCTTGCGAGCAGGGCTCTCTCCACATAATGTATCAGTTTGTCTGAGTCTGTCAATTCTTGTCTTATCATATCCCTTGAATTTATGTATTGTATTAAGCATTGCGTAAACTGTTGGCGCTGTATAAATAAAAGATAATACCGTATTGGCCCCAATATAGGCCGCACTTTCCCCCCCCCACTTTAAGTCTTTAAAGTGGGGGTGCGGCCTATATTCGGGGTCTAGCGCCCGACGCCCGGGACATGCAGTCCCGGGCGCCGGGCAGGCAGCAGGGTTAGGATACAGATCCCCCGCAGCGGTGCAGGGGACCTGCATCCTACTCTCTGATACGCTCAGACAGCCTCCCCTGCCGGCACTTTCCACGGGGGGAGTACCGGCACGGGAGATTGTCTAAGCGCATCGTGCAGACGCGTGTAAACATCCTCCGCTGCTGGCATGTCTGCACGATGTGCTTTAACAATCTCCCCGTGGGAATTCTCGGCAAGGGAGATTTTTAAAGCACATCTTGCAGACGTGCCGGCAGCGGAGGTTGTTTATGCTCGCATCGCCGCTGCTGGTGAACGTCTGCGCGAACAATCTTCCTTACCGGTACTTCCCACAGTGGAAGTGCCGGCACCAGAAGTTGAATACGCGTTATGCGTAGATGTCCTCCGTGGAGTCTGCACCGGTAAGTCTGGTGGGGGGGGGACATTTTGGGGATAGAGTGGCAGCATATCTCAGGGGGGGTAGAGTGGCAGCATATCTCGGAGGGGGGGGTAGAGTGACAGCATATCTCGGGGGGGGACATCTTCGGGACAGAGTGGCAGCATATCTCGGGGGGGCAGAAACTTTTTTCTTTAAAAAAGCACCTAACTTTTAGGGTGCGGCCTATATTCGGGTGCGGCCTATATCCGAGCCAATACGGTAATAACAGGAGGAGGTGCTGTTCAAAAGAACACTAAAGTGATTTGGGATCCTGGTTTAGGGAAATATGTGAAATAAACAGAGACTATTTATATGGTCACTTAAATTAATGTAACCTTTAGGGTTGACCTGGGGAGAAATTTTGAAAGGTCCCAAAAACCTGGGTTTGATCAGAAGATACCACTATATTTCCATAATCTTTAAAAGCATGAACTAAGTGTAACGGGTAAGAGAAGGTGAGAGCTGTTAGGAGGAGATAAAGAAACTTGATTCCTCAGTTTGGGGACACCTGAGCTGGGACGTTTCCCTGCAGATTAAGCAGAATGCAAGACTCCCTGGTTCCAGTCAGATTAATATACCTATGGCATTATATGCAACTCATCTATTTATCTGACAAATATTAGTTAAGGAAGCTTTAACAGTCTCCCTGTAGCCTGGAACATCAAGTACACCGTTAAATGCACAAATATGTGCATGCTCAATAGTAACAAGGGATTTTACTCAACCAGAAGATAAGACTGGGGCCAAAGCCTTTGATAAAAATAGACAGACGTAATGAAAGACAATCTGGAGACATGGCTGCAAAAGTTTGGGGCTGGTTCTGTAAATGCGATACACTGATTCAGGAACCCTTGGTACTACTTTGGATCCCTCACCTTTATCTTTTAGGTATTTCTGGTGCTGCTTCATATCATGCTCTGAATGTTGCTTGTCCAAGGTCAGGACATGAATCTTGGCAGTGGACATGTTGTGGGCGCAGCATCGCCAAAGCAGTATATCTTACAACTGATCTTAACTCGCAAAGGAAATATGTTGTGTATCAATGTGCATTCATGTTCTATACTACTAGCCTATGTGATACGATACTAAGAAACAGGGGCGTACCTAGAGTATTTGGCACCTGGGGCAGATCCTGTATGTGGCACCCCCCCACACAAAAACACTTTAAAACGGCATAGCTTCTATTGTTATATACTGGCGCAGACATTGAAGGTGGTACAGCATTACTGTTATCATTATATACTGAGGCAGACATTGATGGTGGTACAGCATAACACCTACCACTATATACGGAGGCAGACATTGATGGTGGTACAGCATTACACCTATCACTATATACTGTGATGGTGATAGTAGAATTAGTGCATGGAAAGGGTTAAAATACTAGTATTTGGGGGCATCGCTTGCCTTGCTTGGTGATGGCTGCTTAGGACCTTAGCTCCACAGCGAACCCCAGTAAATCCGCAACCATCCGACATTAGGTTTCGTCATGGGTCGTGTGAAACGTCCCTCACAGCAACACGAAGCCCTGGACTCTCAACCCAGATCATCTGGACACTCTCTGAGACATTATTTCCAGACCCCTGCGGTCCTGGACACTCAGCCACCTTCGCCCAACATGGCGCCCTCACCGGCCAGTACTTCCTCATCAGATGAACAACCACCCGTACCAACAGCGATTGAGCCTACTCCATCGGCCGCAGTTCTACAGGAGATGTTTCGCTCGCTCCCTACGAAGGCTGACTTTAGCACCCTCATCTCAGAAATTAAGCATGTGCTCCACGAGGAGGTAGCTGCGCTGTGCGCTGATATCATGGGGATTGACCGACGCACCACTCACCTTGAATCCTCGTTCGAAGCTGCCTCGGCTCAACTGGCGGAATTGCGGCAGACTACAGCACGCCTAACTTCTGTGACAACGGACTTACTCTGCTCGGTGGAGGATCTGGAAAACCGAGGTAGACGTCACAATGTGCGTGTTAGAGGCCTAAGGGAAACAGACGGCCCTGATGATCTTCGGGCCTTCCTGGGCCGCTTCTTCAATTTTGTTTTGGGCCGGGGTCATGACACCCCCATCCGGCTAGACAGAGCACACCGGGCCCTGCGACCACGCGGCGGACCCTCGGACCCCCCGCGCGATGTTATATGTTGCTTACAGGACTTTCAGTTAAAAGAGGAGATTATGGCGAAGGCACGAAATTCCCGGTCATTTGAGTTTGAAGGCCAAGTGCTTACGCTCTTCCAAGATCTCTCTGCCATGACTTTGCGCAACAGAAGGGCGTTGAAACCACTAACATCCCTACTTCGTGAACGGGGCATTCGCTACAGGTGGGGGTTCCCATTTCAACTGGTAGTTCCCTATGAGGGTGCAACGTATATTGTGAGGCAACCTGAAGACGTGGCCTTAGTGGCTGGATCACTGGGTCTCCCGACTCCACACGTAGAAAACTGGTTGCAGGCCACCGCACTGAATCCCTGTGTGCCTCCGGCACCCCGCCACCCGAGACCTAGACGTATGGGTGAGGTGGTTGAGGGCCGCTATACCACATCCACTCGGGAGGAGTAGGGTCGCCTGGCTTTTTAGCTCGGACTCCCATGGCTACCGCGCATTGCTAATGCAGGCGACACGGGCAGTGACCACTTTCTACGGTTGCCTTACGCACGCCACGACTTCTGCACAATATTTATTTATTTTTATTTATTTATTTATTTATTTTATATATTTTTTATTTATTTATTTTTATTTATTTTATTTTTTATTTTTTTATTTTATTTTTTTATTTTTTTCTCTCTTTTCGCTCGCCCGCTGACGGCATCTTGGTTCAGACAATCGGGTCCCTCTACCTATGGACTCCCTCCTGGCGCTACGTCCCGTAGCTTTCACCAGAACTGTTCCTCACAAGAACTGTTACTTCTCACTTCGACTGTGCCACTTGAGATGGGCGCACCGGACAGTCCACCTATCACCTTCCCTCCGGGACCAGGAGCGTCATTCCTTGCCGGCTCCACGTGATCCTGCCTTTTGTTCGGCTCACTCATTTGGCTGGGAGTGGTATTTTGTCTTGTCTCCTTATCTTTCCTTATTTATTTACTTTGTGCAATCATTTATTTCTATATATATCCAATCGAGTCTCACGCGCATGTGGGTCCCTCTTTTCCGTTTTTTTGGGGGTTTTTTTCTCTCCTTCATGTATACTATATTTACGTACGCTAGTACTGGGGATGTGCTCATGCCTGTTCTGAGGATCCCTGATGCTATAGTCCTAGTTTTAACCCCTGTTGCCCGACCTCTCAGTTGGCGTTTGCTGGACATGCGCATGCACTCGCACACTGGGGACCCATATACCAATGTTTATATGCCTATATATGTACCCTTTTCTTTATTCATTTATTTGCTTATTTGTGCATGTGTATGTATATGTATATGTATATATATATGTATATATGTGTATAATTTTTTTTTTTTTTTTTTTTTTACATATATATATCTTATTTTGACAACCCACTTTGGCTGCTCCATGAGCCCTTGGCTCTCGCTTATCGTTCCCCTTCCCCAGTGCTTTGTTGCCGCTCTGGACTCATATGAGCTTCTACTCACTCCCTGCTCACACACATCTGGACCTCCCGCCACAAGTGCTCGCCGGGAGTCGGGTCCTTACTGCTAGACACACGCACACACTCATACACTGGGGACCCGTATATCTATGCCCTCTGTGTGCATGGGTTTTCTTTCCCTTTTTTTTTTTTTTTTTATATATATATGTATATATATTATTTTGACAACCCACTTTGGCTGCTCCATGAGCCCTCGGCTCACGCTTCTCATTCCCCTTACCCCAGTGCATTGTTGACACTCTGGACTCACATGCTCACTCCCTGTTCACACACATTTTGACCTCCCGCCACAGGTGCTCGCCGGGAGTCGGGTCCTTATTGCTAGACACATGCACACATTCCTACCCATATATCTATGCCCCTTCTGCCTATCTATGCGCATGGGTTTTTGAGGTTTTGTTTTTTTTTTTTTACACGATAGCACTACATACGCTAGGCTTGGGTCGTCACTTGCCCGTCATACGTCGGCGATTCCATGGGATGTCTATGTTTCTCTTGTTATGATCTGCACCTCGTTGTTCAACTGTTCTGATTTATTATATGTTTTTTTTTTTCCATTGGGCTAGACTGTGATTTCTCTTTCATTGATACGCATGCTGATTTGATGCTCACTCATTACAATGTGTAATAAATTGCACTACGATGGGTGTTTGCTGTGGAGCATTGCAATGTCTTGTCTTTGTTTTTTGTCTTTGCACCTCCTTGGGTCCTGGGTGCGACACACTTTAGGCGGGGCTTCCATAGTTCCCCTAGCAGGACGGTCTCTCCACAGTGCGGCTGGTCTTGGTTCCTCACTTTAGACCTACTACCCGCCCTACCCGTTATCTGCCGTTGAGTGCTCTTGGACACCTTCTTTGATGTACCCTCCCCCCCCCTTTTTTTTTTTTTTCCTCTTCTTCTCCTCTTTCTCCCTCTCTTTCCTCCCCCCCTTCTTCTCCTTCCCTTCTCTCCTCCTCCTACCTTATTGGTACTCCCCCTAGTGTCGCCTTCTCTCTGGTTGCTCCCTGCTCTCGTGGCTCCTTTTGTTCAGCCCTCCCTTAGTTGTTCGTATCTGTGCTGTCATGTCCCCCCCTGTCGCGCCCTTCCGTGCTTCCCCTATGGTCGTGATGAGTCTTAATGTACGAGGGCTTAACACGCCTGAGAAGCGCTCTCGGGTGTTTAGGCACCTTCGACTAGCCTCTCCCTCGGGGGTCTTGCTGCAGGAGACCCATTTCCGAGGTTCCCAGGCCCCTACATTCCGTGATCGGGCATTCCCACAGGTGTACACTAGTAATTATGCGTTATCTAAATCCAGGGGAACAGCCGTATTGTTTTCACGCCATGTCCCTTTTCAAATGCTTGCCACCCGGAAGGACCGTGAGGGGAGATTCACATTTGTTCGGGGTACAATCCATGATCAGGTTTTCACTTTTGCCTCCATCTATTTGCCCAACCGTAAACAGTGCTCTGCGTTATCGAGAATCCTACGGATTCTGATGGAGTTTAAACAAGGTCTGCTAATACTAGGTGGTGACTTTAATATGCCCCCTGATCCCCGGATGGATACATCCTCGGGGGTTTCTAGTCTACCGCCGTCTCAGCTTCGGCGCTTTACCTCCATTCTTCGCGAATATCGATTGGTGGATTGTTGGAGGGCTTTTCATCTGGAGGGGAGGGACTATACATGCTACTCTGCTCCACATCAATCGTACTCCAGGATAGATCTTCTCTTGATGGAGTATTGTCAGGTGGGTGCGCTGACTGGTTGCACCATTAACGCTGCTGCGCTTTCGGATCACTCGCCTGTTACGTTGAGCCTCCAGGCTCCACTTCACCGGCCCACCACCACGTCCTGGCGCTTAAATGAGTCTTTGCTCTCGGACGCGGAGGTAGTGAGTGACATTTCAGAGCAATTAAAGCCCTATTTTCTGGAAAACACGACTGCGGAGGTGGGACCTTCTTCAGTTTGGGAGGCTCACAAATGCAGGATTAGAGGGTTTCTTATAAGCAAAGCCTCTCATCTGAAACGCCTGAGAGATAGGGAGGTTTCGGACCTCTCTTCTCGCATTGCTGACTTGGAGGCCCTCCATAAACAGTCATGCGATGAACAGGTTTATTTGGATCTGCTGGCCCATCGTAAGCGGTTGAGCACTCTACTTAACTATAAAATCATGGGCTCCTTTTTACGCACCAAAGCCCACTTCTATGAGTTTGGTAATAAGAGCGGCCGGATGCTTGCGCGAGCTCTGCGTGCAAGGCACCAGACGCTCTATGTTAGCAAGATTAAGACCCCCAGTGGCGTGACCTCCTGCTCTCCCAGCGATATAGCGGACTCTTTTTGTCGATATTACCGCTCCCTCTACAATCTCCCTGTGGACCCGGCGGTTCCCTGCAGGGAGTCCTTAATCAGAGACTACCTGGCTGCGCGTGTCCGTCCGTCTCGGTGGAACAGTTGGAATCACTCGAGCTTGACATCACAGTGGAGGAGTTGGGGGCTCCTGGTCCGGATGGGCTTCCCCTCTGCTACTATAAAGTCTTCTGGGAGCACCTGCAGGCCCCTTTCGCATCGTTGCTCAATGAGGTGCGTGCCGGCACTCCCTTCCATCCTCACTCCCTCATGGCGACGATCACTGTGCTGCCCAAGGAGGGGAGGGATCCTCTGCTCTGTCAGAGCTACAGGCCTATCTCCCTCCTCAATACGGACTTGAAGCTCTTTGCAAAGGTGCTGGCTACCAGACTGCAGTCTGTGTTGGGCGCCTTAATTCACCCTGATCAGTCCGGTTTTATCATAGGCAGGGAGGGTCGTGATGGCACGTACAGGGCCTTAAACTCAATCCATTTGGCCCGGGCGACTGGTCAGAGGATTCTCCTTCTGTCCACGGACGCTGAGAAGGCCTTTGACCGGGTTGCATGGGACTACATGTTCCAGGTGTTGCGTGCGTATGGATTCTGCCACTCGTGGCTGCATTGGATCACCGCCTTGTATTCGGCCCCCTCGGCGCGTATCCGTTTAAATGGTGCCCTTACAGGCTCCTTCCCCATCCGTAATGGTACTAGACAGGGGTGCCCGCTGTCTCCGCTCTTGTTTGCCATATCCTTGGAACCATTTCTGCAGTCGATTCGGTACAATCCGGATATTCACGGTCTGAAATGTAATGACTCCCTATATAAGGTGGCCGCTTATGCGGACGATTTACTTTTCACTCTAGCACAACCCCGGATTTCTCTCCCAGTTCTTCAGGAAGAACTACGACAATACGGATCCCTCTCCAACTTTAAAATAAATACAGACAAGTCCGAAATCCTGGATGTCTCCTTGACTCCGGATGAGGCAGGCACAGTCAAGGGGTCCTTTAACTATAGGTGGTGTCGTAATAGCATTCGGTACTTGGGGACCTGGATTCCCTCTGATCTGCGCACGGTTTTTCGCGAGAACTTCCCTAGACTCTTGGATCGGAATCGTTGTGATCTGCGTCGATGGTCCTTTCCCCATATCACCTGGCACGGAAGGGTTAGCGTGGTGAAGATGAATGTGCTCCCTCGGCTTCTTTATCACTTTCAGACACTTTCTGTCTCCATTCCGAAGGAGTTCTTCTCTGAACTTCGATCGTTGATTGCCAACTATATCTGGCTGGGGAAACGTCCGAGGATTCGCCACTCTGTTCTTATCAGGCCCAAAGAGAAGGGTGGGTTGGCTCTGCCTGACTTCCGCGGTTACTATCACGCGACTCACCTGTTACGGATGCTGGAATGGCGATTCAATCCACCCACCAAATTATGGATAGCGTTAGAACAGGCCACCGCGTTGATCCCTCTGTCTTCTAGTTTGGGCCTTCGCCCTGGGGCTCTTCGAGTGTCGAGGACCGAGAATCCCTTTGTCCGAGCTACTGTGATGGTCTGGAGGCAGAGGTGTGTGAGCGGGTCTCTCACCACTTATCCTTCCCTACTAACTCCTATAGCAGACAACCCGGACTTTATTCCGGGACAAGAGCAGGGATTCCTGGCGTCACTTGGGAGGCCCCCGAACTTACCTTTGTCGGCGTTATGGGATCGTATTGCGCCGTTGCCGATCGAACGCGCACTCTCCGACGTTGAGCTCACTCTGCTGCGACGCTTCCGATATGGTCAGGTTACTCGTTATGGGTCTTCCCTTCCGGGAAAACACCACCTTTCTAGAGACTTGACGCCCTTTGAGGCTTTGACCAGACGCCAAACGCTACCCAGACACCGGTGTCACTCGGACAGCTTTTTCCAGGCGTTGATACCGCCTGTTGGAGATGCGGTATAGAACCCGGTACATACTTGCACATATGGTGGGGTTGTGCTCGACTTCAACCATTCTGGCTCGGGGTGTTCCGCTGCATGGGTGAGGTGGTGGGTCAAACGATATCTGCGTCCCCGGTTCTTGGCCTTCTCCTTCATAGTGGGTCCTCCCGGGTCTCGGTGATGCGTACGGTTTTGCGACATCTTCTCAACGCAGCACGATGCCTGATTCCATTGTTTTGGAAGCGTACAGAAGTCCCCACTTTGCGCTTATGGGTAACTAGGGTGGAGGCGATACGCGTGATGGAGGAGCTCTTGCATGGCTCCTCTGACAGGATGGAGAAATACACAGGCACCTGGGCGTGTTGGCTTTCCTTCCTCTCGTCCACCACTCTACGGGATCTTCTCGCGTTCCCTTGAACAACTCCGTTGAGTGGAGGAGTTGACTGGCTCTCCCTCCACCCGCAACTGTTCCTTCCCTCTCCTTCATCTTGTGTGTGTCCCCTTCCTACACGCTCTTTGTTGCTTCCTCGACACTAGCTCTCTCTTTCCCCTCTTTTCTTCCCCACCTCTTCATGCTCTTCTCTCCATATTTTCTTCCTCCTACTCCCCCCTTTTCCCCCTTTTTTTTTTTTTTCTCTCTCATCTTCTTTATATTCCACAATGTAACGCTGCTCCGTTGCTGGGATTAGATTTCCAGCTATTGGACTCATTCGCAGTGGCCAGGGTTTGTGGTGCTCCACGGCATGCTCGTTTTTTTTTTTTGTTTTGTTTTTTGTTTTGGTTTATTTATTTATTTTTTTTCTACTTCTGTATCAGATTGCTGCACTCGCAATTATCGTGCATAAGTTAGACCGCCATGGTTCAATTTTGTGTGATTACATGTCCCTCACCTTTTATCCTTTTTGGCTATCTTCCCTTCCCCTTTCCCAGATTTCCTTTTACCCTTGTTGAAAAATCAATAAACAGTGATTTACCTAAAATACTAGCATTTGAAATACCCTGGGGTTTCTAGTTTCAATATATATATATATATATATATTGTGACAAACCCTGTTGCATGAGGGCAATACATGTCACATTTAGGGGTCATAAGCACAGTCCTCTAGGGCAATCAGAGTCCGGAACACCAGCTTGTTGCAAAACAGTGCTTTATTTTAACTTAAACCTTAAAAAGAAACACCTAACTCCCAATTGGAGCCCTCTCTAACTGAACTATGCTGGTCTAGACTGACCAGCCTAATCACCCACTACCTCAACCTCCCAGCCAGACCCAGCTACGCCAGGCTCTGGAAAACCTCCCCCAGACAGCACACAAAATGTCCAGGCAGGTATTGCCTCACTTGGCTCAGGGATGGTCTTCTTGTTCAGGGCCTCTCCTTGCCCTGGGAGCACAGGGAACTTCCTCTTCCCCCCAACAGTCTCCCTGAGTATCAAGCTCCAGGGGTTTTTAATGCCCAGCACCTGTGCCTGATGCCGGCCCCATAGGAATCCCGGACCGGATTAGTATGAGTGTGTGTAATTTGTGTAAATGTGTTTGCATATGTTGTATTTTGAAAGAGGTGTCAAAGGGCAAAGATGGCACAGACCACCTGTGGAAATTTTCGCACCAGGTCCCCTTGGTTTCTAGTTACGCCCCTGAGGTGTTAAAGCCTCCTTGGTCACAAAGACCAAGACCACAAAGACTTGGTCCTTAAAGAAAACAAACCTAATTGCATGATTTTCATTCTGAAAAAAATAATAGTCAAATACAATGAAAATATTGTTTTGCATTATACACTACTGATTTAAATAATTCCCTCTTAGTTGCTATTGTTAAATAAATTGTTTTATATGTGGAAAGGTTGAAATAAGACCATCAAATTGAACCTCTCCAAGTTATCCTTACTTACACCAATCCAGAATAAGGCAAAATCCCTTTAAATCAGATGTCATTTTTGTTCATATAGTGGGTGAATGGGCAGTCAAAATTTGTACAATGTGTACTTAGTACCCTTTCTTGCCAAAAATCACATTTATATCTGTTAGTTAATTTGGTTATAGCCTTAGTACATATAACAGTGGCTTCTCTATTCATGATTGGCCTCTTGTTATTTGAGAGGGTGAAGAAAGATTTCTCCTGCATGGGCCTCATAACAATATTGAATGTATTTATACATTGTGATGAAGCCATTACTTGAGGCCTGCTCATTGCAGTGTTGAAATCCCCATTCAACACTAATTTTGTAGCTCACCTTTAAGTTCTTTCCAAATAGATGCATACTCCAAATGTACTCTAATCACATTCTCTGATAGACACCCTTTAATACATTGTAATCTTTTGTTTGTCTTAGCAACTTGTACTTGACGTTACAATGGTTACTGTGTTTGGAGGTTTTGTTTTTTTTTTACATATAAAAAAACGTACCAAAGCCCTGTCATATAACACAATATGAATTGTTAAATATAGTATAAATGGCCATCCTTTTTGTAATTTAATTTTATTTTGTAAAATATGCCAGACATGCAAGACCATAAAAAATATTCTATCCATATTTAGAAAGTCATGGTTGAGAGCACTGGGTTAGCGGCTTTACATTTTAAGTGTTATATGACCTTATTAAGCCTAATTTAGCCATTACTTTGAACAGGGTCAACATCAATCCATACAGTCTTCTGTTGTTCCTCTGCAATTTTTTCCTTAATTATTCTTAAAAGATCCTCAATGCTGCCCCATGACTCCACATCTATTGTAGCATAGAGACATGGAACCGACTCAAGCTCCTTTTCCTTCTGACGACACGTGCGTAGAAATTCTTCTTCTGTCTCAGGCCATGCTTGCAACCTCCTACATTAACGGACAAATATATAAAAAAAAAGCTTTATGTTAATATTTAGATAGTTATTGTATGCCATTTTCAACGGTGCCAATTTTTTTTCGGTTTCAGGCAATCTCAGCACAATTATAATTTAATCTCTAATCTCCTGAATTATTAGTAAACATTATAGATCCAGAGTAGGTCTGCAACAATTTTCTGGATATTTAAAGCATAGATGATGGGTCACTAACATTTTTGCTCTTGTTAAGCCCGTTGCACTTCTCATAGTGGGCTCTGCCCAAGCCTGACACATTGATACAGGTGTGGTACTTTTTACCTATAGAACACCAACACAGCCCAGGGGCATTTTTAACATGGGACAAAAGGGGGAGATGCTCCCGACCTTTTGGGCCTGTAACCATTTCCGCATAGTCCCGCAGGGCCCCTCTGTGTTGCTGATACACAAAAAGGATGTGATGACGGGGGAGAGGGCACCACAGTGCACTTAAACACATAAAGCTGTCTTGCACGTTCATTTTGGGCCAGACTCCATTCATTTGCTATGCAATTGCTTAGTATTGTGCTTCTCCCCCGAGGGTGTGGCATGTCTCACCTAGATTCACGCTAGGGTCAGAGGGAGGGAAGACTGCACTGACTGTGACACTGACTAATCTGCAAAGTCAGTGTGGCAAGTCATTTTTTTGTGGGGGTTTTTGGAGTAGAGGGCATAATTGCATGATAGGGAGCATGGGGAAGTGTGTGTGTGGGGTTTCCAGCAAATGCTCAGAGTCTAATTAATATTAAAGGCAGCCCTGACTCACCCATGTATATGTGAAAGTGCTTACATTGTTGCTAAAACTCTTTGCTTATATTGACTAGGACAACATGTATGAATGTAATATGGCAGCACTACAGCTGGGTCTGGGTTCTGCCTTAATTATCTTATGAGTGGATTCATATTTTCTTTTTGGTTTACCTGGCCCATATTTGAATTTAATGAGATAAGAGTTCATTCATCTCTCCACCTAAACCTTTGAGAATGTAGAGCATTGTGTGACCAAGGCATTAATAAGTGGTTAACTAACAGCCCTTACATTACAAACAGCAGTTTCTGACTAATGTTCCCATCTAAGTATATGGGAAATGCCAGGATTTAGTATTGGTTTTGTTTTTGCATAATCCATAAGTGGAACTATCCTAGGAATATGAAATGATCAGATAAATTTTGCTAAAGTTGAATTGTACCTCTTACTTTAAATATCTATTAATCATCAATTAACTGGAAGAGCTTCATAAAACCTAGTATTTCAAGTTACGTATTGCTAGCTAGCAACATGTTCCTCAGTCCTTGTTACCTGATCAAATTGAAAAAGAAATGACTAACCTGTAAAGAATACATTGATCAGTCAAGTAGGTCAACCAGCCGTACTTTCAGTTATAACCCCCAAAACAAACATGTCCCTCTTCTTCTATTGAAAATGTTGGATTGCATGTGATGGTAATTGCACATCAACCATTTTAAAATACTTTCTCGCATATTATTATTCTGACTGATTATGTTACCTGAATTTCTTAAGGTTTTTCTCTGAAACTCTGACAAAAAGGATGATGGGGAAGAGTTTAGCCTTTATTAGCTGCCTTGTACATTCCAGTCCAACTTCAAGCAAACAGTGCTTATTCTACAAAAAGAAATATGTTTTACTGAACAGACATACGGTATTTTATATTATAAACTACATTTCCAGAAATATCTTAAAATAGTGTTATGAGCAGATTAAATGTTCATGCAGTTTATATGATTATTATTTATTTGTCGATATTAGGTGATATGTTCTATTGTGTTTCTCTTGATGATACAATCACAGTTTTTTTAATATTTTTTTTAATAAAGGTAAATAGTATATAAGATACAATTAGCTAAGCAGACATAATATTTAAAATTCTTATACATTTTTTTCACAGCATGAGCTTCAACTTTAATTAATATTATTAATTAATTAGTATTAATTGTAGCACTGAAACAATTAAGCAAAATACATAATATGTTTATGTTTTATCTGTTTTATAACTGTGCCATATGATTGCATTATTGTAAGGGTTTGTGACTACTATACCTTTGAAGCAACAGCCTCAATATTGGGTGTGGTAATACATTCATAGCTGTTTACATTCCTCTCTCTGAAGTAGATAATTGTTTCTGATTTTTGCTTCTTTTGGAATGCTTCTTTTGTTATGATATCTAGAGTAAGAAGATATTTTTGGTTTGTTTAATTTAAGGACCAAGCTTATTATATGCTACAGGACCAGAACATTTTTTGTGTTTTCTCTATGTCTTTGTTCAACAGTTAATTAGCACATTCTCATTAACTTGACCCAAGCAAATTATTATTTTTTGGACAAATAGGTTTTTTTGTTTTGATGACAATTCATTCTATAAAAGTTCAGTGGTAGATTTGGGCAAAACCACTTGCCCGCATCTGACAAAGTGTGGATTGTAGTCCCCTTTGAAAATTCCCCAGATAAAAGCGCAGCTCCTGCAAAATTCAAATCATATACGGATCCAGGGGGGGGAATTGCCCCCTCGAGAAAAGCGGAGACATGCTTTGGGAGTAGGGATAGAGAGGTGAGTCCTGATACTTGTACTTACCTCTTTATCTCCCTAACTCCCAGGAGGAGACAAGGTCACGCAATGTCGCGGGGGTAGGACAGCAAATTGTAGAGGTGTTTATGTTAGTGTGTGTATGGGTATGTATATTAGCGTCTGCCTGGGTATGTATGTCAGTGTCTGCTCCTGCTAATGTATGTCAGTGTCTGTCTGGGTATATTAGTGTGTGTCTGTATGTTATTGTGTGTTTGGGTACGTATGTTAAACTCTGCCTGGGCGTGTTAGTGTGTGTCTGCCTGGGCATGTTAATGTGTGTCTGTATGTTAGTATGTGTATAGGTATGTATGTTAGTGTCTGCCTGAGTTTCCAAGCCTATTATACGCTACAGGACCAGAACAATTTTCATGCTTTCTATATGTCTTTCTTCAACAGTTAATTAGAACATTCTCATTAACCAGAGATGTTCAGATCACTGTGCCCATGACAACCACACGTTTCTAATGGTGGTAATAATGGGTTTCTACTATATTTTTATCTGTAAACATCATTACATATTTTTATTTAGCATAGCAAATGCTAAAGTATAGGTAGTGTCCTCAATTAGTCTTTTGTCCCCAAGAACTGTGGTCCAATGTTCCTTTTTAAATAACGCAATTAAATTTACTTGATTAGTATTCTTACCTTGCTTAGATGTATTAAACTCAGATGCTCCACCAGAGTTTAGAATTTTTTTAACTAGAATATTTGCTATTGTACAGGGTGCAAAAAGAACTGGTCGCCTTTTATCACAGTGAAAAGGTTGCACCAAACTGTATGGGATTAGATTCAGGCTCTTTTTGAAGTTGCTGTCAGGGTCAAGGTCTTAAAAAAAAAAGTAATGTAAAAGGTTAAGGCAATTTGTATCCAAATTAATAGACACAATTTTATTGGAAAATCAAAAAGACTACCAAGACAAAGCATACATTTGAAAGTATACATTTCCATTAGAGGTAGCTGGCCTAGCTGTTCTTGAAGCATAACATACCCTTGCCCCAGACTTGGCTTGAAAAGTACAACCACTGCAAAACGTGGAAGGAAGGTCTGTATGTTTGCTTGCCATGACCAAATTCCCAAGTTAAATGAGAAGTTGGAGGCAGGGGATAGACTCAAGCAGTTGTTTTACAATTAATGTATTTATATATTGTACTGTAGGTATTGTACCATAGATATTTAAAGTGCCACGGTTGCCTAGTCTACGGTTTATTTTCATCTGAAAACACTGTTACATATGACAACTAAATGCCCGATTGTCCTCGTAATGGCAAAACTAACAGAATTTTTGTTTGGCTTTTATCGCTGTTTAATGTTTTAACTTGTGTTACTACTTTTTACTTAAATAAACTTTCATGGTTGAAATGTGATATAGATTCCTGTTTCCTGTTTTGGTGTTTGGTAACTAATTGCAAGATATTTTGTATACAGTAGTGACCAAGGTCTTGTGTTGCTAACACCGAATAATGAGTGAACGTGACCAGAGCCGGCCTTAGGTGTTCTGGCGCCCTGTGCGAACTACTCCTCTAGCGCCCCCCCTCACTACCCCCCCGTCTGTCCCTTTAAACTACCCCCCCTGCCCCTTCAAACTACACCCCCCTCTGTCCCTTCAAACTACCCCCCCCTCTGCCCCTTCAAACTACCCCCCTCTGCCCCTTCAAACTACCCCCCCTCTGCCCCTTCAAACTACCCCCCCCTCTGCCCCTTCAAACTACCCCCCCCTGCCCCTTCAAACTACCCCCCTCTGCCCCTTCAAACTAGCCCCCCTGCCCCTTCAAACTACCCCCCCCTCTGCCCCTTCAAACTACCCCCCTCTGCCCCTTCAAACTACCCCCCCTGCCCCTTCAAACTACCCCCCTCTGCCCCTTCAAACTACCCCCCCTCTGCCCCTTCAAACTACCCCCCCCCTCTGCCCCTTCAAACTACCCCCCCCCTCTGCCCCTTCAAACTACCCCCCCCTGCCCCTTCAAACTAGCCCCCCTGCCCCTTCAAACTACCCCCCCCTGCCCCTTCAAACTACCCCCCTCTGCCCCTTCAAACTACCCCCCCTCTGCCCCTTCAAACTACCCCCCTCTGCCCCTTCAAACTACCCCCCTCTGCCCCTTCAAACTACCCCCCCTCTGCCCCTTCAAACTACCCCCCCTCTGCCCCTTCAAACTACCCCCCCTCTTCCCCTTCAAACTACCCCCCCCTCTGCCCCTTCAAACTACCCCCCCTCCCTACTTCTCCTTATCCTAACTTACCTTGAGGAGTCCTGCCGGCATCTCATGTTGAGCGCCGGAACAGTCCGGCGCTCAACATGAGATGCCGGCACCGCAACGGAGTCACGGAGAGTAAGGGGCGTCGAGCGGTTGCTGAGAACTTCACGAGCAACCGCTCGGCGCCCCTGCCCGGGTCATAAATGAAAACATTGGGGTTTTTTTTGTTTGTTTTAACTTTAACATCCTCCATGTTAAATAAAGTTAAAAAAAACTTTATTTAACATGGAGGATTTTAAATAAAGTTAAAAAAACAGTAAAAAAAACCCCCGATGTTTTAATCTAGGTCCAGAGCGGGCGGCAGCGGTCCCCGCGTCGTCGTCGTCGGACCCGGAGGCGGCGGACCCCGCGGCGGCGCCCCCTGGAGTGTGGCGCCCTGTGCGGTCGCACAGGTCGCACACCCCAAAGGCCGGCCCTGAACGTGACTGACAAATATTAGTAGGGGTACTTCCCCTTTAAATACTGGATCCGTAAGTTTTCAGCAACCTACTGCTCCTATGTGTGAGGATGTAACGCAACCCAGTTTCTGTGATGATTTGTCTCCAGTTGTATATAGGTTTCCTGACTTTTCTTTTCCTTTCATTGAGATAATCTGCACCACTGGAAATGTTTTATTCTTGTTTTTATCTATTAACACTGATCAAGTTTCTAACAAAACTCCAAGAAAGATTGAAAATGCAAGGATCCAATATTTTTGGGGAAAGTACTCCCACTAATATTTATTAGTCATATTCACTCATTGTTCGGTGTGGGCAACACTAGACCTTAGTCACCACTGTATACAAATTATGTCTCAACACTGTGTGGGAAGTGCTACAATATTTGGTTGATCCAGATAATTAATTCAATAATTGTTTGCGCTTAAGTACACATTTTTTGTCTTTTGCAATATATTGGCTAAAACACATACCATCATGTTTATCTAGTAAAAGCTTCATTGTTTCTGTAGATGGAGAGTTACAGGAGATCATCCGTACACGTTCATTACTATTCATCCTTTTGTATTTGTTTTCAGAGCGGTTGACAAACTTAAAAAGAAACATAGTTCGTTTAGACGTAAAATGAAAAACAGTAGTTACAACGCAGAGATATTCCAAAGCAAGCAAATGCTATTTATTACATCCACTCCAACCCTTTTTGCTTTCATAAAACCAACTGCACAGAAAGACAAAAAAATGTCTCACTTCAGTGTGATGTTCCATGTTCTTCTAAATTCACTTCTCTGTGGCTTTTAATTCCTTTGATTACTCTGTACTTTGCTTTGGTTAGTCTTGAAATCACTTGTACTGCCCTCACCTGCTATAGGCCTACATACCAAACAGCTCCTATGGTGTCTATTTTACTAAATGTACTAAACCCTTATTCCTCTTATATCCAGTGTGCTACAAACCTCAGTCCTTTTTTCAAGAGGGCCTCTCTACTGCCCCATTTCTGATCTGACTTTTGACATTTTCATGGCTTCACTATCCATTTCTGACAACATAGAGAACTTTTCTTTTCCTGCTTTCCCAACCAATTTTGCATTGATACCCTTTTTCATATACACTAATAGTCTCTGTAGTCTCTGCAATTCCCTATCTTCTTCTACCAGACTCTCCACTACTTATTCCAAATACTCACTAAAACCAACCTGTCAGAGAAACAATATATCCGCTTAATACCCACAATAAATAAAATGTTATGTAACGTTGCTATCTATAGGTCACCTCCCTTAAACCTCCCCAAAGGTGTCTCTTAGTTATATATAAAAGAGTATGACATTGAGGAGAATAATAACTAGACTTGGGCACCAGGGGGCTCTTCGTGTTCATCTTCGTGCTCGTCTTCGGGGGGAAAAAACCTTCGTATTCCGCGAATATTCGCCCGTTCCTGTCTTCTCTTCGGGCGAATATTCGCGGACATTCTTCGTGCTCGTTTAATCTTCGTTTCCTTCCCGGTTGCCTAGCAGGGGTTAATACGGGGTTAACAACACATCGGAACAGCAGCAGCTGCCGTGAAGGAACGTGTGTGCAACTCTATTGGTCGTTTCGGCAGGGGGCTGGTCTGGCATCAACGAGTGAATTGCAGAACGCACTTCATTCGTTGATGGCAGGCCAGCCCCCTGACGAAACGACCAATAGAGTTGCACACACGTACTGAGGTGTACTGTACACAAAATGACCTAGAGACAAATGCTCCAAGGAACTTGGCCTCCGTTTATCATACACAATCACACATCCATAGATGTTTAATAAAAGAATAGGGATTATTTTACATTTTTAAATTGATTTTGGACCACTTGTAATACATGGCTAACATTTGCTACCTATTCACAATGGCATACTTTGCAACAACCCAACTTTTACTGGACAGGACTGGAAAAAAGCAGGACTGTCCACCAAAATCTTGGGTGTGTTGG
Source organism: Sceloporus occidentalis (assembly GCA_023333645.1). Classification (NCBI taxonomy): domain Eukaryota; kingdom Metazoa; phylum Chordata; class Lepidosauria; order Squamata; family Phrynosomatidae; genus Sceloporus; species Sceloporus occidentalis. The sequence continues at coordinate 6,169,576 of JALMGF010000038.1, read as the reverse complement.
CAGGTATGTGGATGGAAAAATGTTGGACAAGAACTAAAAAATAGCTTAGGGTTAATGTACGGTTATGTTTAAGATTAGTAGCAGTGCACTGGTTTGGTTAAAGATGTATTATGTCTAAATAATAATTAAATTTTAATTTTAATGGGTTTTTTAAAAAAATTAGGGGTTTATTTAAATGTATTTTAAAGTTAGATTTATTATTTAGTACTTTATTATATTTATTTAATGTTTATACTATTGCTACCTACCGAGCTATAACTACCAACGTGTATTTGCATACCTAGATAGCTAAATTAAATGGGACAGGACTGGAAAAAAGCAGGACTGTCCCTGAAAAAGTTGGGTCTGTTGGCAGGTATGTGGATGGAAAAATGTTATAGTATGAAGTGTGAGTTATAGTGTTAATGCTAGTGAGTGTAGAAGTGAAGGCCAGGACAAATAACAAGAGGAAAGGTCCTTGTGATTTGTGCATTGTACGTGTATGTGTTATGTGTGTTATGTGTGTTGTCACTGTGTGTTATATGTGTTGTGTGTTATGTGTTATGTCACTGTGTTATTTGTGTTATTGTGTGTGTTATGTTTGGTTGGTTGGTTGTGTATCAGAAGGAAAATAATGAAATGGAAATGGAAAAGGAAATGGAAAAGGCGAATGAGTGGGCAATTGGCGACCCACTCACCTGCTTCACCCCAGAGCAAAGCATCAAAACACTGTCAGTCCTAGACGTTTGGCAGCGGACTTCCAGAGCTCAGACACAAGGCCCTAGCGTAAGCTGGCTACACTGGCGGAGGTAGCAGGCGTTGCCACACCGCCCGCAAGTGCAACCAGGGGGGAGAAACTGCCCTTACCATTAGGGACATTTGAGGCATGACACCAGCCAGGAAGCGAACTGGCATTGAAGAGACGCTGGCACCACCAGCAGCAGCAGCAGCAGAATTGGGAAAGGCGAATGAGTGGGCAATTGACGACCCGCTCACCTGTTCCACCCCAGAGCAAAGCATCCAAACACTGTCAGTCCTTGGCATTTGGGGGCAGACTTCCAGAGCTCAGACACAAGGCCCTAGCGTAAGCTGGCTACACCGGCGGAGGTAGCAGGCGTTGCCACACTGCAAACAGACGCAGCCAGGGTGGAGAAACTGCCCTTACCATTAGTGACATTTAAGGCATGACACTAGCCAGGAAGCGAACTGGCAGAGAAGAGACGCTGGCACCACCACCAGCAGCTGCAGCAGCAGCATTGGAAAAGGTGAATGAGTGGGCAATTGACGACCCGCTCACCTGTTTCACCCCAGGGCAAAGCATCCAAAGACTGTCAGTCCTTGGCGTTTGGGAGCGGACTTCGAGAACTCAGACACAAGGCCCTAGCGTAAGCTGGCTACACCGGCGGAGGTAGCAGGCGTTGCCACACCGCAAACAGACGCAGCCAGGGGGAAGAAACTACCCTCTCCATTAGGGACATTTAAGGCATGACACTAGCCAGGAAGCGAACTGGCAGAGAAGAGACGCTGGCACCACCACCACCAGCAGCAGCAGCAGCATTGGGAAAGGCAAATGAGTGGGCAATTGGCGACCCGCTCACCTGTTTCACCCCAGGGCAAAGCATCCAAAGACTGTCAGTCTTTGGCGTTTGGGAGCAGACTTCCAGAACTCAGACACTAGGCCCTAGCGTAAATTGGCTACACCGGCGGAGGTAGCAGGCATTGCCACACCGCAGCAAGTGCAACCAGGGGGAGAAACTACCCTCTCCATTAGGGACATTTGAGGCATGATTTCAGCCAGGAAGCGAACTGGCAAAAGATACTGGCACCACCACCAGCAGCAGCGTTGGAAACGGAAAAAGGTGAATGAGTGGGCAATTGATGACCCGCTCATCTGTTTCACCCCAGGGCAAAGCATCCAAAGACTGTCAGTCCTTGGCGTTTGGGAGCAGACTTCCAGAACTCAGACACCAGGCCCTAGCGTAAATTGGCTACACCGGCGGAGGTAGCAGGCATTGCCACACCGCAGCAAGTGCAACCAGGGGGAGAAACTACCCTCTCCATTAGGGACATTTGAGGCATGATTTCAGCCAGGAAGTGAACTGGCAAAAGATGCTGGCACCACCACCAGCAGCAGCGTTGGAAACGGAAAAAGGTGAATGAGTGGGCAATTGACGACCCGCTCACCTGTTTCACCCCAGGGCAAAGCATGAAAGTCTGTCAGTCCATGGCGTTTGGGAGCGGACTTCCAGAACTCAGACACTAGGCCCTAGTGTAAATTGGCTACACCGGCGGAGGTAGCAGACGTTGCCACACCACAAACACGTGCAACCAGGGGGAGAAACTACCTTAAACATTACAGAGAAAAAAAAATTAACTTTCCAAGCTAAGAGCTGGGTAACCCAACTTGGGCAGATTGAATTTAAGAAAGGCAATCTGCTCCATCAGATGAGGTGCCATGCGTGAGCGCTGTGGACTCAGTATGTTTCCAGTCATAGAAAACACGCGCTCACTTTGAACAGTGGTTGGCGGACATGATAGTAGCTGCTGCGCAACCCATGAGAGTGCAGGCCACACACTCTTCTTTTCATCCCAGTAGCTAAGAGGATCAACATTAGGCGCAGAGGTAAAGTCTGACCATTTCAGCAGCACTACTCTCCTTTCTGCTGCTAGCTCTGTCAGATGGTCCAACTATACTCCCAAGTGCCTCTTCCCAAAACGCAGCTGCTCCACTCAGCTATGTTGTGCTGCTTGTGGCACTGCTGCTGATGCTGCTGCTAGGAGTAGCAGACCACATCATCTCTTCCTCCTCCTGCACCTCTCCCTCCTCGGACAGCATTCCCATTTTACACTGCCAGTCATGCACCTTGTTGACCAATTGCTCCCGGTAGCTACTGAGAACATTAAATTTCAAAGCTAGCTTTCCCTTAATTCTTGGATCGCAAAGGCACGCTAGCATCATTTCGGGACTCTCTTCCATTTGTTTGCGAAGGTGTACTTTTAGCAGATCCTTCAGCTTCCTGACTATGGCTGCTACGTCAGGATGTAGAGTGCCACCTTGAACAGCCTCACGGTTTCCAAGGAACACATCCATCTTGCTGCCTAGATGGGAGAACACTGGGATTACTTGGGCCAGACTGTCCAATCCTCCCTATTCAATGGAGAGGTAATCCCAATATTGTGCTCTGAGGCAAGATTATGGATTGCCCTCTGCTGCTCCAAAATCCTCTCCAGCATGTCTAACGTGGAGTTCCACCGTGTACTGACATCCTGACGTAGGCAGTGTACGGGAAGACCTGCCCTCTCTTGCTCTTCCCTCAAAAGTTGGCTAGCCTTCACACTATGGTGAAAGTGCCCAGCGATCTTTCTGCAGCGGGACAGAACTACTGCTGCCACATTAGTTCCACATTAGTGCCACATTGCTGCCTTCACTACAAGATGGATGATGTGGGCTGCACAGCGCACACCAACAATATGACCATCTCGCAGCGCTTTCACCATATTGGCACCTCCGTCAGTTACCACAAAACCAACTTCAACATTGGTGCCCGCCTCTGCTCCCACCCAAAGGCTAAACATTTTCCTCATTGCATGCAGAATATTTTGGGAAGTGTGCTTTTCATCCATCACTTCTGCATGGAGAAGGAAAGATCGGTAGCCTGCTGCAGCACCTTCTTTAGACACACCGGGCTGCCACCAGTGTGCTGTCAAAGAAAGAAAGGCATGCTGGCCGCTAGGTGCACTCCACAAATCTGTAGTGAAATGAACAGACTGACCAGCAGCCTTGGAAAGCTCCTCTTTCACTGCTGCAACACAGGACCGATAGAATGAGGGGACAATGTTCCTGCTGAAAGTGGAACGTGACGGAACTGTATATTGTGGAGCCACAGCCGCCATCAATTGTTTGAAAGGCTCCCCTTCGATCATAGAGAAGGATGCCCCTCCAACAGCAATGAACTGACCAATCAGTCGCGTTACTTTATTGGCCTGCTGTTTGGGCATTGACCTTTTGGATTGGAATGCCACAAATTGTTCCAGGGTGGGCTGGACATGCAGTGCTCCAACCTGCCTTGGTCTCTGGCTGCCAGCACTAGCTGCTGCTGCTGCTGCTATTGGCTCAGAAGAAGAAGCTGTTAGGGTTTTTCCACGGCCACCAGCTATGCTGCCTGCACTAAGTTTTACTTCTGCATCTTTCCCCAATAGCACAGCGTTGTGTTGAGTGCTGAGGTGATGCTTCATGCTAGCACTGGTAAAATGGCCAGACACTTTCCCTCTGCTTATTAGCTTCCCACAATGTTTGCACTTTCCATAGCGCCCTTCTTCAACATTTTCAAAGTGCTCCCAAATTGGGGCGCGCATAGCCTTGGAGTGTGCCTTGGGTGCTGCTCCTACTGCTCGGGGTGGATGAACAGAGGCAGAACTAGTGGTGGTGGGACTGGTGGTAACAGTACTGGCCATAGTGGGACTGCTAATTGCTTTAGATTTGCTAGGTTTTGCTGCTGCTGCTGGTGGTGGTGGTGATGGTGATGATCGTAGCGGAGAAGGTGGAGGCTCAGGGGAAAATTGTGCACTAGTCATTTGGACACTGCTCCCTGAGGAATCTGATTCCTGACCACTCATCTCCTCTACTTCCTCTGGCTCATAGTCTAGCTCTTCATTAGCCAGATCGAATGGAATTCCTGCTAGGCTGGAGCTAAGACTGATATTGTCGTGAGACTCGTGACTAGTAGTAGTGTGAGCAGGAAGAATAGACTCTGCACTTGGCCTCTCAGTCTCAGGCTCCTCTGCTACCTCGCTAGGTGGAGTTCCACTATGTGTAGCCCTCTCTCTAACTGTCTTTACAAAAATTTTGTAAGGACTTGGTGGCTTGCTAGAGGTACTAGGAGGACATGGCGTGGCGGTACCAGTGGGAACAGTAGGCGCAGCACTAGTGGTGGTAGAGGCGGTGGTGGTGGTGGTTTTCCCTACAAAGGAATGAGATCGCTTTGGTTTGGGACCCCTCTGAGTCTTGCTGCTAATTTGGCTCTGCTTGGTACCTTGCATGCTGCTTGTGGATGGGGAAGATGCTGCTTGGGGCAAAAGGCACTTCTTTTTAGTCACTGGGCTGGTACTACTTGTGCTACCCTTTAACTTTGAACGTGCTTCTGGTGCTTTAGGCTTTCCGTAAAAAACCATAGAGCTTGTGGGCCTAGCCGCACTACTACTGCCTGCTTTTGGTGCCTTTCCTTTACTTGATGATCCTTCAAGCAATGCTTCCCCAAATGATAAGCGAGAGCTTGGCCTACTTGGCCGACTAGACTGACGCAAAGGCTGCATCTTAGAACTGGTGGTGGTGCTGGTGGTGGTGGTGGTAGATGGAGCTTGTCCCTCCTTAGTCCCAAAAGGAGGATCCATTTCAAATTTTTTGTTGTGTGTGTAGTGTAGTGTAGTGTAGTGTTTAAAAAACTATAAAAAAAAAAAAAAAAAAAAAGGAAAAACGAATTAAAGACAAAAAAATTAGAGGAAGTTCTCTTCAGTGCTACTGCTTAAAAAGTAAAACTATGCACTACTGCACTGTGCTGTTGTGTGCAATCTGCCAAAGTGCTAAAGTTATTTAAATTATTAACTCAAGATTAACTATTTAATAACTAGCAGTATTTTATTTTTAATTTGAATTTACACGGGCCTAAGAGCTTAGCCTACTACTATGCTAGCCTAAAGCTATATTTCCTTACTATAAATCTACCTCTAGGCAGACGCTCTCAAACCCACTAAGATAAAGTGAGGTTAAATCAGATTCAGTATATGATTTATTAATTAATATTAAGTTATATAATATTAATAGATTAGAAATAATTTACTTATATATTATGTATTATAGATAGAAGAATATAGATTATGAATTAGAATTTAGAATTAGAATTACTTATATTATAGATTATGAATTAGAATTGATATTGTTATATATTATTTATAATATATTATAAATTAAGATTAAAGAAGATTAGAATTATTTTAGTACTACAGCTAGTAGCTTGAAGCTTTGCTTAGTACAGCTCGTCACAGTCAATTTTTCTTGAAAAGAATTAGAAATAAAATAAAATGTCACAGCAAAACAGTTAGCTTCACTGCTTGCTGAACAAAAACACACAGCACTTATGTGGCTGCACTCACTAGCCCAACAAGTTCACTTCACTGATGGACTGAGGTGAGCAAAACACTAAGGGTACTTTTAATAAAATTGAAATAAAATGTAAAATAAATGAGAAAATCTTTGCAAAACAGTTAACGTCACTGCTTGCTGATCAAAAAAAACCACAGCACTTATGCGGCTGCACTCACTAGCCCAACAAGTTCACTTCACTGATGGACTGAGGTGAGCAAAACAAATGAAATAAAATGAAAGATTATTAATTAAGAAAAATTGACTTGGTCTCTTGCTGTTGCTAAAACAAAGCACAAACTATAGAGCTGCAGCACCAGTACTAATAAGATTAGCTGAACTATACGCTAGTAGTAATTAATTAATATTATTACTTTTATTTATAGCTAATTTAATTAACTATTAAGATAAGAAAGAATTATAGAATTATTGATATTACTGATTTTAGATTAGACACTAGTAGATGTCTTGAATGTCTACAGTACACTCTACACTAGTATACTATTACTAACTATAACTGACAAATATATATATAATTTTATAATGAATTCAATTATTAATTATATTAATTAATATTACTGATTTTAAATTAGACACTAGTAGATGAATGTCTACAGTACACTCTACACTAGTATACTAGTATATATATATATGACTGACAAATATATATATATATAATATTATAATGAACTATTAAATTATAGATTCTATTAAATTATTATTTATAAATTCTATTTAATTTAGTTAAGCAGGACAGGCAGTAGGCACTAGTGCCAGCCCAGGGCAAGGGCACCCCAGTGCCACTGAGACACTGGGTGCACTGTCAACTCAACAGCACTTACACTACAGTTGATGACAAATTAAATAAAAAAAAAATTAAATTAATCAAATTATTATTATTAATTATATTAAGTAGCACTGAAGTGAGGATGAAGTACACTGTGAGATATGGCAGGCTAAGGCTTACCAGTCTCACACAGAACAGAACAATCTCTCTGTAACGCTCGGATGCAGCACAGCAGTGTTGCCAAAGCAGTCACAGCGAAAAATGAATGGATCTCTCAGGCAAGCTCTGGTCTTATAAAGGCGCCTTCAGAATTCAAAAAACAGCAGCACAGGAATTGGACGAGACCCTTAGCGTGACGTCACAAGAGTGAGCTGATTGGACAGACGAGATCAGCGTACTCCTGTTTGAAATTTTGGCGGCTGCGCGGCAAAAACGAAGACGATTCTTTGTGGTTGTGAGTCTTCGTCTTCTCCTATGTTTTGCCGGCACTGTATTCTCTTCGGCGTGTCTTCGGAACGAACAAAAAAACGGCCTCTTCGTGCTCGTTTTCATGTTCGCCCGAAGACGAATGCGCAAGTCTAATAATAACTATGTATTTTATTTACACAATTTCATTTATAACAAAATGTGTGCTGTTTCTGTACACAGTACTGTAAGTTACAGCTGTAGAACACTGGGATATGTTCATAACCACCAAACATTCTGACATAATAGAAAAGAGAGGTGTCAGGGGAGGAAAGAAGGACTGGGGGTGTGAGGCCAAAAAAAAGGAACTTCCCACTTGGGAGTAGGGTGACCACATCGGGCACTCTTTTCCAGGACACATATAACTTTGACATCTTTGACATCTTGCTGACCAGTCCTGATAAAATGCTGCTCTGCAGTATGGGGCATGTATAGACTTATGGAAGGGAAATAATTAGTTACATATCGCCCATACTGCAGGCAGCACTTTATCTGAGCCGATCATCAATATGTAAAAAATATATGTGAAAACACTTTATATTAAACAATTATATTGGAAAACATGGCCTATTTAGCCACCCTACTTGGGAGGTATGCCTTACTATCAGTCTCAATTTCCTATAACCTAATAGTCTGCAAACTCACAAAGAGGGCCCTTGTCTTCCTCTCCACCAGCATGCATTAAAATATGTTCATATATTTGTTAACTTTATAGTTATTTGAATTTTTTATAGTATATGGTAACAGGGCTATGGAGTTTGCTGGTGCTGTACAAATAAAATGTTATGTAATGCTACTTGAGGCACATTTGCTTCCATTTCTGATTTCTGTGTTTCTTCCCTGCACCACCTCTTATGCTGTTGGGATACATGTGGAAAACAGCTGGGTTGCATTAAAATCATGACCACCCTGCATGAACTACATGTTTTGGCAGACAATAAAGAGGCCATTATCAGGGCATAAAAATAGCAGACTGCGATTTTTAAGCCCCGATAAAGACTTAAAGCAGGAACTTACATTGAGGCATGTCCCTACTAGTTGCTTGCTTATCTAAACACTTCTGCATCTCCATACCTGTTGCTTTTTGTTATTTTTAGTACTAAAAATACACATAAAAAGGAGCTTTTTGGCAGGGGTCCGTGAAGTCAGCTTCTGGTGTAACAATTACTGAACAAATATATTAATTTGATTAAAAAAATGCATTGAGAAGACATCCTCATCTTAAAAAGGGAAGTCCAAAGGAAACCAATATTTGTCTTTCACCATTGAGTACAGTGCTGTATACAACAATGTAGTTTAGCCTTTTAATTCCAATAACCTTCCAAAACAATTGCAGACCTGGATGCTACCATTGCAGGTTTATGGGTTATGTCAATGAAATCCTGCTTATCCAAAGAAAATCCTTTCTCCATAGACTTTGAATAGTCAGAGAATACGTGTCTGGGTGATTAGGACTGAGCAGTTCTATTGTTTAAAACAAGGCATGATAATAAGGTATGATAAGATATTACACTGTGTATCTAGTAAATAACAGCACTATAACACATACTAATTATTCAGCTCTCTTGAAATATATTACGTAAAAACGCTTCCAACATATTTTACTTGTTTTGTCACCGCTAATAAAACATCTTGGTAGGAGCTCCCCTTTACAAACTTTACCTGCAAAATTTGTCCAAACAGAAAACTTGCTCTTGAAAGACGTGGGCTGCTCTTGGAGTCAGTTTGCATAGATGTCTCATCTGGTTGAAGTGTATTCTACAGAGTGTAAATAGAAGATTTATTTGTATTTGCAATTGATTTTAGGTTTATCTTTGAGTATTTAGCTATGTAGTACTCATTTTATGAGCAATAAAAAACTGTTTGTGACCAAGCTATATATTTAGACAGAATAAGCTCCTGGTTATGTCTAGAGGGGGGCTTCAAAGGACCTACTGAGAAGCAGAAACGGAGGCAGGTGCACAGCACCCAGGTGGCAGGGAGCTGAGGAGAGAGAGGGGCGCCAAGCTCATGAAAGAGTTTTCAGCATCAGCTCTACTCTCTTTCCTCCGCTCCCTGCTGCCACCCACCTCGGCTCTGCCCTGACTGTGGTGGTCACCATGGATCATTAAAGTTGTGGTATACCACTGTCAGGCTCAGTATATACAGTGTATATACAGTATATTAATTGAAGTTATTTGGAGGGGAGTTATACTGTATCCCTCAGTATAAAAATGTGAAATAATTTTGGGGAAATCTGTACTATTATTTCTGTAACTCTCTACACTTCTAATATCATGAATTTCCTTGTTATTTATTTATCCACTTTCCTCAAAATAACCCCAATAAAGATATATTGGGGGGCAAAATTTTCTGTTATTGCCTCGGGTGCAACAAGAGCTAGCTACGGCTTTGCCCCTCTTGCTTAGCGACTTCTTTAAGTTAGAGCGCAGGATGTTACTGAAACATTTAGTGTAATGCTTTTTGGAGAGCAAATATATCACCGATGACCTGTTTGGTCCCAAAATGGCACTGACAAGCTGTTTGGGGACAAGGATTGCAGTGACCAAGTGTTTGGGGTGTCTGGTTATTGTGTGTTAGCATCGAGTGTCTGTGTAGTGGTGGGGGGAAAAAACCTCTTACTCTCATAGCTCGTAGTGTATTGCTTGAACCTTCTCCATCATCTTTGATGCCTCTTTGCATTAATTTCTGCAGCTTGACCAAAAATATCTGCTGAGCCCTGGGAAAGAATAAACAAAATGTTTCACTACATTAGAGAGTATAGTGCCTTGCAAAAGTATTCACCCCCTTGGCATTTTTTCTATTTTGTTGCATGACAACCTGGAATTAAATTAGATTTATATTTGGATTTCATCTAATGGAGATACACAAAATAGTCCTAAGTAAAATGAAGAAAATATATTTTTTTTTAAAACCGCAAATGTATTCCCCCCTTTGCTATGAAGCCTTAAAATAGATTAAATAAATAAGATCTGGTGCAACCAATTACTTTCAGTCGTCAAATAATTAAATAAAGTCCATCTGTGTGCAATCTAAGTGTCACATGACCTCAGTATATAAACACCTGTTCTGAAAGGCCCCAGAGTCTGCAACACCACTGAGTAAAGGGCACCACCAAGCAAGCAGCACCATGAAGACCAAGGAGCACTCCAAACAGGTCAGGGACAAAGTTGTGGAGAAGTACAGATCAGGGTTGGGTTATAAAAAAGGTATCTGAAACTTTGAACATCCCACAGAGCACCATTAAATCCATGATTAAGAAAGAATATGGCACCAAAACAAACCTGCAAGAGATTATTAATCAATACAGAATCTGTGGTATGATTAAAGATTACTGTACACCAGCAGCTTGAACTTGAAGGAGCTGGAGTAGTTTTGCCTTGAAGAATGAGCAAAAATTCCAATGGATAGATGTGCCAAGCTAATAGAGATGATTTTAACTGATTTATGTATTTTATTTCTGATTTAATCTTATGGATATCTTCTGGGAACATCTTGGATGATGTCTGCTGCTTGCGATACCAATCTCTATATAATAAATTTATTTAGAAAATGTTGCCTTCACTATTCCTGAAAAAGGAAGAGAGATCTACAATACCATTTTCTGAAGAACCCTTACCATTATTCTCCTTGTGATTGCAATGTTTATTATTATAGATTTTGTTATACATTATACCTCTGCACTATAAATATACCGTATTTGCTCGATTGCAAATGCTCTGAAAAATACCCCTCGTCTTCTAATCGGGGTCGTCTTCTAATCAGACCTCAAATAGAGGTCTGATTATGAGACTAAGATCCAGATCCCCCGCACCGCTGCAGGGGACCTGGATCCTCCTGTCTCCCCCCCCCCATTTAACACCCCCCTACACACACACTTACCGGTGCTTCCTGCTGTATTGCCGGGGCAGCGGGTTGACGTCTACGCGATCCGCGTAGACAACGTCCGCTGCAGCCGGAAGGAGGTGTGGCTAGCAGCGGGGGTTGTCTGCGTCCGTCGCGCATACCTTCCCCGACTGTCAGAGATCAGAGTTCCCCGCACCGGTGCGGGGAACTCTGATCTCTGACAGCCGGGGAAGGTATGCGCGACGGACGCAGACAAACCCCCGCCACCAACTCCACCTCCTTCCGGCTGCAGCGGAAGGAGACGTCAACCTGCTGCCCCAGCAATACAGCAGGAAATTGGAAGCACCGGTAAGTGTGTGTGTGTGTGCGTGTGTGTGTGTGTTAAATGGGGGCATAGGGCATTTCTGGAATGCCTTATACCCCTATATGCCACTCTGGCACTTAGGGGGTTAAAAGGCATATTATGGGGCAGAGTGGCATATAGGGAGGTATAAGGCATTTCAGGAGGCAGAGTGGCGTTAATGGGGCATTTAATAGAGCACTCTGCCTCCTGAAATGCCTTATACCTCCCTATATGCCACTCTGCCCCATAATATGCATTTTAACCCCTAAATGCCAGAATGGGATATAGGGGTATAAGGCATTTCTGGAGGCAGAGTGCTCTATACAATGCCTTTTAACTCCCTTAATGCCACTCTGCCTCCTGGAATGCCTTATACCTTCCTATATGCCACTCTGCCCCATAATATGCCTTTTAACCCCCTAAATGCCAGAGTGGCATATAGGGGTATAAGGCATTTCTGGAGGCAGAGTGCTCTATACAATGCCTTTTAACTCCCTTAATGCCACTCTGCCTCCTGGAATGCCTTATACCTTCCTATATGCCACTCTGCCCCATAATATGCCTTTTAACCCCCTAAATGCCAGAGTGGCATATAGGGGTATAAGGCATTTCTGGAGGCAGAGTGCTCTATACAATGCCTTTTAACTCCCTTAATGCCACTCTGCCTCCTGGAATGCCTTATACCTCCCTATATGCCACTCTGCCCCAAATTATGCATTTTAACCCCCTAAATGCCAGAATGGGATATAGGGGTATAAGGCATTTCTGGAGGCAGAGTGGCACATAGGGGGTCAAAAGGCATACCATGGGGCACAGTGGCATAAAGAGGGTTAAAAGGCATATCATGGGCCACAGTGCCATATTGGTGTGGCAAGCCTGGGGGCAGATGTGCATAACTGGGGGACAGGTTGGAAAATACAAGGAAATAAAAACAAAAAAAATATTTTTCTCAATCATAGCTTTTATTTAAAAAAATAGTTTACATGAATTAACATTTACTGGTAAAACTTTTTTCCTTTAGGGTCGTCTTATATTCAGGCTTTTTCTTTTTTTCCTAAGTTAATATTCAGATTTTGGGGGGTCGTCTTATAATCGAGCAAATACGGTATATATTATTTTTTGGTAGAAAACATCACTATATATACAAAGAAAAACACTTGAAGAGCTCTATTCAATTGAAGTACATATGAGTACTACACGTATAGTCCCAAGTCACTAAAATATTGGACCGCTACACTATATATACAAAATATTTTGTTTTTTTATGTTATACAAACCCTGGAGGTGGATTGAAGATTGTTCACTTCTTGATATCACAGATTTTGAAGATATGCATGAGAGTACAACTATTAAAGATACAGGCACATTTGGATTGAAATGCCACACTATATTTCTGTTTATTTTTTATTTACATGTATGAATAATTATTAACCCCTTCAGGACCGGGATTTTTAAACTAGGGTGTCGCTAAAGGACCGGAGCCGTTTTTGTGTTTTTGCCATGTCTTTCTTCAACTGTAATTTCTCTCTTATCAATTGGTGCACCCACACAAATCATATATTGGTTTTTTCAGCACAAGTAGGGCTTTCATTTGAAACCATATTAAGCTGGGTAGTACATTGTTTTGTTTGAAATAAACTGGAAAAAGTGGGGAAAAAATGAAAAAAACACATTTTTTTACAGTTTTGTATACATACAAATTGTAAACACATTGAACCAATGGAAAAAATGATCCCAAATATATTCATTAAGTTGTCCTGATTTGGAAACCACCCAACATGGCCAGGATTTTTATCTATTTTGACCAGTATAGGGCAAATATTGCAAGGCATGCATCACGTTTTTGAAATGTAATTTTTTTCAAATTTGGCATGTTAGTCTAATAACTGCAATAGTTGTCACAGATACTGATTATCCCCCCAAAATTATATGTTTATGAATAGTAGATAAGTCAAGGTGTACAACTAGGGTCATTTTGACACTTCTCAAATAGGGATTTTATCGCCAATTGCTGCCAAATTTTGAGGTATTTTTATATATTTTTTTTGCATATGTTGCAATGTTGCTTTAGATTTTATATTATATTTTGTATAGAATATGTGCAACTGCAGAAAAAAAACAAATTGTGTTCACCAACATCCCCCGGTTCCAACAAAGCCTCACATGCATGGTTCATGCATTTTTTGAGGAAGCTATGAGGGCAAAACTGGAACATGCGCATTTTAGTTTTCAAATTTGGAATTTTCAGAAATTGGTTTCCTGGGCCCATAACCCATTTGGGACATTTTGGAAGCCCCCCACTGTGAATTACCCCATAAAAGTATATATTTATGAACAGTAGATGAGTCAAGGTGTTCAACTAGGGTAGTTTTGACAGTTTTCAGCCAGCCATTTCTTCACTGATGTCTGCCAAACTTCACAGGGAAATTATTTTATTGCGTTTTTAATGCATACATTTCAATGTTGCACTGAATTTCTTGCACACCATAAGTGCAACAGTGGAAGAAAACACCACATTTTGTTCACCAACATCCCATGAGTCCAACAAGGCCTCACATGCATGGTTCATGCATTTTTTGAGGAAGCTATGAGGGCAAAACTGGAACATGTGCATTTACATTTTTTTAAATATTTTTTTTTTATCAGATTACTTGTAAGTGACAGGTTTAGGCCGCTGACATCAATCAGGGAGACCGATCAATAATCAGCGACTCAAAATGTCACCGACAAGTCATCAGGTAATAATTATGATTTTTTTATTTATTAATAATTTGTGTTTTTTCATAATTAACCTAGATGACCCCTCTCTCTTTGTAGAGCAGGGTCATCCGTGGGCTGCTATAATGATCCGATCACTCCTATTGGCCAGGAGCGATCTGATCAGCCCAGCCCAGCATTTTACCTGGAAGCACCCTGGACTTTCAGGTCAGTGCTGTTATTTTTTATTTTTATTATTATTTTATTTATTTATTTTAAATTTATTTATTTTTTTATTTTTTAATTATTATTATTTTTTACACTTTTTTTAACTCTTTCAATGCTGATGCTCCATTGAAGCACAGCATTGACTGATATTAACCCCTGCAATGCTGCGATGGGGGTCATACACAATCGCAGCATTGAAGGGGTTAATTGAGGAAGAGGGGGTAGGGGTTAATTTAGCAAGGGAGGGGGTGGGGGGGCTGGTCTCCACACTCATGTGGAGACCAAAGAACCCTGTCTCCCTGTCCCTGAAGCTGCCTGTGGCAGCTGGGACACAATCTCCCATAGACTGGAGATTGTAGGGGAGGAGTCTCTTTGATCAGTCCTACACCGCTCCCCCTACAAAATGGGAATTAACCCCTTCAATGCCGCGATCCCTGTTAACGATGCACTGACGCTCTCATGGAGCGATCAGGCAGCAGGGGGTGTTGGGTCAGGTCCCCACACTGTGGGGACCCATTCAACACACCACCCCCTTCCCTGAAGCTGCCTGTGGCAGCTGAAAACGCGATTGCAGATTTTTCTGCAATCGCGGTTTCTGCCTACAGAATCATTCAGTGGGAGTGATCGTGGGCTTGGGGGCGGGTTTAGAGAGGCTATGCTGTCTGCCCAGACTCAAGGCCCTGAAAATATTTAGTGGAAAAGTTAAGGTATTGCATTATTGTGGCTTAAGGCTTCCCATGTTGAATGATCAAGTATTATGTTAGTCCAGTAACAAAAGTATCATTTCACAGAACATAACTTTTGGCTATATATATAGCCCCGCAGATCTTATGTGCCCCTCCCTATATATTGTTTCTAGAGTCGCCACTGTTTGTAACATCAAGCCTTGTCCTCTCTCTATCTTTCCCCATAACAGCCAAGGGGACATTAGGTATATGGAAAGCTCACTATGTGTAGGGGCAAATGTCTGTATTTGGATTGGAAATTGGCTAAAAGATAGAATGCAGAGAGTTGATGTGAATGGATGTTTCTCAGACTGTACGCAGGTAGTAAGTGGAGTGCCTCAGGGGTCTGTCCTGGGTCCTCTTCTTTTTAATTTATTTATAAATGATATCCCAAGCTGCATTGGGCAGGGTCATTCAGACTAATCTCTATGTTTCTTCTTTGCAGGAGGATTTAGACAGAGTTGGGAACTGGGCGTGCAAGTGGCAGATGAGGTTTAACATAGACAAATGCAAAGTTATGCATTATGATAAAAATAATAAAAATGCAACCTATACTATAAATGGAATATCCTTGGGGAAATCTACCAAGAAGGACTTAGGAATAATGGAAGACAATAGACTGTGCACAATGCCAGCAAGCAGCTGCAAGAGCCAATAAGGTTTGACATGCATAAAAAAATGGTATTGATTCACGGGAGGAGGATATCACCTTACCTCTTCACAGGTCAATGGTAAGACCTCATCTTGAATATGCAGTACAATTCTGGGCACGGGTCCTTAAAAAGGACATTATGGAACTAGAAAAAGTGCAAAGGAGGGCTACAAAATAATTAGGGGATTGGGAGATACTAGTTATGAAGAGAGACTAAAAAAGTTAAAATTATATACACTGGAAAAATGGCGTCTTAGAAGGGATATGATAACATTATATAAAATATATGCAGGGCCAATATAAAGAGCTTTTCAGTGACCTGTTCATTAACAGAAATTTACAAAGAACAAGAGGTCACCCTCTGAGGCTGGAAGAGCGGAGATTTCATAGATGACAAAGGAAGGGATTCTTTACTGTAAGGACAATAAAGGTATGGAATTCAATGCCTAGGGAGGTGGTGTTATAAAATAGATTTGATGCCTTCAAAAGGGGTCTGTATATTTTTTTTAGAAAGGCATGACATACAGGGCTATAAATAGCTTCCTGATCCAAGGAGAAATCCGATTGCCTTTTAGAGTCAAGAAGGATTTTTTTTTCCCCTGATGGCAGAATTCGAAGTAGCTTAATTAGGGTTTTTTTGCCTTCTTTTGGATCAAGAGTAAGAAGTTTAGGTAGAGGGGTTGAACTTGATGGACTTAGGTCTTTTTTCTACCTTATGTACTATGTAACTATGTAAAATGAATTGTAAGATACGTATTTGCTTAAAGCTGTGATGTACATACCTGTTATAGCTAGGTATTGTCCCTGCCTCTAGATTTCTGTCAGTAAATGGATCAACTTTGGCACAAAACCACTCATATCTTCCATGATACATTGTATCGAGGACATGTACAATGTCATCGCACTGTAGAGACAAAGAGCAACTGTCCAATTGGCTTGAAATATTTAGATTTAAACGTATGTGAAATGAATCTCCTGACTTGATTTTTCCATTTTCCAAATCTCGTAACAATTTACGGTAACCTGCAAATGCAAATGTGAGACATTTGTTCATTAGGTACAATATAGATTGCTGAGAATATGTGATGAGTTAAATTATTTTAATCAACAGAAAATACCAGCAGCAAAAAAAATAAAACAAAGTATTTATTGAAATCTAATTAGAAATCAAAGTAGAAATTTAAGTCAATTATGAAGTGTGGGATAAATTAAGTTGCAAGCAAGAAGGTGTTTTGCAAAGAAGAGAACAGAAATGTAAGAACTATAGGAGCCATAAGAAACTTGTGACAAAATTGTACATGTAATTGTGGATTACATTAAAGATCTAACATAAAACTGAGCAGCAGACGTGGAGAGGTTAAAAAGATCATACCTTACATTTCCTATTTTGATCAGGGTATTTAGATTTAAGATTATTATTAAGTCACTAGTTTAAATAAAAATTTATATGTAACACAGAAATATAGAATTTGACTACAATCGGCCCTCCTAGTTTGCCCTGAAGCTTACTTAGTTTTTAGTCCATGATCTTGTCTTAGGTTTTAGATAGCTTTATGTCTATCCAATTCATGTTTAAATTCCCCCACTGTATTATCACCTATTACAGTGGTTCTCAACTCAACCACTTTTGGGTCGCAACCCCGTCTTCAGTGGGTCACGGAGGGTCAGAGGAGGACTGGAGGCATACCAGGAAAATTTCACTTTCCTGGGGCTGCCTTACACATTCTAGCGGCAATCCGCGAGCCGCAGGCTGTCAGGATTGCTCTGCTGTCCCTTTTGCCTCTGTCCCCGACTAGGACACAGCCCCTGTTATCCCACCAAATCCACTATTACCCCACTACAGCCCCAGTTACCCCCACCACAGCCCCTATCCACCATCACAGTCCCTGCCCCAACACAGTCCCTGTCCCCTACTCCTCACCACAGCCCCCATGCACCATCTTAGCCCCAGTTACCCCCACACAGCCCTAGTTATCCCCACACCACAATCCCTGTCCCTCATCACAGCCCCTATGCACCATCTCAGCCCCAGTTACCCAGACACCACAATCCCTGTCCACCCACCACAGCCCCTTTGTTTCCATCACCACAGCCACTGTTCCCCACCACTGCCCATATCCTCCAATACTGCCCATATGCCCTCACCATAAATCTTATCCCCTATTACAGCCCATATACCCCACCACTGCCCTCACTACTTCCCCTATCCCCTCACTGTCACTGGAGACTTCCCATTACATTCAGGAATTTGAATGCCACGGAGAATACACCATCATCTCTGGAGGAGTAAATTGGATATCCTTCACTGGAACCTTACAGGATTTTATCTAAGTTTGCTGAAGTACACCCAAAGCAGCGCTCCTCAGTCAACATGACGTCAAAACCTAAATATGATACAAATTATATTAAATTTGGCTTTTCATATATTGAAGATAGACATGATGGACAGAAACCACAGTGTGTTTTGTGTAGCGAAACATTGGCTAATGAAAGCATGAAGCCATCAAAGCTAAAGCGCCATTTAGACACAAAACACCCGGCCTTTGCAGAAAAACCTGTTGAGTACTTTCAACGAAAGCTACAAGAGCTGAGGGCATCACAAACATCTTCTTGTTCAAAGCAAGAGCAGGCACTCCGAGCATCTTACCACGTAGCTCATCGGATTGCAGAAGACCTTATCTTACCTGCCGCCATTGATATGGCCAGAGAGGTCCTGGATCAATCTTCTGCAGATAAATTGAAGACAATTCCACTATCCAATGACACGATACGCAGGAGGATTCAAGAAATGTCAGGTGACATAAAACAGCAGACCACAGCTCGTATCAACACTAGCAAATACTATTCATTACAATTGGCTGAATGCACGGATGTTGTGAACCATGCCATTTTCCTGGTTTATGTGAGGACATTTTCAGTACTTTGGATTCATACTTGGATTCAGTGTGCTTGATATGGGATATGTGTGCCGGAATCACAACCGATCATGCAGCCTGCATGATTCGAAAACACTCGGGTGGCGAAGAGAATTCTTGAAAAGGCACCAAATGCGGTTTGGAACCACTGTTTTTTGCACAGGGAGGCATTAGCAGCCAAGGATATGGTGCCAGTGCTTCACAAAACTTTGAAAGATGCTGTCAAAGTGGTGAACTACATTAAACAGAGTGCCAAGCATGCCAGGTGTTTTCAGAAGCTGTGCATAGACCTGGGCAGTGATCATGTACAGGTGCTGTATCATGTGGCGGTGCGCTGGCTTTCCAGGGGCAAAGTTCTCTCACGTTTATACGAACTGAGAGTGCAACTCGACTCTTGCCGATCTGTTTAACAGTGACACGTGGCTTGCACAAGTTGCTTATTTTGCAGATGTGTTTGAGCAGCTGAACACATTAAATGTGTCTATGCAACGGAAGGGACACAATATTTTTGCAGATTGAAAAAATCGAGGCTTTCAAAAAGAAAATGGCATTGTGGACATGCTTGCAAAGAGAGATTTGATATGTTCCCCAATGCTAGTCATGAGCTTACACACCTGGACTCCACAGGCAGAAATCAACTGAAGAACACTATAGTAGCACATCTCTGTGCTGCAGGAACGTTTTAAAGACTACTTCCCAGAGCAGCACAGGGATGACGGCTTGATACGCGATCCTTTTGGAATTGATTTGGAAAGCGTCATGTTGCCAAGCAACGAAGAGAGTCAGCTTGTAGAGCTTTCATGCGATCAGATGCTAAAAGTTTTTTTTACTGAGCTAACCCTCTGCCAGTTTTGGGGTAATGTTATGGCTGAATATCCTTCCATCTCAACCCATTATTAGTTCTACCTCATAAGTTTCAATGACTGTTTATTTATTGGGTTTTTGCCTCAATGGCACTTTCATTTCACTAGCACTGTGATTATTGCACAATTAATTTTCACTAGCGCTGTGATTGTGCAAAGTATCCGTTTGTTTGTTTACTGTTTAAAAATTGCATATATATGTATGTGGAATACTGCACAAGTTGTTTTATGGAATAAAATATAATGTTTCGGAAATGAAATTATTTTTGGGTCGTGACTTAATGACCAAAGACATATGTGGGTCCTGAGGATACACCGGTTGAGAACCACTGACCTATCACATCTGGTGAGAGGCTGCTTAACATATCTACCGCCTTTGCAGTAAAGTAAGACTTCCTTACATTACACCTAAACCTCTGATCCTCTATTTTTAGACTATGATCTCTTGTTCTAAAGTTTCTCCATCTGCATGCATTTCCCTCTTGTGCTTTTTTTATAATATCTTTAAGTATCATAGTAAGGAGCTTGCATTGTTTAAGTGACTTGCTTTCTGTAAGTGGCCAACACAAGAGTTGTAAAGAGAAAGTAAGGTAAGCTAGATATTGTCAGGGTCTATCCAGGCTGCGGGGCTGCATATCTCTGTTTTTTCCTGCCTTGCCTCAGTTCCCATGTTTTGCTGTGGTCCATTCCTGGATTTCCATATGCTCTGTTCTGTACCTCTGATTCCTGGATTCTAGTTCTGCTCTTTGCTTTAGCTTCTGTTTCCTTTATAAGGTGTGCCCAACCCGTTTGTTATGTTTGTCTACGGAAGCTAAGCAGAGTAACAGCAGAAACATAGCAAGCAAGAGGGACAGAGCGAGCAAGGGACAGGGAGAATGAGCAAAAAACATAACCAGATAAGACATACATGTACAGGACACAACAAAGGACAGGGAACAAGGCAAGGAACACAGGATTGAGTGAGGAGCCAGAATCCTCGGACGCTTCTCCTTTAAGCAAGTATAGGACATCTTAACTGGGACATGGGGAGAGGAGAGAGGAACTGAAATCCTCAGATGATTCAGGGAAAGGAGGGCAAAGGTACATAAGAAACAGACAAACATTAATACAGGAACTAGCCTAGGACTATGTGATAACAATTGGAGATTCCGTCACATCATATGGCTGTAGTATGCCTAGCCCAACACTACGCCAAAGTACTCCAGTATTCGGTGGGTCCTAACGCTAAACCCTGCTTACTGAATTACTAATAAACTAAACATTAAATCTAAACACAGAACCAAGAAGGACATACATTTTAGACCGCAGACTGAGACAAACATAACAAACGGATGGGGCACACCTTATAAAGGAAACAGAAGCTGAATCAAAGAGCAGAACTAGAATCCAGGAATCAGAGGTACAGAACAGAGCATATGGAAATGCAGGAATGGACCATAGCAAAACATGGGAACTGAGGCAAGGCAGGGAAAAACAGAGATATGCAGCTCCGCAGCCTAGATGGACCCTGACAGATATTGATTCAATTCTATAAATACGCACGTCTCGCCATAGTATGAGCAAGCTTGGAGATCTCACTCAGTGCACATCATGTCAGATGTATGCATGTTTGGAACAGCAGTGCCTGTGTCCATATCACTGTGGCAAGTGTGAACAATTGGCCTCTCTGGAAGCTGAGGTTGGAGTTCTGAAGAGGCACATTGAAACACTGAGAGAGATTGACAATCTTGAGAGGAGTCTCTTGCTCACTGAACAGAGTTTAAATGGGACCCCTAGCAATGAGAGAGGAGATCAGTCAGAAGGGTGCCAGGCACATAGCTGGGTGACAGTTAGACATGGTTGCAGTGGGGGAGGGAAGAGGGAAGCCAGTCCAGAGTTTTTCCATCCGAACAAATTTCCCTATTTAACTGTGCATGTTGGAGAGGCAGACTCAGAGGTGGGATTTCTGGAAAAAGCTGTTCTGCCTAACAGCCAAGAAAGCAGCTCATCCAGTATACAGGGGATCAAGAAGGAAGGGAAGCCCAGGCAGGTTGTGGTGGTAGGGGATTCTATAATTAAGAGAAAAGACAGGGTAAACTGTGGCTCTGATCACAGCAACCAAATGGTTTGCTGTGCCCAGGTTCGGTATGCTGCAGACAGAGTGGATAGATTATTGGGAGGGGCTGGTGAGGATCCAGCTGTCTTGGTGCACATTGGCACCAATGACCTAGTAAGAGGTAGATGGAGTGTCCTAAAAGGTAATTTTAGGGATTTAGGGAGTAAGATTAAAAAAAGGACCTCGAAGATAGTATTCTCAGAGATACTACCTGTGTCATGCGGGAGAATAGGCAGCTAAATGCATGGCTGAAGTCTTGGTGTAAGAAGGAGGGCTTTGGGTTTTTGGAGCACAGGGCTGATTTTGCTTTGTGGTACAATCTCTATAGTAATGATGGATTGCACCTGAATGCAAGAGGGTCCAATGTGCTAGGGAATAGAATGGCAAGATGGCTGGAGGAGATTTTAAACTAGGAATGGGAGGGGGGGTAAATACCGGGCTAGTACAGATAATAGGGAGGAACATATATTTTGCCCCCCAAAATAAGGACAGAAAGGGATTGCAGCATTAGCGTTAAATGACAAGCTAAAGGTCATGTCTACAAATACTCACAGTTTAAGGAATAGGATCCATGAACTTGTAACAGTAGTGGCAACTGAGAATATTGCTATAGTGGCTGTTACTGAGACATGGTATAATGAGAAAAATGATGGGACATATCAAAACCGGGTACTCTTTATATTGAAAAGACAGAAAGGGCATTGTCTATTTAATTAATTTATTTATTCTTAATTTACAATCACAAGAGGTTTCTAAAGGGATTCAGCTCACATGTCTATAAGAAAAAGGCACATAATAGAGAGAAATAATCTAATCAACACAGAGCACATAAGTAAACAAATATTAAAATAATTTGCTGATAAGATAGCAAATAATAGGATACCATGAATACCAGGACACTTTACTATAGGTATAAAGTTATATAGAATAAAATATGTTTCACTTATATAGACAATAATAGCAAAATAATAGAAGGCAATTATACGTAGATAGTTTTTTCTCCCTTTTTTTTAATTTAAAAATCACACATGGTTTCTAAAAGGATTTAACTCACATGATTATAAGAAGTAGGCACATAAAAAACAAATATTAAAAGAAAAAAGTACAGGAAGAAATTTATATAGAATAAAATACGTTCCACTTATATCGATCGAAATAATAGAAGGCAATTATTCGTAGATAATTTTTTTCTCTCTCTTCTCCTTCTTCCCTTCCTTCCCTCTTTGCTCACCTGGCTGTCTTTGCTGTTCCCGGTGCAGATGCAGTTTGGATGGACGTCTTCAGCCTGCTCTGCGGTTACAACCACTGTTTTTGAGTTTTGGGGACTGCATATTTTCTGCTACCGGGGTCCTTTACATATCATTTGGGGGGGTTCTTTATTTTGGTTTGGGTGGTGGACGGATTATTTGTGTTACAGGGGCGAATTAACTTGCTAGCTTGAAGTTTGTTGAATCTCTGTTTGAAGCTCGCCTTATTTTTTCTTTACTGGGTCCTTTGGCTTAAACTGGAAGCTCGCTGTGACATTTGTCAGTTGGCATCTTCCCCCTGACATTTTAATATTTTTATATTATTTTATTGTGGTTTTTTTTGTGTGTTTGAAGATCGCCTTATCTTCGCTGTTTATGTCTCCCATGTACTCTGGTCTGCTAGCTTGAACTTCCCCTACTTCTATTGGAAGCTCGCTGTGGGCGTGATGTTGCCTATCTGAAATTTTGATTTTTTTTATATGTTTCTGTGTCTGTATCCAGCTGTTGGGATTTCACCTTGTCAGCTTGATGTGGGGGTTGTGGATCCTCTTTGCTGTTGTTTTGTTATAACCCTCTTACATTACCTGCCACTTGGGGGTTTCCCTCCTGTTCTTGGGTGTCCCCCTTCTTCCTTTCTCCTTTTCTTTCTCTCTGTCCCTTCTCTTGTGCTGTCAGGGGGGAGCAGTGCCTTCAAGGACCCATGGAGAAATACATGGATCCCCCGCTTAAATCTTCCACCAGGCAGGGTAAAACCCGGGAGAGACTGAAAGGAACAGCTAAATCCGCACAACTGCCTCCTTCTCAGCAAAAGGCCCTCTCGCCCGACGCCTTGGTGGATGATGTGCGTTCTGCTCCACTCACGGCACAAGACATTGTAAATCTTATTTCTCTGCTTCTGGACACAAAGTTCGATACGCTGGTTGTCTCCATCGACAATATGCTACCTTGTCCACAACGGTTCAAACTCAAGAGGCTACTATTCTCCAGTTGCAGGATTGCCTAGAGGACTTGGAAAACCGTAGCCAACGCAACAATCTTTGGCTGATTGGGCTTCCTGAGACTGAGAAGGTTTCTTCTGGGCATAGTCAGTGACTGGTTGCCAAAGGCGTTTGGGCTTCAACCTCCCTTCAATAGGGTCCTTGTGGAGAGAGTTCATCGAATTGGTCCTGAGGGTAGGGGACCCCAGCGAGGCCTCAAGTGGTCATCTTCCGGGTGCTGAATTATCAGGACAAAACAAGACTGTTCGAAGCATACCGTAAACTTCAAGACCTCCGTTATCAGGGTCATCGGCTACTCTTGTTTCAAGATTTCTCGGCTACTGTGGTGGCGAAACACCTACA
This sequence comes from Sceloporus occidentalis, assembly GCA_023333645.1. NCBI lineage: Eukaryota > Metazoa > Chordata > Lepidosauria > Squamata > Phrynosomatidae > Sceloporus > Sceloporus occidentalis. The sequence continues at coordinate 6,145,255 of JALMGF010000038.1, read as the reverse complement.
ATTCTCTCAAATTGCACTGAATTGCATAGTAAGAAGATAAAGTTCACTCTGCTGTACCCGGCAAAGTTAAGGGTGCACTATGATGGGAAGAGCTTCCTTGTTGACTCCCCGGATGAGGCCAGACATTTCCTTGCCTCTGGTTCGGCCACGTTGGTGGAGTTGTGGGTTTCACCAGGAGGTGCTGGGTCTCTCTTTCTTCTACCCCTCCTCGCTCTTCTCTTTCTGTCTCTTATTAGTGTCGTGCATTTTATCACTTTCCTGACTTGGAACTTACAATGGTTCTTGTACTGTTTCTTGTTTTTTTGTTTTATGGGATTTTTATGGTGTGTATATTTCTGCTCTTCTGTTTGGGTTAAAATGTGGAGGATCTGTTTTGCAGATGGGCAAATTGTGTGTTCTCCTCCTTTCTGTGGCGTTGTGTTTGTCTGGTTGGGGGCTCACTGGGACCCCCTGGGACATAGGATTTCTTCCACCTGTCATATGGTTCCCTTTCCCCGGAGAGGTGTGGGTTAATGGCATCTACTTCTACTCCCCTCAGTGAGTAAGGTTCATTCTATCAGCTCACTTTGTTTTCTTTCCTGGAGTGTTGAAGGACATAACTGTAACGATTGGATGAGGAGGACCCCGGATGGCGGAGTGAGCAAGGCAAACAGGAACCAGGAGTAGCCAGGAGAGCTGGAACCGAGAATCAGGTCTGGTAACCAGTAAAGCAGGAAGCCGAATCAAATCCGGAAGAGTAGTCAAACAAGCCGAGTCAATACCAACAATCAGAGAACAGGAGCCAAATCAAAAAACAGGAGCAAAGTCAGCAAGCCGGGTCAAACGAAGAAATAGTCACAGCAACTTGCACAGGAAAACCACAGAATACACCAACCAAGGGTGACCCAGAAGAGGAAGTCCAGGTTTAAATAGGGACAGGTGGAGGTGTGTCCTGCATTAAGGAGGTCACCCGAGGTTATAAGAACACATTACAGATGTGCTACCTGTTTGCGTGAAGACGCCGAACAGGTAGCGGTGGTACTCTCTGCCCGGGAAGCCGGAGAGGCAGGTAAGTCCTTACAATAACTCTCCTATAAAGCATAGATGCTATGCTTAGGACTTTCCAACAAGCAAGATTCCCAAGTTATCGTAGCAAGATAGGGATGTGCTGGAAGCACCCATGTCTCTACAGGAGATTCGGTCAATTATTAAATCCTTGCCGAATCATAAGATCCCGATGGTCTTAGTGGAGAATATTATAAGATCTTAGCACCCCATCTGTCAAGTCATCTTTCTGAATTGTATAATCGATTGTTAGCTGGGGGGGAGCCCCCGAGGGATTTTAATCTTTCTAGGATCGTGCTCATTGCTAAACCTAATCGAGACCCAGAACTAATGTCCTCCTATTGCCCCAATTTCTCTTCTGAATCAAGATTTTAAAATTCTAACTATGGTGCTGGCGTCACGACTTCAATCTATCTTGGCAAGGCTGATTGGTCAAGAGTTTGATCTCGACCATTGTTGCCATTAAGGTGGCAAACAATAAATCTGCTATAATTATTAGTTGTGACACTGACAAGGTCTTCGATCGTATCTCGTGGCAATATCTCACGTCTTTTTTTAAATTTCATAATTTTGGCCTTCGTTTTACATTTGGCATTTGTTTCAGGCATTATATAAATCGCCTTTGGCCAAGCTCTTGATGAACAGATGGAATTTGCCGAGATTTGGGTTGGGGAGGGGTACCCGTCAGGGTTGCCCTTTATCTCCACTGCTGTTCAATTTGGCCATTGAACCACTGATCCGCTTGATTAGCCGCTCGGGGTAGTTGGAGGGCATTCCTGAGGGAGGGGCTGTCACGTTTCACCATGCGCTAGCTGGACTTGTTCAAACTTGTTTTTCCATTTTCACGTTTCCTGCCACTAGTGGCCGCCCTAGCCAATCAGGACATCTCAGACTGATTATCAGGTCCAGCTGCAGTGGCTTACCTGATCAAGTCAGCCTTGATAAACCTGCCCAGCCCTGCAGTCTGGGCCTTGACATTGAAGCTGGAGGACTACCTGTTTGATTCCTGCCTTGTTCCAGTACCTGCCTTGTTCCATTACCTGCCGTGTTCCTGAGTTGCGGCCTACGCCCCACTAAGTGGACTCCCAATAGGAGTGCCCTGCATCGCGACTCCCAGGATGACTGCCCACTAGCGGACTACCCTGGTTGAGTGCCCTGCAAGTGGGCAACCTGCCGTGTGCCCTGCAAGTGGGCAACCTGCCGTGTGCCCTGGAAGAGGGCTACAAGCCGTGTGCCCCGCAAGTGGGCTTATCTGCCATGTGCCTTGTTCCAGTACCTGCCTTGTTCCAGTACCTGCCTTGTCCCAGAACCTGCCTTGTCCCAGAACCTGCCTTGTCCCAGAACCTGCCTTGTCCCAGAACCTGCCTTGTTCCAGAACCTGCCTTGTTCCAGAACCTGCCTTGTTCCAGAACCTGCCTTGTTCCAGTACCTGCCTTGTTCCAGTACCTGCCGTGTTCCTGAGTTGCGGCCAGCGCCCCACTAAGTGGACTCCCAATAGGAGTGCCCTGCATCGCGACTCCCAGGATGACTGCCCACTAGCGGACTACCCTGGTTGAGTGCCCTGCAAGTGGGCAACCTGCCGTGTGCCCTGCAAGTGGGCAACCTGCCGTGTGCCCTGGAAGAGGGCTACAAGCCGTGTGCCCCGCAAGTGGGCTTATCTGCCATGTGCCTTGTTCCAGTACCTGCCTTGTTCCAGTACCTGCCTTGTTCCAGTACCTGCCTTGTTCCATTACCTGCCGTGTTCCTGAGTTGCGGCCTGCGCCCCACTAAGTGGACTCCCAAGAGGAGTGCCCTGCATCGCGACTCCCAGGATGACTGCCCACTAGCGGACTACCCTGGTTGAGTGCCCTGCAAGTGGGCAACCTGCCGTGTGCCCTGCAAGTGGGCAACCTGCCGTGTGCCCCGGAAGAGGGCTTCAAGTCGTGTGCCCCGCAAGTGGGCTTATCTGCCGTGTGCCCCGCAAGTGGGCTTATCTGCCGTGTGCCCCGCAAGTGGGCTTATCTGCCGTGTGCCCCGCAAGTGGGCTTATCTGCCGTGTGCCCCGCAAGTGGGCTTATCTGCCGTGTGCCCCGCAAGTGGGCTTATCTGCCGTGTGCCCCGCAAGTGGGCTTATCTGCCGTGTGCCCCGCAAGTGGGCTTATCTGCCGTGTGCCCCGTAAGAGGACTTATCTGGCCGTGTGCCCCACAAAGAGGGCTTATCTGCCATGTGCCCCGCAAGTGGGCTTCCTGCCACGTCGCGTGACTCTTTATATATATATTGTTGTACCACCTCATTCAATACAACTCTTAATCCAGATCTGTTGTCTGTGGTTTATTCCTGCGCCTGTCTGTAACAACCCCAGACCATAAATCATCGTGGGGTACAGACAGAGCCCCTCGTATCCCCTGCACCTGGGCTCCTTATCAACCTGTGTCCTCGGTTCGTGACAGGGGCTGAGTTGAAGGTGGTCGCTTTTGCTGATGACCTTCTCTTGTTTCTCTCCAACTTAATTAATCAATCAAAAATGTTATAAAATGTAATTAAGGCAAATAAACTATTTGATATTTGGACAGTATATAACCCTCAAGTACTCTATTATACACATCTCTCTAGAGTACATCACTCATATTCTCGCATAGACATGATTTGGGGAGATGATAAGATAACAAAACATACAGAAAAAATTTCAATAAAGGAAATAAAATGCACAGATCACACTGGAGTAATTATTAAATTTAAAAAGATGACAAATGTCGGTAGTAAACCTTCCTGGTGTCTTAATAATAAAATCCTACTTATAGAAAAAATCAAAGCTCGATTAGAAGAGATAATGCATCTCTTTAATGTAGATACATTTCTTACTAATGTCTGGTGTACATTTAAATGTGTGATAATGGGATTATATATGAAAAAGAATGAATTCCCCAGGTTATCATAGTTATATATGTCTCTATATCAACTTAATTAAATAAACAAAATAAGTCCTACCCAGGCTTTAGGGAAAGAAATCGGCAAGATACAAAAAGATATAAACGATCAACTAATATTAAAAACTAAAGAAAATATGGAACCATTAAATATAAAATACATATGAAATTGTATGTATATTTATGTGTATTTATTATGTATGAGTTTATTTTTGTAGTTATATAAAACTAATAAAAAAAAATAAAAAAAAAATAAAAATATATATAAAATATCACATGGGTAACAGGTGTCAGATTAATGACAGCAAAATTAAAGAAAAGAAACATTAACATTATTATTATTAAGATTTATAAGATTATATATAAAGGAGATACCAATTATTCTGCAAAAGGAATAAGGAATGCCTTTAACAAATTTTATAAAGAAATAAATAATTTAAAAGAAACTATAAGAGTAGATAAAATTCAAGAATATTTGAACGAGGCCAATTTACCGGAATTATCTAAATATACAAGAAAAGCTGAATAGACCCATATTATTAATTGAAATAAAAGCAGCTATCAAAATTTTTTAATCCAACAAAGCACCAGATCCAGATGGTTTTAACAGAAATTTTTTAAAACTATTTCTAGATAAAATAGTTACACAATTATGTGAAATATTTAATGAATGGACTAAATCAGAGACCCTCCCAATAGAATTACTACAGGCCAATATTATACCCTTATTGAAACCTAATAAAGATCCAACGAATATAGGGAACTATCGACCGATCTCCCTTTTCAATTGTGATGTTAAAATATATTCAACAATATTAGCTGAAAGTCTGAAATAAATAAGTCCCCTATTAGTATATAAATATCAGGTAGGCTTTATAAAAGGAAGATCTTCGAAGACTGATCGATATCTTGGAGGTTGTGTCAGGCAGAGTAACCCCATTTACTATATTAACTTTAGATGCAGAAAAAGCATTTGATAGAGTAAACGGGATTTCTCTTACAGACAATGAATAAATTTGGAATTGAAGGGGGATTCCTTAATGCAATTAAGATTTTTTTTTCTATACCTACTGCCAGAATAGTAGGAGCAGGAATATGTTCAGAAGGATTTAATGTTCAAAATTGAACAATGCAAGGTTGTCCCCTATCACCGCTCCTATATGTACTACCATTAGAACCCCTGGCTCAGCATATAAGGAGAAGTAAAGATAATAGGAGTACCAGCAGACCCTGAAGATCTCAAAATAAACCTATATGCAGATTACATCTTGCTTATGCTATTAGAACCAGAAATATGTATAAAAGCGGTGTTACAAGAAATTTTAACACACGGAAGGATGTCAAATTATAAACTAAATATTTTTAAATCATCAATATTAGGACTAAATGTAAAGAAGAAGGAAGTGGAGAATATCCATCATGAATACAGATTTATATGGTGTAAAGAGAGAACTGAATACAAATCACGAGTGAGTCGTCTAAAGTGACTGAGACTAATTATAGAATAATAAGGGAAAAGTTTACTAAGCATTTCAAAGAATGGGGAAACTTGGAGATATCCGGGTGGGGTCGTATAAACATACTGAAAGCATATAACCTCCCCAATTGGCTCTATATTTTTAGATGAATACCCTTGAGATTTTCAAAAAACTGGTTAAATGATATACAATTTTTTTTTAATAATTTCATTTGGGCAGAGAAGGGACCCAGAATATCTCAAAGGTTACTATCCAAAAACCTAAAAGAGGGTGACCTTAATTTTTCAGATATAAGCAGACATCACAATGCATATTTGTTGTTCCATCTAAGCCGTTGGCAAATACTAGATAGTAACAGTGAAGGATGGTATAGGATGGAGCAAGTTCAAACTAATGGAATTGATTTAGGTCTGCTAATGTGGCTACCCCAGGAAAAACAGATTAATACTTAATCTTTTAGGTTTTTTGAGAAAAAATAGACATGCAAGAAACCTCCAGAAAGTGATATCGCACAATATATCCTTTTAAATTTAACATTTTTTAATTGAAGACATAGATTTAAAAAATTGGAGGGCAAGAGGAATTAGATATATATAGAAGATCTTCTTCAGGGAAATTCAATTAAATCATTTAATGATTTAAAGACAGAAAATGACCTCTTAGCAAGAGAAGTATTTGCATATTTAAGAATTAAAAGCGGAATTTCTCAGGCCCTGATGAATCAGGCAGATAGGACAGAAATAGATATAGAAAGAAAGAAAGAGACATTCATAACCAATATGAAAAATTAATGGACAAATATAATATATAGACTTAAACTCTCTGTCTTGTGCTTAAATATACTTGAAACGCAATATAAGATCTGGTACCAGCATATATACATACGATCTTTCCCACAGTACCATCATGTTGTTGGAGATGTCAAAAGAAACCAGACACATATATCCATATTTGGTGGTATTGCGATAAATTAAATATTTTGTGGGATATGGTCTATGAAATTATTAGAAACATAGGAATATTAGAGCTTCCTAAGAAACCTAGTGTTGTTCTATTACATCTAGAGTGGCCACAATTAAACAATTTTTTAATATCACGTATACTTATGGCAGCAAAATCTAACCAGAAAGTGAAAAGCTCAAGAAATGCCGAGCTGGGAGACACTACGCTTACAGATAAAATTTTAACTAGAAATGGAGAAAACAAAAAATGAAACAACTAAATTAGGCAGGGAAAGATAGCAGAGGGTTTACAATTAGTACCTAGACATAAAAAGATAAGTTTGAAAATAATTATAAGATCTAATTGGATTTGATTGTATATATATAAATTGTAAGTAAGAAATGTAATGTGTTATACATGGATCAATATGTATGTGATTATGTGTATTATTGTCTGCGTTTGTATTATCTTTACATTTTTGTAATTATAAACTCTTGAAAAGGAAAAAAAAAAGGGGGGGTGGCCCTTTATGTGAAAAACAACATGAAATCTAACCTAGCACAAGTGGGTGACCAGTGAAGGAAATAGCTAAAATGACATTGAAGGGGGAAGTTATAATCATGGGTTACTTTAATCTTCCTGATGTGAACTGGAAAACCAAAGTAGCTGGTTGTGCCCGGAGTGTAGATCTTCTAAACTCCTTTCTGGGATTATCTTTAAAACAAGTAGTTGAGGAGTCAACTCGTAAGGAGGCCATATTAGACAAATGAGTCGATGTGGCCTGATGGGATACACCCCAAGTTATATAAAAGAGCTTGATGCTGTACTAGCAAAATCGTTAACGGATTTATTTAACGAATCATTGGTAACGGGAGTCGTCTCAGGGGATTGGAAATTAGTGAATGTTGTACCCATTCACAAAAAGCAGTAGGAAGGAGTCGGGCAATTACGGGCCAGTAAGTGTTACATCTGTAGTGGGGAAATTAATGGAAACTATGTTAAAGAATAGGATGGTTGAACATCTGAAGTCACATGGGTTTCAAGATCAAAAACAACATGGGTTTACCTCAGGAAGATCATGCCAAACTAAACGTATTGATTTTTTGGATTGGGTGACTAAAGTAATTGATCAAGGTGGTGCAGTAGACATTGCGTATCTGGATTTCAGTAAGGCTTTTTACACTGTCCCACATAGAAGACTTAACAATAAACTGCAATCTCTGAGTTTAAATACCAATATTGTTGAATGGATTAGGCAGTGGCTGAGTGGCAGAAAACAGAGGGTTGTAGTCAATGGCGTATATTCAGAGCAAGGTCTTGTTACCAGTGGGGTACCTCAGAGATTTGAACTTGGACTCATTCTCTTTAATATTTTTATTAGTTATATGGCAGGCCTTGATGGAAAGGTACCGTATCTCACAAAAGTGACTACACCCCTCACATTTTTGTAAATATTTTTTTATATCTTTTCATGTGACGACAATTAAGAAATGACACTTTGCTACAATGTAAAGTAGTGAGTGTATAGCCTGTATAACAGTGTCAATTTCCTGTCCCTCAGGAAACTCAAGCCATTAATGTCTAAACCTTGGCAACAAAAGTTACACCCCTAAGTGGAAATGTCCAAATTGGGCCCAATTAGCCATTTTCCCTCCACCGGGGTCATGTGACTCGTTAGTGTTACAAGGTCTCAGGTGTAAATGGGCAGCAGGTGTGTTAAATTTGGTGTTATGGCTCTCACACTCTCTCATACTGGTCACTGGAAGTTCAACATGGCACCTAATGGCAAAGAACTCTCTGAGGATCTGAAAAAAAGAATTGTTGCTCTACATAAAGATGGCCTAGTCTATAAGAAGATTGTCAAGAACCTGAAACTGAGCTGCAGCACAATGGGCAAGACCATACAGCGGTTTCACAGGACAGAACAGGCCTCGCCATGGTCGATGATTTCTTGTGCATCATTTTTAGAAGCCTCTTCTAAAGATGAAGCACAAGAAAGCCCACAGTTTGCTGAAGACAAGCATACTAAGGACATGGATTATTGGAACCATGTCCTGTGGCCCGATGAGACCAAGATAAATTTCTTTGGTTCAGATGGTGTCAGGTGTGTGTAGCGGGAACCAGGTGAGAAGTACAAAGACAAGTACACAGTCAAACATGCTGGTGGGAGTGTCTTGGTCTGGGCCTGCAAAAAAATGCATCTAGGGCATAAAACCCAAGGACAGAGTATAGTAGAATATAAGTTCAGCAACATCTCCCAAGTACAGTGATACCACCCATGCATTGGTTTGTCTGGTTATTTGAAGGCTAAAAGGCCACATTTGGGAGGTGTGCATTTTTTCTTTTAATTTTGAGATCTGTTCAGTCTTCGCCCATGTCCTATTTAGAACATTTTTTAATAAGGCCAATTCAATTCTTTCCCTGCCAGGAGTTTTGGGAAGATACGGCGCTTAACATTTGCTCATATTTTTTTTTTATTAATTTTTATATTTGTGGACTTTTTTCTTACATTTTGTTTGAAGTGGATGGTTCCCTTGATGGTGACATCACTGCATAATTAATTTTAAATGTTACCAAATCTTTATTTCTTTTTTAAACAATTTTTCCCCTATTTATTAGAAAGCTGGGCTCCGCTGACTTGGATGGTTGAATGCAGAGGGTATGGAGATACCCTCTTTGGAAACTTGTTTATTTTTGAATGGGAGATGCCATTTTGCGAGAGGCAAAATATTTCACAACTGCGCTTGTGACCGATCTCTGGACATCGGTCGCAATAGATTAAAAGATTTAATATATTAATTTATTTAACCAATCATTGTTCACAGGCGTAGTCCCAGAATATTGGAAATTAGCAAATGTTTTGCCCATTTACAAGAAAGGCAGTAGGGAGGAGTCAGGCAACTATAGGCCAGTAAATCTTAATTCAGTAGCAGGGAAATTATATTAAAGGATAGGATTGTTGAACATCTAAAATCAGAGATTTCATGATCAGAAATGTTCACTTTAGGGAGTTCATCCGAAACTAATATTATAGATTTTTTTTAAATTGGGTGACTATAAATTTTAAACTGCAATCTTTTTGGATCCCAATATTGTTGAATGGATTAGGCAGTGGCTGAGTGACAGACAACAGAGGGTTGTAGTTAATGGAGTATATTTGGAACAACAAAGGGAATCAACACGATAAAGAAGGAGAAGGAGTATTTTCAAAAAGAAGAAATACTATTACAACAAGAGGACACAGTTTTAAATTAGAGGGGCAAATGTTTAAATGTAAAACCAGGAAATATTACCCTACTTAGAGACTAGCAGATGAATAGAATAGTCTTCCAATGGAAGTTCTGGAGGTTAATACAGTGAAGGAGTTTAAGCATGCATGGGATAGACATAAGGCTATCCTAGATGTAGGCTAAGGCTAGGTACTCAGGAAAGTATTCAGAAATTGGCAGAGTACATGGGCCGAGTGTCATCCAATGTTTTAATGGCGAGAACTGATAAAATTTAGCACCTTGTGTCGTCTCCCAGCTAAGGTCCACACTCCTGAGGCCAGTCTATGTAGAAATAAACTTTAATTTTCTACCCAAACCACCTGTTAGCCTGGTGGATTATGGCTTTATTGTAGCTGATTAGGGACTTCTAAACCACACATTCTTCAAGGCAAACATTACATTTTTTTTACCCTTAATTTTTTTCTGGAGGAGTGGAAAGGTTCTAATATCTTGTTAGAACAACCATTGGGTATCATGCAAAAATGAATAAAAGCTTTGGTAGCACCGACATTTTAATACCAGGTATTCTGCCTAATAAAGACAATTTATATTTTTTAGAGTTCAGTTTTGACGTCTATTAAGTTTAGTTGCATGATGACTGCAAAATACCCTGATATTCTAATACTTAAATACAGTAGTTTATATATGTATGCCTTCAGTCAGAATGGAAGATCTATTTGTTGAATTTAGTACGGAGGGGGACCTAACATCTAGCTAGACAGTATAAAATGGAAGGCTTTTTAGTTAGTACCCAGGTACAATTTTGTGGTATTCCTTAAAACAACTGCCAATGCACAGACCAAACCATTATTTTCTGGTTCTTTTGAATATTGTATAAAATGCATTTGCACTTTTTTTTTTACAGTATATGGGTTATATTATTAAAACAATATTTTTGCCATGCTGTTTTTGTTTATGGAAATTTACAAAACCAAACATAATTCTAAAATAATCCTTTTCATTACCTTCTTGATTTGATTTAAAATGGACTGTAACATGTCCTTTACACCTCTGTATTGTCCAATGAGCTTCTTCCTTAGTACATGCATCCAAAGGAACACATTGCTTTCTTCCCTTGATGAAGCCATCTAGCTGCAAGACCAACCAAAAACAACCAGTTCACATGATATAGCATACCTTCCAACATTTCAAAATGTGAAAGAGGGACATAATCGCTCTCGCGCAATTCACCAATACAGGCAATTGCACTTTACAATACCGTGCTTGCATTGTTACTTTTCATTTTTGGCAGCACAGTCGTGCATATAAAAATAACCAACACATTGAATTTAATTCCCATGAGGCTCAGCCAGACATACTACTTCCATGATGCTGGCTGAGTATCATGGGAAGTGCAGTTAACAGTACATAAAGCTGCAGATGTTAGCTGTGAACTGCAATTCCCATGATGCTCAGCCGGCCAGTTGTCCACCATGACTAGGCATCATGGGAGTTGTAATCCACAACTAACAGCTGTCACATCATCTGCTGATAACTACAGTCCCCATGAGGCTCAGCCAGACATACTGCTTCCACAATGTTGGCTGAGCATCATGGGAAGTGCAGTCAACAGTAAAGCTGCAGATGTTAGCTGTGAACTACAATTCCCATTATTCTCAGCCAGCCAAGTGTCCACCATGATGCTGACTGAGCATCATTGGAAGAGTAACCTGTTATGGAGTTATGTTCTTCTGTGCCAAACACACCAGCCAGGAACAATGGCAGCCCCTTATCAACGCCTTTTGGAGCTGAACAGCTTCCCCCAGGCAAAATCCCTGTGGCCCTGCGTAGTGGTCGAGTTTCAAGACCACCAGATAGACTCAATCTGTAGTGTATCTACCTGTAACACAGTATGTTATGTTTTAGACTGTTCAGGATCTGTTTTTGGTTAATTGCTTGCAAATTCTGTATTGAATGCAAAAAAGGGGAGATGTTATGGAGTTATTATGCAAATACTGTGACTGTCTGTTTATGGTAATATTGCATTGCCTTGTACTTCCTGTTTCCTGTTCCAACCTCTGACCTGGATGCAGTTATGCAGTTCAACATGATTCCTCAAACCAACAGCTTACTGTGTCTTGATTTCTTTACATGAAACATAACCCACAGAAGTAGAGATTTAAAAAAAAAAAAAAAAGCTAATGTTAGTCTACCTCCCAGGACCATTACACACTGCCTCCACACACACCTGCCCATAAACACACGTATACACATACACTGCCCTTACCAGTGGCGGAACTACCGGGGTCGAAACTGCGACCGGGCCCTGGAGTTCTGCCAGTCAGGGGGGCCCAAGGGGTGACGAGCGGTTGCTGAAAACGACCACTCGGCACCTCTTGGGCCCCCCTGACTGACAGAAATCCAGGACTCCTCTGACAGAAATCCAGGACTCAGTGTAGGGTAAAACCAAACGAAGACTGATTTATTTTAGACACACAGAGCTGGATATATCCAGCAAAACACACATTAACATAAAACAAGATATTGGGACACAAACCGCCCCCTTAATCTGCCTCCCAGAGACAACAGGGGCAGTAACGGGATTAACAATACAATAGGTGGGGGGAGACTGATTTATACAACATTAAACATCAAAGAATGGTGGTCCCTCCCTGGTGGCAGATCCTGGCTGTCTGCTGGAGATAATCCCCTCAGCCAATGATGAGATGATACTGCTGGGGGTAGCCACAGAAGTCTTTACAAACCCAGGGCCCATAGTCAATAGGGAGGAGGCTGGCAGTCAGGCTTCTCCAGTGGCCCCAGTGATGGAGGCTTCCGTCACACAGCATAACACCTATCACTATATACTGAGGCACACATTGACTGGGGTACAGCATAACACAGGGGCGTCCAAGTTTTTTCTGCAGTGGGCCACTTCATCAGAATTGTATACGTGCGCGGGCCGCACTCATTTTTCACTGTGAGAAAATATGGCCTTTAATAAAATATGCAGATTAAAATAAATTAAATGACACAAAACCTTTACTTTTCCTCTCACTGATTTCTGGGCCTAGAAAGTTTTGTGACTACAAATGCAGGATTCTGTATAAGTAAAAATAAAATAGTTCTATTTATTTTAGCGATGCACTAAAATGAAATTTCTGGACCAAAACCG
>JALMGF010000038.1:5965000-6127500 GCA_023333645.1 Sceloporus occidentalis | reverse complement strand
TTTTTAAGTTGTTTTTTAGCGAGGTAGTATTCCTTCACAGGAACTACCTATATATTTAGTGTACTCTATTGAGCTGGGCATGTACCCAGAATAAATCTTTATTTTATTTACCAGTATATGCTTTGGTGGATTAGTTCATACATATACTTCTATATACAAGCACGTGACCAGGAAGGATTGATGAAACCAAACTCCTATGCGCCTGACACATCAGTTAAAACTGTAAGTGCACATCTGTTCTGGCAAGCCAGAACTGATTGAGTTACTACACCATTGTGTTTTTTATGTTGTTTTTTCTCCATATATACTCCACATACGGACCGCGGTGGGTTTATATATACGAAGCCTGATCAAACCATTCAGATTGTGAGTGCATACACAAAAAATTTTCATATAATAATTGAGTCTGACATACTACACTATCAGAGTTATCTCTTCTGTTTATTTTTCAAATTGAGAACCGACCATAACACAAGCGCCCCCTAGTGGACCAAAATTATCTTTCTAACACCAGGAGAGTGTTATTACGGGTTTGCAGCTGTGTATCCGGTTAAAAAGAGAAAAGAAAGTATCTCTTTATTATTTCTTCTTGTAGACACTTTTTTGACACTGGTTTTCACATTTTTCAGTTTTTAACATCACCCTGTGGGCAGAGTATCTCCTGGGGGAACAAAACCAGTTGGCGGATTGGTTCTCCAGACATTGGAGGGATGCAAGCCATTGGATGCTTCAGAGGCAAATATTCTTGGAAATCCAGCGGCTCTGAGGACCATGATCCTTCGAGTGGTTTGGCATCTCTGGCGGTCTCGCTGGACTTTGGCCCTCTCAGCCGTGGTTCCTGGCTCTTCCAGGACCCCTTGGTGCTTCCGTCATTTCCATCTCTGTTGGCGGACCCAGAAGGTCATCCTCACCCTCTGGTGCTTGAGGAGCAACTCTCGCTAGTTGCCTGGACGATTTCAGGGAGCCCAGAGTAAACCTTGGTTTATGGGAGGTGGCTTGTCGAATCTTGGGCTCCAAGGACACGTAAGTCTTACAAAGTGGCCAGGAGAGTTTGGCACTCTTGGTGTGTGGAAGCATGTGCATGCTTTTGAGTTGAATGCGATTTCCTTTTTGCCTGAGGGCGTCACTTTTGTGGTAGGTAGGCGCACTAAGTTGTGTGTAGCCAAGTGCCTTCGCTCTTAACTGCCAAGTACGACTTCTTTGCTCTCGTCCTCTGCTTTGTTACTGTCTTATGTTAAGCCGTTTCGTCCGGTGTCTTCCCTCGCTCTGGCTCGCTGGATCCGGTGGCTGCTTTCTCTGGCAGGTATTGAGAAGTCTTTTGGAGCTCACTCTGTCCAGGGGGGAAGCTGTATCTGGTTCTCTTGCTGCATGCAATAGTCTGTCGGACATTTTAAGGGGGGCCGATTGAACGCACATGTCTACTTTTCACACTTTTTATTTTCGCACCTTGTCTCCTGTGGCTTTGACTTTGGTATCCGAGTGTTAAAAATGCAAATATGAGCCTCCTGCCTTGCCTTAAAATTAGAGATTATTCTAGCCTTGGTGTCAGAATAATTATGATTTTAATAAAGACTGATCAATAGACTTCAATTAGACAGAATGTCCATCTGGTTGATTAACAACTAAGGTGACAGGATGTTTGTCTAGTAGACTAGGCTAAAATAGCACCGCAGAAACACAAACAAATGGCCTGGCCTGGTAAGATTATATTATGTAAAAACTAAAATTTGTTTTCTTTTTAAACAGACAAAAGCAACACAATATTTTTCAAAATGGTTTTTCATTTACTAGTAATAAAATGTGTGAGCTCCCCTTTAACATTCTTCTGGCAGAAACAAAAACAAAAAAGAATAGTTGAGGCTTTGAGCAAATCACATTATCCTGGTTACTTAAGAAGTATGCATAATTTAATCACAAAATCTTGCATTTCCTTCATTACAATTGAATTCAAGTAACCATTTCTTGTCATTAATGTAATAATGTATTTTTGGTAAGTGTGCCAAAAATGATGTATTTATATCTACAGCATGTATCTTATTTCTAAACTATATTTGTCAATTTGTTATTGTATAACTAAATCTGTCCCACATAACATTTGTTTTATTGTAGTATAGTCAATTTTCATATTAAATTAGATAAACCTGTAGATCAATGCAGCATGGACAATTACCATTAAAAGTTGATACCCCTCTTTCAGTGAAGCTTCTTCTGCACCCGAACCAGGCTTGACAAAGTTGATAAAAATACCCCTGTGGTTTCCACCAACCAAAGAGATTTCTGTGCTGAGGTTATCTCCGTTCAGTGTTGCATGCTGTACAAAGGGATTAGTGGTTCTGATCCGCCCTGTTGATGTAACAGAGGGGCGAAAAGGTCTGCAACAAGAAATGTAAGCTTAATAGGAAGTTATGTGTTCTTATTTTCATTTTGGCTTAGTTTAACCCTATAAATAAAATATGCAGAGTAATTTCCCAAGTGTCCACTGCAGACCAGTAGGCTTGGTATGGCCCTTTTTGTATGTTAGAAGAGCATAACAACTGTATGCAAATAAGGTCTATATTATCAATTTAGAAAGGAAAATCTGAGGAGCAATTATCTAGGTAATTAGCAGCACCTTTGCTTGTTCAACGTTTATATTGCAGATGCACAGTAGCATTGGTTGTTGATAGTAAAAAGGCATTAATATAGTATTATCTATTCCAGCTATTTCCTTACCTTTCCAAAGACAACTTTCTAAATATTGAGCTGACTTGTTCAAGGTCAAAACTCTCAAAATTTTCTGACTGGTGTGAAGAGGAGGAGGAATGAACAGATGGTGGTCCATACGAGTATCTGTCTTGAAACTCCTCTGAAACAAACATTAATTTTACACAGTCAAGCAACAGATTTCAGTAAACCAGATTTCTTTGATTAGATGATCATAAAAAACAGCTGGTGGTTCCTAGGATTACTTTTGTTCTGATGAGAATGGAAAACTATCAGATATGAAATAGCTGTACAGTCCTCCCTCCTGTCCTCACTCTCCCTCTGACTCCCATGCATTGAACTCTTCTTCCTGCTCTACATTAAACCAATTCTCTTTTTTTCACCGGAGAGGAGGTTCATGCTGTTCTTTTTTCCTCTAGACCAACCACATGTTGCCTTGACCTGATCCCTTTTCATCTTACCCAGTCTCTTTCATCAACTCTTGTTCCTACTCTAGCTAATTTTTTTAACTCTCCCTCTCTACTGGATCTGTCCCATCCTCCTTGAAGTATACTACTAAAACTCCTATCCTGAAAAAAGCCCTCCCTGGACCCAACTGACCTGTCCAACTACCATTCCATCTCTCTACTTCCTCCACCTCAATGCTTCTTGAAAGAATTGTTTATACCCAATTAACTACACTGTACCTTTTTTGTTTCCAACTCATTACTTCACCCTCTTTAATCTAGTTCTAGCTCCTGACATTCTACTGAGACCATCCTTACTAAAGTTACTAATGACCTACTCACTGCTAAATCCAAGGGCCACTACTCTATACCTACTGGATATTTATGTTGCTTTTCGACACTGTGGACCACCCTCTTCTTCTTCAAACTCTTCATGATCTTGGTCTGCGTGACAATGTTCTCTTCTGGTTCAGATACTACCTTCAGCTTCTTCATCTCCAGTAACACTCCCCTCCCCATAGTCGGGGTTCCCAAGGCTCAGTTCTAGGACCCCTTCTGTTCTCTCTTTACACTTCCCCACTTGCCAAACTAATATCATCATTTGGCTTTCAATACCACCTATATTCTGATAACAGTCAGCTCTACCTATCCTCCCCCTATCTCTCTCCCTCTGCCTTAAACCGAGTAACTAACTAGGTTGCATCTTTTCCTACGTTTCCTAAAACGCAATCTCTCCAAAACCGAACTCCTCCTATTCTCTCCCTCAAATGCTCACATGCCCTCATCAGGTTCGCTGCCTTGGTGTTACCCTTGACTCGTTCACCCCACATTCAGTCTGTCTTAACAAATTGCCTGTAATTGTCCCTTCCTAACACAAGATGCCACCAGGGCTCTTGTCCATGTTCTTATGCCTTGACTATTGTAACCGTGTCTTAGCTGGTCTTACCTGTCTCACCCATCTACAATCCATCAGGAACGATGCTGCCAGACTTATCCTTCTCAACCACTGCTTTAGTAACACCTCTCCCCTCTGTCAGTCCCTTCATTGGCTGGCTTCAGGATTCAGGATTTATTTCAAAATCTTTACTTTCAAAGACCTTCATAGCAGTTCCCTTACTTAAATCTCCTCCCTCATCTCTAAATACACTCCTTACCAGTCTCTGTACTCATCCATTGATCTCCTTCTATCCTCTCCTTTGATTTCAAGCTCTCATGCATGCTTGCAAGATTTCTCAAGGGCTGCCCCTATCGTCTGGTAAATCCTTCCCCGGCCTATCTGCGTTTCTCCCTGCCTTCTGTCCTTCAAAAAATCCCTCAAGATCCATTTCTTTAAAGACGCCAACAACCTCAAGCACACCCTTCCTCCCATATTTCTTAGATCACCTTTCTTAGTCCCTGTACTGCAATACTTATACAGTGGCATTTTTAAGTCTTGTGTAATACACTCTAACTCTAAGCTTGTTTGAGCAGGGCCCTCCTCACCTGTTGTTTATGAAAGTCAAATTGTTATGTTATATACTACTTGTTATGTCCTGTCTACTCTTTGTACAGCGCTATGGAATATGATAGCGCTATATAAAACAAAAAATAATAAATGATTACTAGCAATTAGGTGCTTAAAGCTTTGAACTGAGAAAAGGATAAACCAGAAGAAAATATGATGGGCCCTCTTTTTTTTCCAGTCAAAACTGGGGGCTCCCATTTTGTACCTCCAAAAGGGGATTGCTATCCCCAGCAGGAAAACCTGCTATTCAAATATGTACTCTCACATTGTTTGTTTGTTTGTTTATGTGGATTTACTTGTTTTCTGTACCAGGATGTAGTCCCTTCATGTAGTATTTCCTTCCTTTTTAATGATATTATCTAATATTTTGCTAAAATTATATTTTTACATAACAAATCATTCCTCCAATTCAGCAAGTTCACAAAGAGACTGGTAATGCCAGGCCTGGTACACCAGGCAAATCCCCAGTGGGCCACTCTCCACCGGCTGGATATGCCTGGTGCGTGTTATGTGGGTATAAAAACATACTATACACGCAGACCCTTACAGCCTTAAAGTGCCAGGGCCACCTCCTCATCACCAGTCAGACCTCAGGTAATGCCTATTTATAACTGTGTATTCTATAAAAGTTTACTTATACATAAAATGCAGCAATAATTTTAGGTTTTTGCTTATAACGCTGTAATTTTATTATATTAGTGTAATTGGCTTTATTTACCAGTAATATGTATTATAAAGTGCCAACACTGTTGAGTTTCTACAGTTAGAAGAGCCAGGTTGATCCAACACACTGCACAGCTGAATCTAAGGAAATTCCCTGAAATCTCACATATTAAACTATAATAACTATTGTTTAATTATTAGACACAAGAAAGCTTGCTGTTGTTGGTTTCATAAATTTTTCATAAAGCGTAATGTTCCACCTTACCTTAACTCACTCACAATTCACTTTTAGTGGGACAAACATTTTTGCGTGTTGTTTATACAATTTGAATACTTTGATTATTTGATTTTGTGAGGGAGGGTGTATTACTTTTAGCACAAGTAAAGAGTTGTATAGGGTTCCACAGACATACAAATCTACCTCATAAGCATATCAGATGATAGTTTACTTACCTTGCTCATGCATCTATTTTTTTATTTTAACTTACCATCAAGTTCTAAGCTATCATCATCCTCATCAGGTAGACTATAAAAACAAAAAAGGTTCTTTATTTTTTTGTCTATTAACACTTTAATATATACTAATATTATGAATATCAGTGTAGGGACAGATTGTTTGACCTGTATGCTTGTGCATCTTCCTTACTGCGTCTCATGATGGAGTCATTTCCAGGAGGTTCTGGTGTTGTTGATATAACACTATCAGTGCGATTTCGAAGAGTTGACTAAAAAAAAATAAAAAAATACATATGTTCTTGTAATTTTTGTCTAAAATCTCTTTTGCCAAGGCATTTGACACGGTTCCACACCCTAAAAGGTAGTGAATTAGGGATAACGACAAATGAGAAAGATTTGGTTACTGTTATAGACAACAAACTAGGCAACAATGTGCAATGTCAGTCAGCAGTTGCTAAAGCCAGTAAGGTATTGTTGTGTATAAAAAAGGGCATCAATTCGCGGGATAAAAATATAATTTTGCCTCTGTATAAATCAATGGTAAGGCTGCACCTTGAATATGCTGTGCAATTTTGGGCACCTATTCTAAAGAAGGATATCATAGCACTAGAAAGGGTGCAGAGGCATGCTACAAAATTAATAAAAGGAATGGAGCACTATAGTTATAAAGAAAGGTTAACAAATTTAAATCTGTTTAGTTTAGAAAAACGGCACCTCAGAGGGGATATGATAGCATTATATAAATATATACGGGGCCAATACAAACCATTGTGTGGAAATCTTTTCATAAACAGGACTATGCATAGGACACGTGGTCATGCGTTCAGACTGGAAGAAAGGAGATTTAGTCTAAGGCAGAGGAAAGGGTTTTTTACAGTAAGGACAATTAGGATGTGGAATTCTCTGTACAGACGTTTAAACAGCAACTGGGTGAATACTTGGAAAAACTTCAGCCTATGTAACTATGTACAAAAACATCTATTGTATAGATTTAGGGGATGGGGCTTTTAATCCCTAAGGGCTATTTTTTTTGTAACCTTCGTGACCGAGGCTGTTAATGTCTGTGGTGTTTAACTGTAGTTATCTTCTCATTTAGTGTACCCACACAAATTATATATTGTTGGTTTTCAGGACAGGAAGGGCTAATGTATAGTGAAAAATTGAAAACCAAAAACATTATTTTTCTCATCTAAAAAACTAATTAAAAAACCTGCTAAATAACTACTAATATTTATTCAGAGTTTAGTAATCCCGAATATTTTTCTGTTTTCTTGCTTTTTTTTAGCAAGTTATAGGGCAATAAGTACAAGTAGCGTATTACTATTTCAAAACAGAAACAATGATAACATTGTAACAATGATATCCATCATGAATCCGTAAATCACCCCCCCCCCCCGCATGTAAATTTTTTTTAAAAAGCAGACAACCCAGGGTAATTAACTTGGGGTATTTTAAAACTTTTAATGCAGCCCTTTTACTACCAATGTTTGCCAAAGTAGGTCTCGATCAGACCACTGCTTTGTAAACCATCATAACAGGGCCAGTACATGCTTAACGCCTGGGCACCCATGCCCCTCTCATCAGCCACATTTTTAACCCCAGGAGGCCAGGACTTTTTCAATTTTCAATTAAGTACAATTACTGGGGAAAGTTTTCAATTTACTCATGAAAAACTATATACTATACAGCAGCCCCCCCGTCAATCATGGCAGTAATTTTGCTGTGATCAGCTGCAATATAACATCCGCGTCCAAAAAACTAAAAAAAGAGAACAATTTTGGGTATGTCAGAAATAAATACATTAGAAAATGTACTTACAATGTTTTTGATGCCAGATTTGTTGTCAGATCCAGAGAGTGAGAAGACGGGTTCCATGTTAAAACTGTTGGAGTCCATTCCATCATCATTTTGCCCTCTGACTATTTAAATAAGCAACACAAAGTAACATTTCATATTGAAGATAAATAAAAAAAAAGTGTTGAGAAGACATTTTCCTACACAGCAAATATAATTAGGTCTACTGGGACACATTTAGATATATGGAGGATACAATGTGTTCTCTAATCACTTGCAACTCATGTAACCAGTGGCAATTTTAGAATCTGCTGCCAATGAGCACATATTGGACTATTTTCTTTCTCTTCTTCTTCTGTTTGCATTACATATTTTATTTTTTGAGTGGCGCCTTCACGTGGCTCGAAATGACAATGCAACGACTTTGTTGATCATTGCTGGATGACCCCAAAATGGTATGATTATTTTTCCCACGGGTATGAAAAACTCCAAGGTCCACCGTCCTGCCACTTCTCCCTTGGATTTCTCCAGCCCATTTTATTCAAAGAAATCTTAGGAAAGAGATCTTCGAAGGGAAATATGTTAATGTAGTATTCTCCCTAATCAGCTCCAATGACTTGGCCAATAATAAATCATTTCTGCAGAAAAGTCTTGGTGGATCTTAAATTTAAAGAACCCAGATTTGCTAAGAAAGTGTCTGTCTTGGAATTTGTTCTGGCCTTCAGACTTTACAGAGATGTTATCTGTTTAGTTTATCGTAATAGAAGGGAGGAATTAAATAATTATATATTATACAAAGTAGCGGAACTAGGTTACAAATATGGGGGTCATCCTTTTTTTACGATTATCGCAGATCATTGTCTGTGAAAGCTGCTGCAGCTTTAGCTTGATTCAACTATATTACAGACTGGAGTCAGGTGGATAGAGAATTATTTTGCAGAACTTAAAACTCCTGCTTGTCATATCTGTCAGTCTACACCACATTCGGCTAATTTTTGACCCTCAGCTGACAGCCCTCCACCGGCTCTGTGGGATCATCAGTTCCCTTCCTCCAGGGGCCTATGCCACCCAAAACACACGATAGCTTAGGAAGACCTATCGCCTTCTTCAGCTGATCTCAAATTTGCAACAATTTTAACACCTCTAGTTGCAATTTTAGTCAGTACAGGCTTCTCCACATTTGTACCGGGTGCTACATGCTATGTAAGCAATGCAAATTATTCCCAAAGCAATGACTATATCCAATTAATGTTGATCGACTCAGCTGCAGTATGACCCCCCCCAAAATTAGTCATTTTTTTTTAATACTGGTTTATCATTTGGTTTCCATACAGGGACGGTGGCTCTTCCATAATTTTTTCTAAAATACCCAAATCTCAATTTGGCATGACACAGCTCGTAAAAAGCTTAATTATCTGCCCCATTGATTCCCCTCCCTTCCCTATCTGGAGAGTCAGTCCTATTGGTATTTCTGTGAGCAAATTTTCATAAAAAAATAAAAACGATTTTTTTACTTGTCAGCTCCTTATTCCTCTGTGTGTCCCAGCATCACCGGCTGAAAATCTTTCTCTTAAGTAAACAACACAATGCTGGCTATACTCAATGCAGGGAGAGGTGTATGGTTGTCTAAAGCAGATAGCACAGATGCCTTTAAGTTGTTACATTTTAATTCGGATTTATGGCATCTGCACAGGATCAGGTGGAGGGATAAATACTAGACTTGTGCATTCGTTTGTGCATTTTGTGCATTTCATTGTGCGAACATGAAAATGAACATGAAAGGAGCGTTTTTGTTGTTCACCCCGAATACCGAAGAAACGAACATGGCGGTGGCAAAACGTACACGAAGGCGAAGACAAGCAACACAAACAATCTTTGTGTTCGTCTCTGTTAATCTACTAATCTCCTGGGCCCCTTCCCCATCTAGCCTACCTTATCTCTATGGTCGCTCCTACGGACCTTTAACTCATGGAGGACTAGGCAGAGTTTCACTGTCCGGAGTTAAAGGTCTGTACGAGCGACTCTATTGGTCGCCCGGCAGGGAGCTCCTCTGCCATCAACCGATGAAGTGGGGTTAGCATAGACAATATGGAGCTACATAGTACAAAACCTGCAGTCATGAAGTATTTGTCAACTAATGAATCAAATATGGGTAATAACCTTAAATGTCTTTTAGCAAAATGGGCGAGCTGAAAATATTCGGAAGTGATGAACAGTATGATTTGATCGGTATCACTGAAACGTGGTGTGATGATACGCACGACTGGTCAGTTAATTTACAAGGTTACTCGCTTTTTAGAAGGGACAGAGTAAATAGAAAAGGGGGAGGGGTTTGTTTATATGCAAACCCTCAACTAAAGCCCAGTATTAACCCCTTGGTGACAAAGCCCGTACATGTACGGGTTCCAAATTCATTGTTTTCAATGGGTTTAGGGACCGCCCATTGTCCTTAAGGGGTTAAAAAAGCTGTGCATGATGACCATAGTAAAGTGGAGACACTGTGGGTGGAGATTAAGTTGTCAAACCAACTTATTAGCATTCTTTGAAGAAGTTAGTAAAAATATATATCTGGGTGTGGCTGGATGTGATGTATCTGGACTTTGCTAAAGCATTTGACACGGTCCCACATAAAAGGTTACTCTAGAAAATAACAGAAATAGGCTTTAGGGCAAATGTCTGTATTTGGATCGAAAATTGGCTAAAACGTAGAATGCAGAGAGTTGTTGTGAATGGATGTTTCTCAGACTGTATGCAGGTATTAAGTAGAGTGCCACAGGGTTCTGTCCTAGGTCCTCTTTTTTTATTTGTTTATAAATGATCTCCCAAGCTGCATTAAGAGCCATGCCACAGTTTTTGCTGATGACACAAAATTAGGCAGGGTAATTCAAACTAATCTTGATGTTTCTTCTTTGCAGGAAGATTTAGACAGAGTTAAGGACTGGACGTGCAAGTGGAAGATAAGGTTCAACAGAGATAAATGCAAAGTTATGCATTATGGTAAAAATGGAATGGAATATCCTTGGGGATAACTACCAATGAGAAGGACTTAAGAATAATAATGGAGAACAGACTTGACAACAGTACGCAATGCCAGGAAGCAGCTGCAATGGCCAATGAGGTTTTGGCATGCATAAAACGAGGTATTGATTCACGGGAAGAGGATATCATCTTGCCTCTTTACAGGTCAATGGTAAGACCTCACCTTGAATATGCGGTTCAATTATGGGCACCAGTCCTTAAAAAGGACATTATGGAACTGGAAAAAGGGCAAAGGAGGGCTACTGTAATGGATTGGTGAGGTAGGACCCCAGAGGGCGGAGAGTGCCAGGAACCGAGAAGCCGCCTAGAGAATTAGCCGGGTCAAATCAGGAAAGCGAAGGAAGCTGAAAATTGTTTGGAAGTGTACCTAGAAAAATTGATACTGTTTTGAAGGGTGGTGACGTCAAATATTGATTTAATTGAGATTTTTCTGTTCACTCACTTTACATTTTGTTAAATTATAAAAATAAACATGTCCATTTTAGAAAGCATTCTTACTTTACAGCACATAGTAACTTTAGCACGGTACTGTATATATACAGGACAAAACAGGCAATCCCCAGGGACCCAATACACAGTTATGAATGGAACATGATCAGAGGTCTGTCAAGGGCTCATCCAACTGTGATAATTACAATTACATGCTGCTATCAGACAGATAGAACATATAACAACCCCCTACACTACAGGGCCACAAGTATGTGTTGCTTGCTTGTTGAACATCTCATTCCAAAATGAGTTGGCCTCCCCCTCTGCTGCTATAGCAAAGTATTTAATGAGGTTAAAGTCAAGGCTTTGTGCATGTTAAAACCATTCTAACACCATTATTCTGCATCAACCTACACCCTACACTATATGACCAAAAGCATGTGGACACCCCTCATATTTATTGAGTTTAGGTGCTTTAGCCACACCCATTGCTAACAGGTATATAAAACCAAGCACATAGGCATGTCATCTCCATAATTGGCAGTAGAATGGATCGCACAGCTCAGTGACTTTGAACACTGCACTGCCACAAATCAATTTGGGAAATTTCTGTCTTGTTAGGTTTGCCCTGGTCCACTATAAGTGGACCCATCTAAGAGTAAAAACAGCTCAGCCGCAAAGGAGCAGTTCATACTGATAGAGCATGATACTTAGCTTGTAAAAATCTCCTGTTCCAAACGCCCTATAGAAGCAACATCAGCATAAGCAGTGTGCGTTTGGGAGCTTCATTAAATGGGTTTCCATGGGGGAACAGCTGCACATAAGCTGGAGATAACTATGTGCAATGCCAAGCATCATCTGGAGTTGCGTAAAGCACACCGTCACTGGACTCTGGAGGAGTGTTCTCTGGAGTGACAAACAGGATTCCACCCTGTTAGCCTGGACTCTGTATTTATGTATAATTGTCATATGGGTTGTAGCCTCTAGAGGCCACCTGTCAGATGGCAGTACCGTGTATGGTAACGACCTGACCAGCTGCATCTGATCACCTAGGTGCAACCCTCCCTCTTAAATACTTGCTTTCGCCTTGTGGAAGTTGAAGAATTTTGCTGATTCTGGATGTCAGCACAATGATCTTTACCTCATTGCTTATTCTGTTGATAGCAGATAAGATAACACTACAATCACCTGTCTACCTCATTTCTTAGTTTACTTATGTCTTGTTTGTGTCTCGGAAGAATGTGTACATATGGTATGTTTTCGTATGTTTTCTTTGCTCTAAGTGCCTTGTTGCGAAAGAATCAGAGTCCGCCACGACAAAGGACAAGTTGTCCCTTTCTTGACCTTCTGTAAGTAAAGATTGCACATGTCTGGGGGGGGGCTATTTTTTTCTTCACCTCTTTAAACCGTGTGTGTCAGCAAATCAAAGTAAATATACCAACAGATGGCTAGACAATATGCTAATAACTGTTTGCGCTTCTTTGCCTATATATTGTTAGAAAATTAAGGAGGGGGGGAGAAGTCTGCGAACTGGACTCTCCCCTGTGCGCACTTGAATAAAGAAGCTCTTGCTTACTCAACTCATTGAACTGGTGTCGTCAGATTTCTTGCCGACATTCACACTTGGGGGCTCGTCCGGGATCCCAACAGTCTCGGAAGCGGTAACCGAAGGAGCGGACTAAACCTTGATCCACCTAATTCTTGGCCATCAAAAAGAGGTAAGGCACCTTTTGAAATGCCTATAGTTTAATTATTGGGTGGATGAGGGTATGGTCGTCCTCGGTATTCCATCCGGGTGACGGGATCCAGAGTTGAGTAAGTAAGACCTATAAGATCTTGAATTGTTTAATTCGAACTATTGTTTACTACATGGTCAGGGACCATTGTAAAGTACCTAGTTGTGAGAAACTAGTGTAACTATTGTTTACTACATGGTCAGGGACCATTGTAAAGTACCTAGTTGTGAGAGACTAGTGTAACTATTGTTTACTACATGGTCAGGGACCATTGTAAAGTACCTAGTTGTGAGAGACTAGTGTAACTATTGTTTACTACATGGTCAGGGACCATTGTAAAGTACCTAGTTGTGAGAGACTAGTGTAACTATTGTTTACTACATGGTCAGGGACCATTGTAAAGTACCTAGTTGTGAGAGACTAGTGTAGCTATTTAAGTACATAATCACGGGCTATTGTAAAGTACCTAGTGGTGAGAACTAGTGTAAATATTTTGAAGTACATAGTCACGGATTATTGTAGCGGAGGAGATGGGGAGTTTGTTGTCAAAAAATGTGCCTAAGGGGACGCCCTTAGAATATATGATAAGAAAACATGGAAAGGAGGCAGGAAAATATATGTCTCATTGGAAGCAAATATCTGAAGAGGATAATGAAAGCCGTTATGTTTGGCCAGCTGGCGGTAGTTTGAATGTAGAAATACTAGATAATTTGAAAGAATGTTTGAATATGTGTGATGTGAAAAGGAATGAAAGAATGATTTTCTTGAAATGGTATCAAGAAGGGTGGGACAACGTTAAAATACAGAAACAGCAGAAGTTACTAGACCCCACCTGTTCTGCTAATTCCCAATATCCTTGCCGTCCGGCAGGTAACTTTAAGAATCAAAAGGGTGCTCAAACACCTCAACCTGTTGAGACTTCTAGGAAAGCACAGGAGGTGTCTGTAACCCCAGGACCACCTAAGGTCCATAATTTGCTATATCCATCCTTAGATCCATATGATCTATGGACTCAAGAATTATTTGACCCACCCCCATATAATGGACCTCAACCAGCAGACCCTAATATGCCTGGTTCTAATCAACACCCTGCAGGTCCAGAAGCAGAGTTGCCACTTTCTTTGGAGCTTGTCCCATTTGTACCACCAGCTCCTATTTCACCCCTAGACCAAGTAAGGCAACCTGATCCTCCTAAAATATCAAGGTCCAATATTCAGCCCACAGGAACATCATGTAGAACTAGATCCAGAAAGCCCTATTTAGATCTTCCTTCAGATTCTGATGCTAAGGAAAAGACATTTGTGCATGCTATGCCCATGAGAGAGACTGGGGGGGCTAGAGATGAGAGAGGTGTACCTCTATCGGTCCATCATCCATGGACACCAGGGGAATTATTGCTGTTGAAAGATTGATTCCCCAGACCTGAAATTGTTGGTCAGTTTTGTAAAGAATTACGTAGTGTGTCTATTCCTTATGATCCAGGGAAAAAGGATTTTATGCAATTGTTTGATTTGGTTATGACTGACGCATAGAGTAAAACAGTTAATTGAAGCTAATAACAGAATTCCTGATGTAACACCATGAGCAAATGAACTGTTTACTAAGAGATTGAGTACTGAGAGACAGCAGACAATAAATTGTATAATACAAGCTTGTGAGACTGCATGGCTACAGCGACCTGACTGGGGAAAGATTAACTCTACAATGCAAGGAAAGAATGAGTTAGTAAGTGAATTCGCTGACAGAGTAGCGAAAGTTGTAATAGGACACAGTGGTGTGACAGATCCAGAGGTTAATGCAAGACAGTTGATTGTATCTTGTTTTGTAAAAGGGTTGTTACCAGACTTCCATAAGGGTGTCACTAATAATGTTTTAGGATGGGAAGAGAAGCCGCTTTCTGAAATGATAGCAGCTGCTAAACATTTTGAAAAACAAAAGGAAGTGAATAAGGAGCGTCAAGAGAAAGTTAGAGAGAAAGAACAGAGAATGTTGATGGAAAGTCAGAGACAGTTCTATTCACAGAACTCTCCGTCTGATGTAGTGGGAGATAACGGACAATCTTCCTCTAGAAAGGAAACTAGAATGTTATTTGTTTTAATTGTAACAAGCCAGGGCATTTGGATAGAAATTGTAGATCTGCAAGTAACAATTTGCTGATGCTTGCTCTATTGAACCTAATACTGACGATGCTGAATTGGTTTATCCTTTCAGTTAAAAGAGGCTTTGTGGAGTGCCCCTGCTCTTGGGCTCCCTAACTATGATATGCCATTTACTTTGTTTTGTCATGAAACACAGGGTAATGCCACTGGAATACTAACCCAGAGCCACGGAGAGGGACAGAGACTCCTTGCCTACTATAGCACTCCACTTGATTCTGTGGCAGCTGGATTAACCCCTTGTTTGCGGGCTGTGGCAGCGGCTGCTGCCTTACTGGTATCAGCACAGGCCATAGTTCAGGGACAGGAACTGAAAGTGATGGTTCCTCAGGCAGTGAGTGCATTGTTAACCCGTCGATTGACACAATTTACTAATAGTAGGCTGACTAAATACGAGATTGTTTTGCAGGGTACACCCAATGCCACCGTCCACCATTGCACAGTGTCAAATCCTGACACTCTTTTGCCAGAACCAGAGGAGGGACCTCCTCATGATTGTGTGATTTTGATAGAACAATTACAAACTACTTGCGACTGATTGTATGAGAGACCTTTGACTGACCCTGATATCGAATACTTTGTAGATGGTTCCTCATTTATGGATATTGACAGCAGGCGTTGTACTGGGTATGCTGTAGTTACATCAGAAGGAGAAGTGGAAGCTAATGCTCTTCCACCTCACTGTTCAGCCCAGGTGGAAAGACTCCCTGTCCTTGAGGACACTTCCAAAAATTTGCAAATTAATTTTATTGAAATGCCTAAATCTCTACATTATCAATATGTACTAGTGGTGGTGTGTACATATTCCCGCTGGATAGAAGCCTATCCTTGCCAACATGCGGACACTCTAACAGTTGTTGAAAAGTTTCTACAAGAGTTCATTCCTAGGTATGGAATTCCTCAGCATATATACTCTGATCATTTTACTGCTGAAATAGTGCAAGAGATAGCACATAGGCTAGGAATTATGTACCATTTACATTGTACCATTTACATTGTCCCTACCATCCACAAAGCGCAGGAAAAGTAGAACGCGCTAACGGCACCTTAAAGAATAAGATTAGCAAGATATGTGCCGAGACAGGTTTAAAATGGCCAGATGCATTACCTATAGCCTTAATGTCAATAAGAAATGCCCGACACTCAGCTATTAAAATGTTCTCCTCATGAACTCATAATGGGTCGACCCATGATAGCTGCTAATACTCTAGAGTTACTAAGACATGATCATGCTCTAACTGATGACACAATAGAAATGTATTGTAAAAAACTAATAAAATCTCTTGAGCAATTTAAATCCCAGGTTGCTGCTGTGCGCACGAACACCGAGGACGAAAAACCAATTCATCACATCCAACCAGGTGATTACGTGCTGGTAAAGCATTTCCAACGGAAAAAGACTCTTCAGCCCAGGTGGAAAGGTCCATACCAAGTACTACTGATCACTAAAACAGCTGTAAAGGTAGCTAAAATTACACCGTGGATTTATCTTAAATTGTTAAAGTTAACCATTCCATCGGGCACAATAATCCCAGCTGGTTAACCAACATAAGACGAGATTGGCAAGAGCCCCTCGTGAAGATACGAAGAATGAGGTCATCAGGAGATGCAAAAATGTTTGAGTATATTATCGTTACTTGTTTTATACTAAATGTATTTGCTATTTTTTCTTTTTTCCTTTCAGTCCTTTTCAGGTGTTCAGATCAGAACCTACTAAAAATATAGCAGAGAATAAGATACATTCACGAATTAAACGTGATCTGCATGTTTCTCCTTGGGAAAAAGATAATACCTGTAGAAATGTTGAGAAAGGTGTATAATGCTTCTAATGTCTCGGAGCTTTGTTGTGTTTGTGGATATATTCTGCATACTCAGCAGAGCCCTGCATAGGAATACCTTTTACAAGGGAAGATTTACATTGTAGACAATAGTGTATCCATAGAACATGATATGGAAAAGGTGAGCGAACTTCAGGAAAGACTTAGATCTAGGGAGACTACTTGGGATCCTTTTGGTCTGGGCGGACTATTTGGTTCACTTGGAGCAAAGCTGATGTCTGGTATGTTTTTGTTGCTTGTGGCTTTTGCATGTATCTATGTAATTGTTGTTTGTTGCAAAACACTTATTCAAAAATGTCTCGGACCAACAAGAGCAATGCCACAGATACAGGAGGAGAAATATGATGATGACTTCCCACTTGATGAGTTTCCCCTAGAGACTTTGTACAGTGACATGTTGGAAGATCAATATGAGAAGGAGCAAGGCTCATGGAATTGGCCAACTTATAACTCCACTGGACTCTGAAGAAATTGATTCTTACAGTGAGTCCGTAAGAATAAAAAGGGGGGACTGTGGAAGTTGAAGAATTTTGCTGATTCTGGATGTCAGTACAATGATCTTTACCTCATTGCTTATTCTTCTGATAGCAGATAAGATAACACTACAATCACCTGTCTACCTCATTTCTAAGTTTACTTATGTCTTGTTTGTGTCTCGGAAGAATGTGTACATATGGTATGTTTTCGTATGTTTTCTTTGCTCTAAGTGCCTTGTTGCAAAAGAATCAGAGTCCGCCACGACAAAGGACAAGTTGTCCCTTTCTTGACCTTCTGTAAGTAAAGATTTCACATGTCTGGGGTGGGGGGGTATTTTTTTTGACCTCTTTAAACCGTGTGTGTCAGCAAATCAAAGTAAATATACCAACAGATGGCTAGACAATATGCTAATAACTATTTGGGCTTCTTTGCCTATATATTGTTAGAAAATTAAGGAGGGGTAGAGAAGTCTGCGAACTGGACTCTCCCCTGTGCGCACTTGAATAAAGAAGCTCTTGCTTACTCAACTCATTGAACTGGTGTCGTCAGATTTCTTGCCGACATTCACAGCCTCCATTCAGGGCCTTTGCATTTGTCTGGCTTGGTTTCCTGTTAGTCTGCTTGCAGCCACAGAGCCCTTGCCCTTGCCCTTGCCCTTGCATTGTGGTCTGTTTGGGCCCTGATTGTGTCATTTAAGGCACCAGGCTGCCTACCTTAAACCTGAGTAAATGTATTGCTCTGGTGAAAGGAAAATGCCTGCAACCATCAATTTTGCGTCTGTTAAGGACAGAAGACTCAGAAATTCGATTAAGATTGAAGTTCCTGAGAGAGAGAAGGAAGAAAAAGGAACAAAGTATGTTGTAGAGGAGGTGCTAATTAAAAAACTTGGACTGGATCTTAAAGACATCTACTGCCTGCAAGACCAAGTGAAAGGTACATATGTAGTAACACTACTGAACATTGATGCGTGTCATAACAGCTACAAGAGCCTCAGAGGAAAGAAGATGACCCTTGATTGGATGGACCCCGCTTCACGTTGTTGTATAGTGGTGTTCACATGTATAACCCATATGTGTCTGATGAAGCTATCATAGCCTGGTTATATCGTTATTGTAATAAAGTATCTAGCGCACAGAAGGTACAGAATGAGATGGGGATTTGGAACCGTAAGAGGAGGTTCCTTGTGCAGTAGATACTGTTTCTACCCAGGGATGCCATTCCTGTGCAGGATGTGCGGGGGCTATGGGCACACTCAGGCGACCTGCATAGCCGACCCTAGGCCCCTTTGCAGGAACTGTGGAGAATGGGGCCACCTCACCGCTAGCTGTGATAAATCCAAGTTGTGCAATGGATGTGGCAAGCCAGACCATGTGTATAAGGACTGTCACAGTAAGCCCCGGCGCTCCTGGGAAGATATGGCTGCTGGACGGCCTGGGAAATTAAATCCAGGTCCAAGTAAGCTCTCCTCTACAGCTGGCCCGAAGTAGCCTGTAATAGTGATGCTGCCACTGGATGATCCTGCTGTACTGGTTGAAGTGGGATCAGTAAAGCCAAGCAATCACAAGAAGGAACAGGCTGTTTCGGGTCAATGGATCCCTCCCCAGTGGTGGGTCCTGTGGTTCCCAATGTGTTTTTAAATGCCTGTGTAGGTCCTTCTACCAGCCATGAGAGTCACATTCCTGTGGGAGATCCTGAGAGCAGTCCTGACGACAGAGGTGGAAAGCCCAGCAGTTAGATCTCGCCATCAAGTCCGGTACAAGAGTCAACTACAGTTCTTGTGGAGGAGACTATCCAATCCCTAATCTTCATTAACCCTGCACATACGATTGCTCTGATGGAAGCAGATGTGGAGTATCCAGCTGGTCCTATGCCTAAGAGGGGGAGATCTGACAGTGAATGCTGTCTGGCACCCCTTCTGGAGGCTGAAGTGGAGGTCCTGGGAGACAACCCGGAGGAGGAATCCAAAGTAGAGTTTTCAGGGAGCCCTGGTGATGACACAGTCGAATCATCAAAGTGAAAGTCAGAGCAAGGAGCCCTCTGTCCGGAAGCTGGCTCAAAGCAAACAGAGACGAGCAGGTGTAGCTGGGATGGGACTTTCTCTCTCTGATCCTTTGTTCATCGTGGATTACAGCAGTGTATCAGAAGTTTCGGACTCTGAAGTGAGAGGGACGCTGATAAAATACACTAGACCTCACGCTGGATCTCACTGTTGCCTCACTTAATGTGAGGAGTCTGAGGAGCTCTGTCAGAAGGGCTGCTTTGTTTGCATATTTACAGACTCTAAATGTGGACATCATTTTCTTACAGGAGTGTGCAATAAATAATGGACTGTTTTATGGACATTTAAAGAAGGACTGGACCACGGGGCCCTCTTACTGGTCCGGGTCAAATGATAGTAAAGCCGCTGGGATTGGGATCCTTTTTAAAAACAAACATGTGGTTTTAAATTATTTTATTGAAAATCTGGAGGCAGAGGCATTAAGGGGGTTAAAAGGCATATCATAGAGCACTCTGCCTACAGAAATGCCTTACGCCCCCATTTAACAACCCCCACCAAACTTACCGGTGCTTTTGACTCCCTGATGTGTAGTCGGGGCAGTGGGTTGACGTCTACCTGATTTGCGTAGGCAACTTCCACTGCAGCCGGAAGGAGGTGCCGTTAGCAGCGGGGTTTGTCTGTGTCCATTGTGCAGACCTTCCCCGGCTGTCAGACAGGAGAGTCCCCCGCACTGCTGCTGGGAATTCTCTCTTACAGCTGGAGGGTGTATGTGCGATGGACACAGACAACCCCTGCTGCTAACGACACCTCCTTCCGGCTGCAGCGGAAGTTGCCTACGCAAATCACGTAGACGTCAAGCCGCTGCCCCGACTACACACCAGGGAGTCAGAAGCAATGGTCTGTGGAAACTCAATTTATTATTACTAGAGGAAGAATAAATCCAGAATAATTTTAAGGTCTCATATGGGCGATGGCGGCGCCAGAAAGACCCAAGTGAGAATTTTTTGGACTAGTGGGAAACCATCAAGTCCAAGAT
This sequence comes from Sceloporus occidentalis, assembly GCA_023333645.1. Classification (NCBI taxonomy): domain Eukaryota; kingdom Metazoa; phylum Chordata; class Lepidosauria; order Squamata; family Phrynosomatidae; genus Sceloporus; species Sceloporus occidentalis. Next base: position 6,107,224 of record JALMGF010000038.1, on the reverse strand, counting down.
TAAGAACTTTTTTATTGTTTCTGTCAAGAGGAAGAAAAAAAGAGAGCAAAGAAGTTTTTAAAGAGCTTAAAAAAGTTTGCAAACGGACATTAAGTTGAAAGAGGCTGGTGTAAGCAATACGGACGAACTGATTTTAAATTTAGCGAATGAGATTCAAAAGGTTTTAGATTTTAAAGGTAAACGCATTATCTTTAATGCCCGGGTAAAGCACTTGGAGGAACGGGAGAATTGCATTTGCTTCTTTTTTAAACAAATATCTCAAAAGAGAGAACTACTGTAATTTTAGAAATGGAAGACCAGTCCTCCATTGCGGGCATTTTAAAAGTGTCAAAAGAATTTTACCAAACCCATTTTAATGAGATCATAGATAACAGATACTCTGATTAACAGATACTCTGGGGGCCATAACTAATCCCTTACAAAAAAATTACTGCAGTTTTTCTGAAGTAATACTGCAGTTTTTTGGACATGAAAAAACTGCAATACTGCACTTTTACTGCAGTATTACTGCACATTTACTGCAGTTTTACTGCATTTGTACTTCACTGTACTGCAGTTTTACTGCACATTTACTGCACTTTTTTTTTTATATTGCAAACCTACAGTTTTACTTCAATGTACTGCAGCTTTATTGCATTTGTACTTCCGTACAAAAATAACTGCAGTAAAAGTGCAGTACAGTGAAGTACAAATGCAGTAAAACTGCAGTAAATGTGCAGTAATACTGCAGTAAAAGTGCAGTATTGCAGTTTTTTCATGTCCAAAAAACTGCAGTATTACTTCAGAAAAACTGCAGTAATTTTTTCGTAAGGGATGTTTTAGAATTTGTTGATCAAGTGGGTTTAAGCAGAAAGCTGTCGTTAACCGAATTGTGTGATTATTATTATTATTATTATCTTTTTTTTATATAGCGCCAACAGTTTACGCAGTGCTTAATACAATACATAAATTCAAGGGGTATGACAAGACAAGAATTGAAAGACTAAGACAAACCGATTAGGTGGAGAGAGCCCTGCTTGCAAGCTTACAATCTTGAGGGAATAGGGTGACAAACATAAGGCACAGAGACGGGTGAGAGGTAGTGTGGTGGTTGTATCAATGACAATGAAGTTCTAGCAGCTAAGATGGTGCGGCTTCTCTGAAGAAGTGGGTTTTGAGATGTTTCTTGAATGTTGGGAGGGAGTGTGAAAGCTGAAGGTTCGTTGGGAGTAGATTCCAGAGATAAGGGGCAGCTTGAGTGAAATCTTGTAGACGTGAAGAGGTGATAAGTGAGGAGGAGAGCCTTAGCCCATGGGAAGAATGTAGGGATCGAGTAGGAGAGTATTTGCTTATGAGGGCAGAGATGTATGGAGGAACAGTATTATGGATGGCCTTATATGTCAGTACCAGGATTTTAAATTTGATTCTAAAGGTAATTGGGAGCCAGTGGAGGGTTTCACAGAGTGGGGAAGCAGAAGAGGAGCGACATGCAAGGAAGATAAGCCTAGCAGCGGCATTTAGGACAGACTATTTAAACTTTTTATTAATTGTCTGCTTGAATTGTGTTGAAAATACGAAAAGGCTGTCCATATAAAATCACTTCTAAACTTCACAGCAGAGGACTAAGCATATGATAGATATCAGATTTTTTTTCCAGACGTCTCTATAAAAAGCTTATTTATCCTTGCATGAAGATGTCCACCACTATAAATCTATTTCATCTAGCTGTGTAGACCACTTGGTCCTACAACAAGTATACTGGCCAAAATTAAAAGTGTTTAACCCTATGTGTTAAGGATAACCAGGGTACGTGTCAATTGCTCTCTAGTCACATAAAATTTACCAAATGCACTGAAAAGAAAATAATATGGTTGAAATGCCTATGGCTGCATTTTCTTGCACATACAGGAAATTATCTAGTATTTTAGATAATATGTATGGACACTGTCACAGAAGCCTCCGTGACAATTGGACTCCTGGAGGGGACTGAGTGCCAGCCTCCTTCCTACAAACTATGGGCCCTGGTATGGAGTACCACGTTCCCCAAAGTACAAGTGACTCTAAAGACTATGGAGCTTGGACACCGGTTTGTGGCACTTGCATTTTGGGAGGGGGTTTACATGTGGTGTGTTACTCTCCATCGGGTCAGGACTTACTGGACAGAGCCCTCTATGGCTATTTGCACCTGGATCTGATATCCAGCAGGTTTCAGAAAACAAAAGACTGGAGTTCAACGTGTAAATTTGAATTAATGATATTAATAATACTCCCCAATGTTAGCAGCTGCCGACAACACTCTTCCTTGAAGTGTTTTAAACAAACAGACGATACACCATGGCGCGCATAAACATAAGGGGAAAAGAAAAAACAATAGTGTAATATGTAAACACAAATAATAATTATAATGTGGTGCCTGATCCACTCACAAGCGGGCTGAACAGAGCGAGCTCATCACGGATATCGGTAGAAAATTATTATCTTCTTAAAATCACTAAAAAACAAATGGACCGGCAATAGTGCAGTAAATCCACAATATAGATCTTAAATAAGGCAAAGAATGCACTCACAGTTAAACGTGGCACTACTAAACAAATAGAGTGCACAAACATTTCAGGATGGAATAGTCAGGATCAGCAGGCACCCATTAGACTGCAGACTGGGTCTCAGTCTGCAGTCTAATGGGTGCCTGCAGGATTTATCTTCGTTCTGGACAACATCCACTGCTATATAGACATAGAAGATATTCATACCGGAATACCTGCTGATCCTGACTATTCCATCCTGAAACGTTTGTGCACTCTATTTGTTTAGTAGTGCCACGTTTAACTGTGAGTGCATTCTTTGCCTTACTTAAGATCTATATTGTGCATTTACTGCACTATTGCCGGTCCATTTGTTTTTTAGTGATTTTAAGAAGCTATTAAAATAATTTTCTACCGATATCCGTGATGAGCTCGCTCTGTTCAGCCTGCTTGTGAGTGGATCAGACACCACATTATAATTATTATTTGTGTTTACATATTACACTATTGTTTTTTATTCTTTTCCCCTTATGTTTATACGCGCCATCCAGCAGGTTTCAGCCAGAAGTCGGGAACACGGGAAACGCCCCTGTTTATCATCCTCCCCACAGACTACAATAGAGACCACCTACTGGGCTGAGGTGGGCTGAGTGAAAATACTGAGCCGTGTGCAAAGCAGGACATGATGGAGAACTTTGTGTGGCTTTCTATGTCTATTGTATGTAAATTACCCCTTGTACTGTTTAACCCCTCAATGACAAATGACATGTACAGGCTTGCGGTGCAATGCAATAACGACAAAGCCTGTTAAACAGCTGCGTTTTCGCTGTGATCGGCGGCATTGCAGCATCCACGGAAGCCTCACAAACAAGGCTGACCGTGGATCCGGGGAGGAAAGCCCTCCCCACAAAAAAAATGGCCGGCTAAAACAGCTTAGGAAGCAATCGGCAATTGCTTATCGAGGTATGTAGTAACACAACCCCCCTACCCCGATCGCCTTGTGATTGCTCTGAAGAGAAACCACAAATGCCATCAAGTAAATGACGTTGCCACCACTCACAAGATGGCGTCACCAATCCAGACCCTCTTGAGAACTCTCGAGCTCCTCCTGCAGGTTAAATGCGGGTACTGCATTCAACCATGCAAGGTCAATGGAGCCCAGCTCACTAATCAGTGTGATTAGTAAAACAAACAAAAAAAATTAAAATTAAAAATAATAATATGGTAACATATAAAAATTATTCCCCGCTGTCACAAAAAAAGTGCATATATATATATATATATATATATATATATATATATACCGTATTGGCTCGCCGCACCCGAATATAGGCCGCACCCTAAAAGTTTGGTGCTTTTTTTAAAGAAAAAGTTTTGTAATAGATATGCTGCCACTCTGTCCCCCCCACCCCCGAGATATGCTGCCATTCTGTCCCACCCCCGAGATTTGCTGCCACTCTGTCCACCCCCCCGGGATATGCTGCCACTCTGTCCTCCCCCCCGACTTACCAGAACAGACTCCCGGGTGTCTTGCGGGGCCGGAGGGGGACATCTACGCAATACAACTCCCAGTGCCGGCACTCAGCGGAAGTGCCGGCACCGGAAGTTGTATATGCGTATTGCGTAGATGTCCCCCGCCGGCCCCGCAAGACACCCCGGAGTCTGCTCTGGTAAGTCTTGGGGGCAGAGGTAAAACGCATCGTGCAGACGTTCACTGGCTGCGGCGATGCGCGTAAACAACCTTCGCTGCCGGCACGTCTGCACAATGTGCTTTAACAATCTCCCTTGCAGGGACTCCCCTCGTGGGAATTCCCGGCAAGGGAGATTGTTAAAGCACATCGTGCAGACGTGCCGGCAGCGGAGGCTGTTTACGCGCGCATCGCTGCAACTGGTGAACGTCCGCACGATGCGCTTAGACAATCTCCCATGCCAGGACTCCCCCTGTGGAATGTGCCGGCCGGGGATGGCTGTCTGAGCGTATCAGAGAGTAGGATACGGGTCCCCTGCACCCCTGCGTGGGATCTGTATCCTAACCCTGCTGCCTGCCCGGCGCCCGGAACGGCATGTCCCGGACGTCGGGCCCTAGACCCCGAATATAGGCCGCACCCCCACTTTAAAGACTTAAAGTGGGGGGGGGAGTGCGGCCTATATTCGCGCCAATATGGTATATATATATACATATATATATATATACATATATAAAGTTTTTTATGAGCAAGTCCTACAATTAGCACTATAGCTTTGAAAAATTCCTGCATGGAAAGAGTTAAAATATTGGCATTATAAATGCCCATAGGGTGCCTAGTTTTAAAAAAATTTATCTTCAAAGATGTCCCAAATATGGGACGTGGGCACAGACTGACCATATGTCTAAATGGCAAAAAATACACACCTCACAAAGGTGGCCTTTTACCTCCCAAATAACCCAACAAACCCCTGCATGTGGGGTATCACTGCGCTATGTTGCTGAACACATATTGGGATGTTGTTTGACAGGGACATATACCGGGGGTGGTAAATTCATACCTGAAGTACAACATGTGTGAAAAAAATACAAAAAAGATTTACTACCATAAAATTTAATAAAGGCTGGTGGTAGAATTAGTGCATGGAAAGGGTTAAAATACCAGCATCTGAAATACCTTGGGGTGTCTAGTTTTCAAAAATTTATGGTTTGATGGGGTAAATTGCAATGGCCGGCTTCAAATATACCTGACATAGCACATGGGGCAGAATGGCCAGAATGAGGGCAAAATGGTTTTGAAATAGCAGAACGTTACTGGTACTTATTGCCCCATAACATGCAGAAAAAAGGCAAAAAAACATTAAAACATTGGGTATTTCATAACTCAGGACAAATAGTAGACTCTATTTGAGAAAAAGTCATTTTTTAACAAAAAAATCACCATATTTTATCAAATTTTTAATAGTAAATTAGATGATATGATAAAAATAATGGTATCTAAAGAAAACCCGGTTTGTCCTGAAAAAAAACTATATATGTCATGTGTGTGGGTGCACAAAATGAGAAAGAAGACAATTACAGCTAAACAGCCTCTGTTAAAAGAGCCTCTGTCCCAAAATGTACTATGAGTAAGAAACAGTCTTGTCATTAAGGGGTTAAATTAAGGGGGTTAAATACTATTTCCAGATAAACAGAGTCCTGTTTTCACCTCAACATGAGTTCTGTCTGATGCTTGGGGTGGGCTGCTATGATCCTTCATTGTGCTTTTTAGGACAATACCCATACTGCCAGCGCAGCATCCCCCCATCTCTCTACAACTCTGGTTCTGTCTGGCCCTGAAGGGGTTAATCGCTAGTATCCCAGCAGGAGGAAGCAATTGGGGTGCAGGGTGTCCCGTCATAGACACCTTTGTGATAATATCATGGATTGTTTCTCCAATCTACAAATTTGAGATGTCTCCACATGGGAATCACCCCACATCATTAGATAATAAGTTCTGTTCATTTTTAGCTGCAAATGAATTAGACCACAGTATTTATGATAACCTTAAGGCACCTCTATAACTATTTAATCATATTATCCATCTAGAAATACTTGGCTAAGTATCCTGCATACGTGCAAATCATTGCATAGCCCTTTCTATATTTTAACACATTTTATTTTGCTTATTTAATAAAATAAATAACAGCTCACCTTGAAAGTCAATAGTCCTATCAGAAACTGGAGATTTTGCTCTTAAAATCTGAAAAAGAAAGAAAAATCAATAATATAAAAACCCAAACATATCAGACAATATTGGTCAATGACCCTGACTGCTATATTGCAATGATATTTTCACTTTAGACATATATTCCTATATATACTAAGTGTGCAAATTGTCATGCCAGAAAGTTTTTCATTTCAGCACAATTCAAATGTACGTTGACTTAATTAATTTTTATTTAAATGATCCATTAAAAAGTAAAATCAGACAGGGTCACAAATTGCCACAGAATATATCTAACGGTGCCTGCCATGTTTTTTTTTAATAATAAAAGTTATGTTTTTGTGGACCATGAGCTTTCTCTAGGGGATGATTACGTGCATGGGTGTAGGAAGTAGAGGGGGTGATCTAAACTAGTCACACACAGATTTTGTAGAGAGACAACCAATAGCCACTCTAACAATAACAACTGCCACTATTAGGGGGACAGAGCATTTTTATACTCCTGCAGAATTGTATGGTTTCTACACTGACTGAATGCAAGTTTGAATTAAATAGATAGAGGCAGCATTTTTAATACAGATTAATACAGATACGAATTGATATAGGTATTGAATTTTGGATTATAGTTTGGGAATTAATAAAGTTTTGTCTCTCAATATCTCCTTTTTTCACTCTTTCAGGGTTTTTTCCCCACAAAAGACTATTAATATGTATCTTAGTTGTTTAAAAGATGATTTGTAGATCAGATCAATGATACATTTTCATGGTAGATAAAATATGACCCTAATTGCAAAAAGCATATTTTAATGTTAAGTAAGAAAATACTTGTGGAATGCCCTTTAGGTTCATCCTTCTCTTTTTATGTGATGGATCTGGAAGAAAAAAGTTATTATCAGATGGCGATTCTTCTGAATCTGAGGAGTCTTCAGCTTCTTGGCAACTGATGATTGAGCCAGGGGATTTTGTGTTGTGCTGATTCCTTGGTAAAGTCTATAAATTAAATAAACAATAGAGCATTTAAACAGATGACTTATGAACCAATCTAGCCATAAATGCATCAGATTTTGAAAAATACAATAAATGTGATTATACCAAATTAATTTTAATAAATAAAATCTAATTAAACCTAATTAATCCCCCTAACACCCAGAAAATGAATGTCATTAAATGCAAATGTAATTTTAAGTGTGTGCTTTACTTGACATAAGATTTCTATAAATACAATGTGTATAAGTGTACCTGGTCAAGGAAAATACCATCTTTAGACAATCTTCTTAGCTTGCAGTCCAAGTTCACAATTCGGGCTTCTTTTCTGACCATCTCAATTCTAAGCTCATCATTCTTCTCCTCTAGTTCTCGTATTTGCTTCCGATACTTATCTTTGTCTATTAGACATTGTGAGTATTGTGTCTGAGCTTCATCACGGGACCGATATGCCTGAGAGGGTTAAAAAGAAACTTACAGTAGACATCACTTAACATTTATTCTAGATATAGAAACTACATATTTAATGATAACCTCTTCATGAGGTAAAACCAAAGGCAATGCAACAGATGGGCAAGAGGGATGAGGTTATCAGCTAAATACAGGAATAATTTTAGATCTCTTCTACTGTATATTATCTCAATATCTTAGGAATTTGGAATAGGTCTCTGATATTTTTATGTTTATATCCGACTCTGTCATCCAAAATATACGGATGCAAAATGGCCGCTTTATATCTTGTGCTAGTGGAGTTTTTCATATTCCTTAAGAGAGGTTTATCAATCAAGCATCATCTTTTGTTTCTCATTCTACGAATATTACTCTTACACGTCTTCATTGCTTTACTAAGTCTTATTCACTCCTCCCTACCCCTTCACCTCCAAAATGTCTAAGCCAAAATTTGCCCCACAAAGTGATTATTCTCCCCTCTATCTTGCTGGTTAGCAATGTAGATTATAGTTTTCACCTTGGGTATTTAGTACTGTTGTGAGCATGCATACAACCAGTGTGAGTAAAATTTTATATTTTGGCACCAGGGTGTCAGGAAAATGAGGATTAGAAACAATGACCCTCAGCATGGGATATCTTTAACTTGCACATGTCACCACCAAGAAGCTTTCTGGCCATTTATATCCTGGAGCTGCTATTAACTTCCTCCACTGATGCATTGATCCTGACATGATTTCTAGTCTCGGTGACAGTTTAATGACTGGTTTTTGGTCATTTGCGTGGACTCTGTTTTTGTGTTTTGCCTGCTCACCTATGTACTTTGTGTTGGCCTGACAATCTATAGATATTGATTTGGCTTGGACCTTAACTCTGATTCTGTTTTTGCTCGTTGGTATGCTGTTTTGGTCAACTGTTTAATGGTATTTTCATCTTGGACTAGCCGTGGACTGGCCCTTTGCTCTATTCTTGTGTACCATGCTCTGGTACCCTCCAGTTTGTACATTTCACAAGTCTGACCCTGACTGTGTCTTACAGCTGTTCTCTCAGTCTCCTGCCATATCCCAGTCCATCTCATTGTCTCCTGCTTCCTGACAGTCCCTGTCTGAGTCTCCCGTGTGCTCCTGGCCTTGCTTAAGAAAGAGGACAATGGCTGCAGCAGCCACCCGAGCCATTCACAGACTACTGTATCTACTGTAGCTACCTGCCCCACCCAGGATACTGAATAAACACCTGTGTTTGCACAGAGACTCCCATCTGATCCAGTACCCACAGTCATGACACTGAAGAGCTCTACCAGATGCCTCTGTGTGCAGTTAATTTTAGGAGTGCACTAGAAGTATGATTGACCCAGACTTAGCACCAAAAGCAGAGGCTTGAGCCCATTAATGTCAAGAGCACAACATTCATTCACATCTTCTTCAGGCCATATTTAAAAATGAATATGGTACCTGGTCTCTTTCCTTTTCTACTTCTTCCAGCTGTATCATAACTGTGTTCATTCGATGTTTGTACATTTCACAATCCTTTATAAGTGTAGAACACTTTAGCTCCAAGTCTTCTTTCTCCTCCAAATACTAGACAAGTAAAAAAAAAAAAGCAAAATGTCATCACACCCGAGTAAATATACATAATGCAGTGGGAGATGTCTCTATATAAGGTACAGTTACGTAGCAAGTTGCATTTTTCCTTTCACCACACCACTGATGGCTAGGGTTGCCTCCTTTCTTGCCAAAAAATACCAGCCATGCTAATTTGCATAATTAATTATATATGCGTGACATCACAGGAAGTGATATAAGAGATATACATATGCAGAGGAAATTTTCCTAAATCACACAAACAAAAACTTTCAAAGACTCTGTTTTGCCGCTGGTGTCTCTTTGACTCGCTGCTGGTGTGCGGTCTGTCCTGTTGGGACCTTTTTTTTTTTTTTTTTTTTCCCCCTCTTTCTTCTCTCTCTTTTTCCTCTTCTCTTCTTCCCTGCTTCCCCACGGTCTTCTGCCTTCCTTCCCCTCCCCCTCCCCGTGGCTGCTATTTGCTGATTATACAGTGCATATGCCATCGCATTCGTTGTCTTTCGGTGCCTTCGGCGTCGCTTGACGGCTCTGACGCTCTGCACGAGCGCTCACCGGATCACCAACAAGCACAAACAAAAAAACAACCAGAAAATACTGTCGACTTTTGTTTATTCAGTTTTCTTCATGTTTTTGTGCTGTATACATGTTTGCCGTGCCAGTCGTATTTGTATGTACCATCTCTTACTGCTGTATCAGGAGGGCCTTTACCCTTTTTGCGGTCTTTTGTATTCTCGTATGGACCTTGATGGCTATTTCATGACTGGCTGTTTGTTTCTCTTTTACGCCATTCGCTGTATTGCTGTCGACTCCAATAAACATGTTTAAAAAAAAAAAAAAAAAAAAAAAACTTTCAAAGAATAAAATCACATAGTTATAAATAACACTTATTCATTGAAAAAAAAAATAAAATTAAAGGGAACACTAAATACAAATACATCTGACAACTTCACTAAATAGTGCAAATGCAAACATTTAACCCCTTCAATCCCCTATAGACGTACCGGGACGTCCAAAAAACGCCCACTAAGAAACCCCTATGGACATACCGGTACATCTACCGGCTTTCTGCTGCCCGATCTCCTGTAACAGCTTCCGGCGCGAAGCCGGAAAACTGTTACAGATAGAAATGCCCGATCGCGCGATCGGGCTTTCCCTTCCAGGTGACGTCACTACTGACGTGACCTGGTAGCTCACGGGAGGATCGGGTATCCCTGCAGGGTCTGTCTAGACCCTGCTGGGCTACCCGATCACTCCGATGAGGGAGCTGTAACAGTTAGCATTTATGCCAGTAAACTGTTATAGTTGGAAACTGTCTAGACAGACCCTGCTGGGCTACCCGATCGCTCCGATGAGGGAGCTGTAACAGTTACCGGCACGAATGCCGGTAAACTATTACAGATACATTCCCTCCAGTGTGTCATTAGCCTTGGGGGACTGCCCCACATCCGGGGCAGTCCCCCAGTGCCACACATCCGGCATTAATGTCACATGATCGCTGTGATGACCAATCACAGCGATCGTGTGACCGTTACTGCAGATGCTCTTCCTCTCTCCTCCATTATTGTGATCGGAGAGAGAGATCATCTTGCAGAGCTGCAGTGTTTAGTGCAAAACCACATCATATATAAACCCCCAAATACCTGTCTTACACAAAATCAACCCACCCTTTCCTCCCCACAATCCTCAAAAAAAAAAAAATACAAAAAAATAAATTGGGTTTAGTTTGGTGGGTGGTTAGAGGGAATTGGGGATAGTGTAGTGTTTTAGAAATTGGGTAGGTAGGTGTTGTGTACAATGGCGCAACGTGTCTTCAGCGCTGAGGAGGCTTATGACTTCCTCACTCAGTCTGATGACGAAGCCACTCTGACTGCGTCAGACGACGATGCCACTCTGACTGCATCAGATATTGATCCAATATCTGATGAATCTAGATGTGCGTCAGATAATGACAAGTCAGAGGAAGAAGATGATGGCCAAGGTCCATCTGCTAAAGCCAGGCGTGGAGAGCCTGACTCTAAATATAATTGGGTGCCCCCAAATATGATAGACCCAGTAATCCCTGCTTTTACTGGGACTCTTGGCATCACATGTGACATTGATTCTAGTGAGCCAAAGTCATTTTTCAATCATCTATGCAGCCCAGTGTCAGCCAGCTGACCAAGGAGACAGAAGCCAGACCTGGTACCCCACTGACTCCCATGAAATTAGAAAATTTTGGGCCCTGACCCTTATGATGGGCATTGTGAAAAAGCCCACTATACGATCATATTGGAGCACAGATCCCATAATATCCACCCCTGCTTTTTCCCAAATAATGCCCCGGAACAGGTACTTTGGGCTCCTAAAATTTTTACATTTTAGTGACAATTCCCAATGCCCCCCTAGAGAGAACCCCCAATTTGACCGTTTATATAAATTGAGGCCCATTATTAATAATTTTTCAAGTAAATTCCCTGAAATTTATACCCCCGATAAAAATGTGGCTATGGACGAGTCCCTGGTCCTATTCAAGGGTAGACTGAACTTCAAACAGTATATCCCGTCCAAGCGCTCGAGGTACGGTGTAAAGTTATATAAACTTTGCGAGAGTGGGACGGGATATACTGTTTCCTTCAGAATCTACGAAGGGAAGGACAGTCACCTTGATCCCCCTGGCTGCCCACAATCTGTGGGTACTAGTGGGAAGATAGTGTGGGACCTGCTGTCCCCCTATTTGAATAAGGGCTACCACCTCTGGTATTAGGAAGGACTCCAGGTACCACTGCCCTTCCTGTCCCTCTTTGCCAGGACTCTGCATCGATGAGTGCTTCATGATCTACCACACCAAGGTAGATTATTAAATTTCTGTTATACTTCTTTTTTTTTTTTTTTATTTGTGTTAGGGTGAGCCACAGGGGGGTATTTTCAATTGGCACAATTCCATAAGTTTTTTCCCTGCAAATTAAAAAAAAAACATAAAAAACCTATGCGTGTGGGGTATTTCTGTAATCAGTGATCCAGTATGCCGGCACGTTACAACTTATGCCCTGTAATGTCCAGAAAACCACAAAAAAACTAGGCATGTGGGGTATTTCCGTAATCAGGAGAGGCGGCTGAACACTTTAGGCTGGATTTCTTTGCCATAACATATACCATGTGCAAAATATCCTCAGCAACACAGATGTGTTGGCGAAAAAAGCGCATGAAATTATTGCTACGGCTGACTTTGGCAGTGATTGGCGGCCACATGGTTGCATGAAAATTGTCCAACTATTGTTACTAAAGCAAAATGTGAAAATTTCACGTTTGGAATCTATAACGCGCATGGTCCCGTTTGTGCCCTGTAATGTCCAGAAAACCACAAAAAAATTCTGTATTTCCATAATTAGGAGAGGCGGCTGAACAATTTAGGATAGATTTCTCTGCCGTAACACATACCCTGTACAAAAATTCCTAAGAATACTACAAAATACTAAGACGCGTTGTTGAAAAAAGCGCAGGAACTAATTTCTGTGGCCACCTTTGACAGTGATTGGTGGCCAAATACCTGCATGTAGAATGCCCAAATACCCCTGATAGGATAGCCTGGGTTGTCTGCTTTACAGAAATATATACCTTTGTGGGTGTTTTTGTTTTATTTGTTTAAAATTAGAGTTACAGTCCCATCATACCTAATGTAAAAATTTTACGGCTTTGTATAAAGTAATGTACACCTTATAGTATGTTGGCTTTATGTGCTGGAAAAGTATGAAAATTCTATATAAATTAGGTATTTCTGAAATCAGGACACCTGAATTGATAAATTTGGATGGAATTTTCTGTCACTTTACCTATCTCTATCTTTCCTTGAAAAAACAATATATAGTTTACATGGGTACACTATTCACAGGAAAAGTGAATAATCGCTGAACCGACATAGCGCAAAAATGGCAAAATTGCTCCGGGCTTTGAGGTACCAAAAACACCTGGGATTGAAGGGGTTAAACAGCTCCTATGTATACACACTTATGTAAAACATTATTTACCAACAACTAAAAACAGGATGGCTTTAGAATATTATTAAAAGTGACAAAAAAATAGTCAAACATAACACTGAATATAAATAGTCAAAAAGTGCAAACAGACAGCTACAGAGGCAACAGAGCTGAATAGTACAAACTCAATGTTCGAAAGTGTATTTTGCATTTGATTTTGCCGCCTTCAATAATTTGTTGTTTTTCACTGCTAGGTCATAAAATTCCGAGCAAGAATAAACCAAATTATAACGAATGCAAAGCTCACTTTTCACGATCCCAACTGAAAGTCTGTTCTTCTCATCCGTCCACAGGTTGTTCATCACACTGAGTTTTCTTTTCTGAATGCAGGCAGGAGTAGGGACATAAGGCTTTTTCCTCCACAGGCAGCGAGCTTACACAGGCTGCCAGACTCCAGTGCACCGCTGGGAGAAGTAACGTCATGAAATGAAGCATCACTTCCCCCCAGCGGCCAGCGAACAGCTTCAGGCTCTGCCACAAACGCGGCACCGGCACATAGACATAGCATTGTGCTAAAGACGGAGCGGCAGGATCACCCTGGCCATTGCATTTCTGGTATTTTTAAAATACCGAGTCCGACAGGGTGCTCTAAATACCGTCTGTGCCGGTGAAATACCGGCCAGGTGGCAACCCTACTGATGGCCTTGATTTAAGGGTAATTTGTACCACAAAAGCTAGAGCTCTTTGTTGTGCTTTTACGATGTGTTTGTTTAGCTATGATTCCCATTTTCCATTTATACAAACAAATTAAACATTTTTTGATGGATAGATAGGGCTTTCCTTTGACATCTCTTTTTGTATGATTTTGGTATGATAATTGCACTAAAATCTTCAAGTCAACAAATATACCCCAAAACATATCAATATATATATATATATATATATATATAATTAATTAATATATTTTTATATACGATATATACCATATACAGTATCTCACAAAAGTGAGTACATCCCTCACATTTATGTAAATATGTTATTATATCTTTTCATGTGACAACACTGAATAAATGACACTCTGCTACAATGTAAAGTAGTGAGTGTACAGCCTGTATAACAGTGTAAATTTGGTTTTCTCATCAAAGTAACTTAACACACAGCCATTAAAGTGTAAACCCTGGAAGCAAAAGTGTGAGGGGTGTAATCACTTTTATTAGATACTGTATGAATAAAATTCCCATATCTTTGTGGCAATTATAGGGCAAATAGTAGAATGCATATATTGCTGTTTCAAAGTCTTGGATTATTCTTACAGTTAGTATAGGGGGTTTGTAATGCTACTCATGAACAAATAAAACAATAAATAACCCACAAAGTACATATTTCTTAGGTAGACACCCTGGGGTATTCCACTGGGAGCATGACTCCTGTCATGCAGCTATTCGGCCACCGATCTTTGTCAATTGTAGCTATTTTTATTGTATTATGTCTTGGTTAGCTTTTATGTAACAGGTTATGTACCAGTGCTCAAAAAGTCACCAAAATTCATTTGACAGAAATAATCCACATGTATAGGTAATCACATAGTTTTTAAAACCTACAGGGTACAATGCATTACTGGATGCTCATCTCACTGCGTGTCAGTACACAACATAGGCAGGGTAGGCACCCAGAAAATAAAGGGTTAAATGACATAATATATTAAACAAACACTGTTTAGATGAAAAAGCACATTCTCAGAAGTATGCCAGCCTTCTGCTCTCTTGATGCTGCTGATTTTCATGACTACAACTCCCACCCCCGCATCATAAATCTGACTGTGGGTGATGGGAGTTTTAATCCACAAACAGCCATCACCTCATTCCAAAAACAAAAAAAATTTATAAAATGTGGATGTAGTGTAGGTCTGTATTCAGGCTCTGGACTTATGTGTTCTGGCTTATGTGTACTTAGCCATATTAAACTTTAGGTCTCAAACCCTAATCATCACCTTGTCCCTTAAGTCTTCAACTTGACGTATTTCTTCCTGAAGATTAAATATCCTGTTCACTAGCTCATGACGGTCTTCGAGGGCTTCTTTGCGATCATGTTCAAGAATATCCACTATTGCTTTATCTGAATCAGGCAAACTGTGATTCCCACCCTAAAGCACACAAAAATATGAAATAATTTTATAAATATGCATTTATTAAACACATCTATGTTTATATGTCTTGTATGGGTTTTTGGACAATGGTTGTCAAGTCTTAAATTATATGCTTGGAAAATGTGTTATAGCATCACTGGGGTGGTCCATTTACCATCAAATTACTACTCAGTTAATTTATATACAGTGCGCAAGCAAAGTGGTATAAAATAATAGTAACACAAATCAGGTATGAAGAAACAGATAAGAGACATCTGTCTCATTTAATATGTCCAGATTTTCCTCCTGCTAGAAGACCTTAAACCATGTTTTCCTAAGTCTTGTCTTATTTTCAGGGTAGCCTTGTGCCTGTTGCTTGCAAGTTCTTCCTTTGTATTAATCTACACTCTTTCTGCTGAAAAACGTTTCCACTTTTTCACTTCTTCCGTGGAAGAAATATTTTTTAACGTTGCTTTGCAACCTTTCAACATACCATATATCCTTAAGAGTATAATGCTTCATCATTGGTGGGCGTGTGAACATATTTGTTTGATCGCAGCAACATAACTGATTGCAAGAAATTTGAAAAACTAATAAGAACATGCATGTGGTTTAGCATCTGATTCTGTGACACGTCATAATAACTATTATTAAAATCTGTTTTAATAGCCCAGCCACACTGAGTTTCTGTAACAAATTTGGAAGAACTGGAACCCTGGTGCTGACATAGGAGTAGGATAGCAACTAGCTGAGACAGATTTAACTGAAGTAATGAAGTAGATGGGTACTGGTTCTAGGGAGCAGGAGAACCCAATCAGAAAACAGAATCATAGTCTCTGAAACAATTTAGGTCTGGTACCATGAAGCAGGGACATCTGGAGTAGCCAAATCAGGTGAAAGTAACAAGGACACTGGAACAATCCAGGCCTGGAACCGTGAGGCACGAATGCCTGAACACGCCAAATCAGGAGACAGAAAAAGGTAATTAGGTCTGGTACCATGAATCCTCAAGAAGTCTACATGAACAGAGCATGAAGTTACACCGACAAAAGACAGGGAAGGACTGAAGGCATAAGAGTTAAATAGGAAATTCCTAGCAGGAAATGAGGCCTCCAAGGGTCACAGGCAATATCATATGGTCACAGACACCGGGTCTTCACAAATGTCTCCTACGGATGTGAGTCGGACAGTATCCCCTTCTTGAGGGGAAGGGAAAAAAAGTAAACCTGCTGGTCGATATGGAAAACTAGAATGATAAGCACGGATTAGGTGAGGGGCATGGACAACAGAGGCTAAGATCTACTAACATTCTTCTGGGCCATACCCCATCCAATATACTAGGTGGTGAAGCTATGAAATCTAGAATCCACAATAGACTGCATCTCAAATTCATCCTCAGCTTTGGTGCTTACAGGTCAAGGATTAAGTTAGAGTTTTGCAATGTGATCGCAAATTAGTGGTTTGAGAAGGGAAACATGAAAAAGATTTAAAGATTCTTAGGTAAGTTTAGTTCATAAGTAACCAAGTTAATGCTTTTCACAATTTGGTAAATACCACTGAATTGAGGTAAAAGATTCAGAGAAGTAAGTTGATATGGGGAGGAGATAATCACACTCACTAGGAGAGAAAAATGGTGCTTGTAGTGTTTTAGATTCCTCCTGGCTTTATGTGGTCCTTAGGCTATATTCTGATTCTACCAAAGTCTACAAAGATTGGAAGCAACGCAGATGTTCATACAAGGGCAGGTTGTTGTGGTAAGTGTTGTGACAAGTATCCAGGATCTCTCAAGTTTCTTCAGGATCCCTCTATTGAGTCAGAGCCAGGATGACTGCTAGTAATTCTGACTGACATCATAATTCCTCTTGGCAGGAGATAATTTTTAGGTCCACTGTAGCTCCTACATTGAGAGAGAAACACTCCTGCCCCTATTTTGGAAGCATCAACCTCAGAGTGAAAGGTTTGTTGACATAGGGTGGATGAACACTGGAGCAGACACGAATACATATTTCAGCCTATGAAAAGCTTTTGTGGCTTCTGGAGTCCAATTGTGACAGTCGGCACCCTTCTTAGCACAGTTACACATTTGTTACAATGCATGAATCAACAAGAAGTCTACAGTAACAGAGCACAACATTTAAATAGAAAATTCCTAGCAGGAAATTATGTCACCAGGGGTAACAAGGGTCACATGACCACACACTACAAAGAAGGTCCAGAAGCAGGCTTCTAGCAGCAGGCACAGACTGGAGGTAGAGTTGGTAGAGGGTGGTCGCTTGTCTTCCCCACTACTTTGGAAGGTCGACACTGGAGTCCATGAATTCGAAGTTTGACAGTTCCTCATCCAGATCGCTGCCAGACTTTATTTTTACCAAAAAAAACAGTTCCAACCAACAAAATGCTTTTAAGAAAAGCAAAGATGAAATTAGATGAAGATGAAGGGCGTAGCTACAGGGGTTTCGATCTCTATCCGTACCGCTTCAAAATTGCTCAGAAAGGGCCCTTCCAACCTGGACAGTGAGGTCGGAAGTGCCCTTTCTAAACAATTCTAAACAACTGGCCAAAGAGAAGCAGGCACGCAACAGGGTGATGTTACATCACATGAACTTGCGGTGAAACCAAGGCTGGTGGACTGATATTTACAGAAGAGGTAAGGAGGTTAGGGCATGCATCCATGTCTATGAATAAGTGCGTCTGAGTATGCATATCTATGAATGTATGTGATCATGCATGTTTATGTATAAGTGTATGAGATCATGCATGTTTATGTATAAGTGTATGTGACCATGCATATATGTGTATGTGATCATGCATGTGCATGTTTAAGTGTATGTCAGCATGAATGTGTATGTGTAAATTGTGTGAGCATGAATGTCCATGTATAAGTGACTGTGGATGTATAAGTGTGCATTGTGATGGAACCCTCCATCACTGGGACCACTGGAGAGGCCTGCCAGCCAGCCTCCTCCCTACCAACTATGGGCCCTGGCTTTGTAAAGACTTGTGTGTCGACCCCCAGAAATATATCATCTCATCACTTGCTGAGGGGATTATTCCTGGCAGACAGCCAGGATATGTAACCAGGGAGTGACCACCATTGTTCCAGTTTAATGTTGTATAAGTCAGCCCCCGCCCCCCCCCAGTTCCACCACTACAGACATTTACCCCGGCCAAACCTTGTAACTGATTTCAGCCAGTAATAGATAGTGGAGGTTGGGACCCTATTGTAGTGTTAATCCCTTTACTGACCCTGTTGTCTCTGGATGGCAGATTAAGGGTGCGGTTTGTATCCCAATATCTTGTTTTATGTTAATGTTTGCTTTGCTGGCTATAACCAGCCATGTGTGTGAAAAATAAAGCAGTCTTCATTCTGTTTATACCCTACACTGAGTCTCGGCTAGTGACTGGGAAACCGGGGAAAGAGTGTGTTGTCCCAGGCTAAGTCAGCACAAGTCAGCGGAGGTAGTCAGTCGGACTATCCAGCTCAGTGACAGATTGGTTGGATTTGGACAACATTTTTTGATTCTGCTGATACAGTTGTTCCTTTAACGTATCATAGTACAAAAGGTGTACAGGATATTAAAAAACCCTAGTGCATCCAAGTTTACATTAAAGCCCAACTATTAACTAGAATTTGGTAATACGGAGTATTAACTAGAATACCACCTGGATGATGGACTGTAACTCTTGCACTTTGGTTTTCAACATTTCATTTTCCCTTTGCAATTCTAAAACCTGCTCCCTTTTTGGCCGATTCTCAATGTCATTTTTAAGTTTGAGGGATTGATTTCTTTCCAGTTTACACTCCTCTTCAACTTTATTCAAGTGGTGTTTCAGGCGATCAATCTAAAATAAAGGTACAGCATATAGATGATGAGACTTGGATTACTAATTATGTTCAACTATTACCTTAACATTGAGACAATGAATTCATTAATATTAATATATATTATATATAAATCGCCCCTTGCTTTGTCATGGACTAAAAGTACAGATGAAATTTGGGTTTTATCCACTAAAGGGAGAGTTGACAGGAGAGGGTGTTTAAGAGTAACTATAGCTCCAACACTAGCAAGTTTCTCCATCTTGAAGAGCTGAGCTGGCCCTCCATAATGCATAAATCAATGATCAATGGAGCACACAAAAAGAAGAGGTGACAGAAGTTTTATCTTTTGAGTACACTATATATTATGAAGGGTCAAACATAGAGAGCTTGGCTGACTCTTCAAATTCTCCTCACCCATTGAATTGTGCATTATACATGGCCAGCTCTTCTTGATCTGCCACAATTATCCTGTCAACTCTCCCTTTGGTGAATAAACCCCAATATGTAAGGACACTTATCTCACTATTGTAAATATGCATTATACAGAGCCAACTAAACTCTTTCTGCAGCAGAAGCTCCATTGGGTTTGCTCTTCAAAATCTATAGTGTAGTGAAGGAGCTGAAACCACAACTCCCAACCAAACCCTCCCTACAGCTCTTTCATTGGTGAATAAATGCCAATTTGTTTTAGGGAGGAATTGCTGATAGTAGATCTGACATAATAGTTCCTCTAAATGTGACATTAGCTGGTATGGAATGGCATAGATGCAACTAGAAGCACACTTTTTACCAAGGTCACACGAACCACAGCTGATATTGAAACATATACAACAGATTTCTAATATTATTCTTTATTTTTTTGAAAGGTGATTATCACATATCTATGATGCACACAAGAAAGTAGTGGCTTGAACCACTACTAAATAAATCATCTGAAAGTCTCAGAAAAGCTGGTTTGTGTCTTCTCTTTCACCTATTACAATAGATGAACTATCAATAATAATAATAATAATAATAATGATGAATATCTTACTTCAAGTTGCAAATCTCGACTCCTCATAACAGCCATGTTTTTTTCTTCGCTGAGCTGTGCATATCTCATTGCTAAGTTGTAGTTGTCATCCTTTACTTTAATTAATTCATCATTGTAGTTATTTCTTTCTTCTTTCATTTTGTTGTATCGTTCCTGAAATGTTAGTAACTCTAAGTTTGCTAACTTTAAGTGTTTTTTTTCATCTTCCAGCTTTCTTGAGTTGGCTGCAAGTTCACACTTCTGTATTTCCTTTGCCTTTATCTGCTGCTGTAGTTTGATCACTTCATTCATCAAAAAATGTGTAAGACCCTCATGTCCCTCCTCCACTAGAGAAAATTGATCGATGTAAGAATAAAAATAGAATACAAATTCGATGTTATTTCTCAATAGGAACATCTAAAACAAAGCCTTTATGTAAATAAACAGGAAATAATAGCTATGCGTATATATTCATGTATAGCTAGACATGTTTTTGCGTATGAGTATAGAGCCCTCAACAGAGTTTAGGTCTGCGGCACATGGCCATAAATACATTTACCAAATTAAGAAGTATGGAGGTGTATGCATGCAAATCACGTGAACAAGTACTTGAGGTAGTTGTTTCCATTGTATAATACATACATATGCACTGGTTTATCACATAGGTTTGCACACTGTACTGTAAAATTTATGATCCTCATTAACAAAGAAGGAGAAATAGCTTAATAGGAAGGAATGATTATCCACATTTTTGTGAAAAAGACGTTAAGTTGGCTGGTCCCAGTAGTATACATGTAGTGTGGCTTTCTAGTATATTTATTTTAGCAATGAACATAAAAACACATTATTCAAATCTCTTTACGAGCAAGGTTCATCAATGGTGCACTGGACATTGCCAGTATCACAACCTCATGCTGACGAGTCCCATGAAGGACGAAACAGCTGTCCATGAGTGGTGATCTGGCTATTGTACCTCTTCCTGAGTTTTGTCTAAAGGCTGTCTTGTACAGCGGGCAATTACTTTCAAGGGATCCATGTATAAAGTGGATATAGAGGCAAAGGTGATAATTGTTAACCTTATTTGCATGTGCCTACCCAGAATCCCTTGTAGTTGTGAAAGCACCATGAGATTTCTGAGGGAAAAACAAGCTTGTCTGGTGTCTGTAGATGAGTGTTTAATAATACTTCTACTACCCCTTAAATTTAAGTGGAAGGGTTTCCATCACCTTTCACCCACCATAACTTATGTAATCGTTAATTTCTAACGATAATTTGTTTTCCCTTAGTCCTAACGGCAGCACAAGAGGGGTATTACTGCCCCTGTGAACACGTAGGACAGGACAAATTAATGATTTACACAATTAAATAAGCAATTAACCCCCTTTACCCCACCTATAAAGGGAACTCCACCCCTAACCACAGTGTGCTATAACAAGAATAATAAAAAAATATAAGAGGGAGGGATATTAGTGTGCTGCCGTTAGGACCAAAAAACTGTAGAAAGAGGTTTTCATCTGTCAAGAGTATGTAGAAGAAATTCTTCTGTTGAAGGATCCGGGTGAAAAACAGGTAGAGAAATTACCTGATTAATGTTCTGAAACGAAGGAATCTTCGGTAAAAAAGCTGGCAGGAACCTTACAATAACCCTATCAGGCAGGAATAGGGTGTAAGGCTCAAAGGCACACAGAGCTTGCAACTCACCAATTCTCTTGGCAGAGGTGATCGCCACTAGGAAGGCAGCCTTCCAGGAAACGTACTTCATGTCCACGCTTTCCAATGGCTCGAAGGGGGGGAGAGCATAACCCCCTGAGCACGACAGTAAGGTCCCATTGAGGGACTGGTCTCAGGATCTTAGGTTTTAACCTTTCAGCTCCTTTAAGGAACCTCCTGATAAGGGGTTCTTGGGACATAGGTTTCCTAAAAAAAAACGATATGGCTGAGGTGTGCACTCTGAGTGTAGAGGGAGCAAGGCCTATCCAGTCTATCTTGGAGGAAGTGTAATATGGAAGAAATGGGGGGATCTGAGAAACCCACTTAGTTCTTCGCACACCATAATGAAAAAGAGCGTCTAATCCGGTTGTAAGCTCTATTAGTAGACTCCGCTCTCGAATGAGACAAAGTCCTCAAGACCCCAGAAGAAAGTCCACTATCCTTCAATAGGGAGCTGTCAATCTCCAGGCTGTCAGATTGAGAATTCTCAGATCTAGGCGAGAACCTGTTCCCAGAAACACAGGGTTCTCTGATATTGGAAGCTTCCAGTACAGACCCTGACTCATCCCCATGAGCTGGGTGAACCATGACCTCTTTGGCCAGAATGGAATCATCACAATAATTGAGGTCTGGTCGTGTCTGATCTTCATCAATACCCTTGGTATCATGGAAATTGGAGGGAAGATGTAAGCCAGCCCGAACCTCCAAGGGATGGACAGAGCATCTATCGCCCAAGGATTGTCCTCCCTGTATAGGGAGCAGAAGATCTTCACCTTGGCGTTGAACCTCGTAGCCGTTAAGTCGATTTCTGGCATTCCCCACCGAAGAGTAATTTGATGAAATACTTCCTGGTTTAGTGACCATTCGCCTGGAACATTGAGACCCCGACTCAGACGGTCCGCTACCACATTGAGAGATCCCCGAATGTGGACTGCAGAGAGGTGGGAGAGGTTCTGCTCTGCCCATGATAGGATCATTCCCACTTCCTTGAGAAGAGGTTGAGATCTCGTGCCACCCTGTTTGTTGATATAATAAACCGCCGTCATGTTGTCTGAATGAACTCTCACCGCTTTGCCGCGGATTTGAGGAGCAAAGTGAAGGAGCGCCAATCTGATTGCTCTGAGCTCTCTGAAGTTCGAAGACATAAGGCTCTCTGGACGGGACCAAGTACCTTGTACTGGAATGTCCTCTAGATAGGCTGCATCCGTGGTCAACAGAATCCAGGCTGGCTGAATCAAGGACCTCCCATCTTTCAGATGCTCCCACCAACTGAGGGAGCAACGGACTTGAGGAGACAGGGTGCAAATTTTGTTCAACCCTAATGGGTTGCGATTCCAAATGCCCAAAACTTTTGATTGGAGAGGGCGCAGGTGCCAAAGGGCCCAAGGGACTGCATGCGCAGTCGCTGACATGTGCCCTAACATCTTGTCAGGAACCAATTTTTCGCTGCCTGAACCATGGGTTTTTTATACCTGTGGTGTTTACATCTGCAACCACTAGTGGCCACTCTCCACCCTCTGGAGCACTCAGAACTCAGGTGTGCCTTGTTACCTGGGTTGAGCCCTAGTCTACATCCAGCTGGGCCTTGTTACCTGGATTGCCCTGCCTTTATGAACCTGCCCTGCCCTTCAGTCAGGGCCTTTGTATTGAAGTCTATGGACCTTCCTGCTGTGGCTCTGCACCTGTACTGTTCCTGGTTCCCTGCTTTGTGTCCTTCCAAGTGGACTCCCTGCTTTGTGTCCTTCCAAGTGGACTCCCTGCTTTGTGTCCTTCCAAGTGGACTCCCTGCTTTGTACCCTTCCAAGCGGGCTGTGTGCCTTTTGTACCCTTCCAAGCGGGCTGTGTGCCTTTTGTACCCTTCCAAGCAGGCTGTGTGCCTTTTGTACCCTTCCAAGCGGGCTGTGTGCCTTTTGTACCCTTTCAAGCGGGCTGTGTGCCTTTTGTGCCCTTCCAAGCGGGCTCTCTGTCTGTCGTGCCCTTCCAAGCGGGCTCTCTGTCTGTCGTGCCCTTCCAAGCGGGCTCTCTGTCTGTCGTGCCCTTCCAAGCGGGCTCTCTGTCTGTCGTGCCCTTCCAAGCGGGCTCTCTGTCTGTCGTGCCCTTCCAAGCGGGATCTCTGTCTGTCGTGCCCTTCCAAGCGGGCTCCCTGCCAAAAGACTTATTACCTGTATTTTATTTTGCCATACGTCCGGTTACTTGCTTAGACTATATTACCCTTATTTGCTGGTCCTGTTTAGATACATGAAATACACTGCATTACCTGGATTTCTGTTTGTGGTGTCTTTGTTTGCATAATCATGCACGGTGGGTTACATACTGAACCCCAAGTATCCCCTGCGCATGGGCTCCTACCTGACCTGATCACCCGAGTCCTGACAGAATACAAAGGCCATTACAAGGAGTCTGCGGGGTTACTTTCAGTCATCAAAGTCATAGGAGAATGCTTGCTTGAACTGTGCAAATCATTAATGCAAATCTGGGACTCCAACTCCAATCACTCTCATGAAGACCATTCACCTACACCTGCTACATCACCTGAGAAATCCAACAAGCCTGTTACCAGTATTAAAAAGGAATCTCCTAGGAAATCTAGGAAATGTGAACCCCTTACCACAACCGAATTACAACAAAGGCGTGATGAGGAATCTTGCTTTTACTGTGGCAAAAAGGGACACTGGATCACCCAATGTCCTCTGAAACCAGCTAAACCCACTGCAACCCACACCAACAAACCCCAGGCCCAGGAACCTGCATGTGACAACAGCAACGCATCAAAGCTGGAGCACACCCTATCTCTTCCCCAACCTGGTGATCCTTGGGTTAACCAATCCACAGTACCTGGCACTTCTGCGCCATCTGTAGCCATGTCAGATGACCTCCAGACCATCTCTGATGAAACCGACTGGTCTGATATGGACAGCGTGTCTTCAGATGCTTCTGTTGCTGATACAACAGACACACCCGCAATTGATAACCCCACGGCTGTTTGTGCAGTTGGGACCACCACTCCCATTACTCCCAGGAATAAGAATCATAGACCCCAAACAGCAAAACACTCCTTAGGGGCTCCTGGTTACATCCTAGCATCTGACGGGACGATTGTGCATAGTAAAGAACTTAACCATTACGAGCAACAGCTGCGTGAACAGAAGCCTGTTAAGCCTGCCACTCCAGCCTTGAACCAGTGCAGTTCGGGTACTACCCCCCTGCCCCCAGAGGTGCCCTGGGTACAGGGCAGCTTCGTGACCCCTGGTGCATGGACAGCCAAGAAAGAGAGAGTATGGAACAGTGCCATCATGTCTATGCATCCAGCATCCAATACCACTATGTCTTACAACTGCACTGCAGATGACCTTTCCTCAGACTGCGTCATTGCCTCTAACGGAACTGTAGTAAGAAAGGAGGACCTGCACGTATTTGAAAAAGCTCTACGTGCTAGGGCTAAGAATTCTTACCACAGGTTTTGATACTGCCTCTCTACAGTCCCAGGAGCACCCGGAGGCCGCTCCTTGGGGAGGGGGTACTGTCAGGAACCAATTTTTCGCTGCCTGAACCATGGGTTTTTTATACCTGTGGTGTTTACATCTGCAACCACTAGTGGCCACTCTCCACCCTCTGGAGCACTCAGAACTCAGGTGTGCCTTGTTACCTGGGTTGAGCCCTAGTCTACATCCAGCTGGGCCTTGTTACCTGGATTGCCCTGCCTTTATGAACCTGCCCTGCCCTTCAGTCAGGGCCTTTGTATTGAAGTCTATGGACCTTCCTGCTGTGGCTCTGCACCTGTACTGTTCCTGGTTCCCTGCTTTGTGTCCTTCCAAGTGGACTCCCTGCTTTGTGTCCTTCCAAGTGGACTCCCTGCTTTGTGTCCTTCCAAGTGGACTCCCTGCTTTGTGTCCTGATCAAGTGGATTCCCTGCTTTGTGTCCTGATCAAGTGGACTCCCTGCTTTGTGTCCTGATCAAGTGGACTCCCTGCTTTGTGTCCTTCCAAGTGGACTCCCTGCTTTGTGTCCTTCCAAGTGGACTCCCTGCTTTGTGTCCTTCCAAGTGGACTCCCTGCTTTGTGTCCTTCCAAGTGGACTCCCTGCTTTGTACCCTTCCAAGCGGGCTGTGTGCCTTTTGTACCCTTCCAAGCGGGCTGTGTGCCTTTTGTACCCTTCCAAGCAGGCTGTGTGCCTTTTGTACCCTTCCAAGTGGGCTGTGTGCCTTTTGTGCCCTTCCAAGCGGGCTCTCTGTCTGTCGTGCCCTTCCAAGCGGGCTCTCTGTCTGTCGTGCCCTTCCAAGCGGGCTCTCTGTCTGTCGTGCCCTTCCAAGCGGGCTCTCTGTCTGTCGTGCCCTTCCAAGCGGGCTCCCTGCCAAAAGACTTATTACCTGTATTTTATTTTGCCATACGTCCGGTTACTTGCTTAGACTATATTACCCTTATTTGCTGGTCCTGTTTAGATACATGAAATACACTGCATTACCTGGATTTCTGTTTGTGGTGTCTTTGTTTGCATAATCATGCACGGTGGGTTACATACTTGGGGTTCAGTATCCCCTGCGCATGGGCTCCTACCTGACCTGATCACCCGAGTCCTGACACATCTTCATAAGCGTTCTGATGGACACCGACTGAGGGGTCCTTAGAGAACTGGCGGCTCTGACAACCCGATTGTGTCTGTCGAGAGACAGAGAGAGAGTCATCCGGGTCGAGTCAATTATAAACCCCAGAAACTTCCTGGAAGTGGATGGAACCAACTCGGACTTTTAGAAGTTTACTATCCACCCTAACTGGTGGAGAAAAGCCAGAGTCTGCTGAAGATGAGAATACAGAATTTCTGTAGAAGCGGCTTTTAGAAGCCAATCGTCTAAATATCGGACGATTTCTAGGCCTTCTAGACTCAAGATTGCTACCACGGCAACTACAACCTTGGTAAAGGTATGAGGAGCAGAGGAGATTCCGAAGGGAAGGGAAGCAAACTGAAGATGTTTCACTTCGCCACAAAGGGATACAGCCACACGCAGATACTTCCTGTGGGCTTGGCAAACAGGAACATGAAGGTAAGCGTCCTTCAAGTCTATAGAGACCATCACGTCTCCCGGCAGTAAGATATTTATTACAGAGCGGATGGACACCATGCAGAATTTCTTTCTCGCTATGAACTTGTTCAAATAGCGAAGATCTATGATCATCTGCCAGTCTCCTGTGATCTTGGGCACTAGGAAGACTGTCGAAAAGACGCCAGATCCACGCTCTTCTGTATATAGGCATGGATAGATGCCTCTAGGACTCTGAGCCTCTTGCGCGAGAGAATCCTTGTCAGAACAAAATTCAGAGGAGGTAGGGAAACAAAACTTATTTTGTAGCCTGACCGGACTACATCTAACACCCAGAGGTCTGGTATGGACCTCCCGCAAGCCTCCAGAAAAAAACATAGACGACCTCCCACCAGGGGGTCTAGCACTGGAGGAGGGGTTACCTCCGGACTCTCTGGCGCCAGACGTCCTTTCTCTTCTCATAGGACCCGCGGGAGCGACCTGTTCCTCTCTTCTGAGTCCCCCGACGCCATTGGGATCTAGAAGGTCCCTGGGACCTGGATCCTATGGACTGTCTGCCCCTCCCTCTAGAAGCCTGCTGGGGGAGGGATTTGCCTTTCTTGTCAGAAAGGCCCTCCATGATCCTGTCTAGCTCACTGCCAAACAGCTTGCCAGGTTCGTAAGGCAACCCACAAAGCGAAAATTTGGAGGCGTTGTCTGCTTTCCAGGGTTTTAACCATAGGGGGTCTCCTTGCAGCAGCAGATAGCACCAAAGATTTGGAGGCTAGCTTCAGATGTTGAGGCGCAGCATCCGAAAGGAATTCCACAGCCAGTTGAACCATTTTAAACTGCTTCAAGATATCGTCTCTTGGAACACCTGCATCAATATCCGACTGGATTTGAGACATTCTGGTGCGCAGAAAATGAGTAACCTCACTAGAGGCTATAGCCACAGAAGCTGAGGCAGAAGCAGCCGCATAATTGTGGCGCAAGGAACACTCTGCGCGCCTATCCATGGCATTGTGTGAAGAAGATCCTCTTGGACATCTTGGCGATGGCCATATCGACTTTAGGGGGAGGACCCCATGGGCGCTGCTGGTCTACATTAAGCGGAAACATAGATTTGAACCGCTAGGTGATAACCGAACCTTTTTTGGGGAATTTCCATTCAGTCTCCATTAACTTAATGAGAGACTCATCCACTTTGAAGGCCCTTTGCCCTCTAGAGGTGGTTTCTGGAGCTTCCTTAGGGTCAACATCCTGGTCCCCCGACCGGATGGACTTTAGTAACTGTTGGGTTTTCTCAATGGGAAGCCAGAACGGTGAAGCAGGTTCTTCTTCTTCAGAAGAGTCAAGCTCATCTACAGTGAGATAAGCGTCTTCAGACATAGGGGCCAACCTAGGAGGGGACTGGGCCCTAGGTTTCTTTATCTGGAGTGTATCCTCAAATCTCTTGATAGAGGATCCAACAAAATCTTTAACCCAATCATCATATCACGTATATTGGGTTCTGCTTCAGGGGGATCTCTGCAACTTGAGCAGCGACTATAAGGGTAAGCATCCTCTAGAGGTGTATCACACCCGCCGCAGGTACAATGCCTGCGCTTGGCAGTGGACTTGCGCCCCTCGGGGGCAGGATCCTCTGGAGTACGGGATGACATCTGCAAAAGAAATGACCAAAATAATATAAAGAGTTTTATTAAACATAAAAATCTTCTTAGTTATACCTACCCTGAGATTGAAAATGTAAGGGAAGGATAACACACAAAGCCAAAGATAGACAGAAGACTCTGGGAAGGTAACTAATAGCTGTACCAAGAGACAGCCTAAAGGACACTAATAGGTTAATATACACTGGCAGAGAGCCAAAACGGGAAGCCACGCCCCCCCAGAAGTGACATCAGAGGCCACAAAAGAAAACCAGGAATCCAAGTAAGAACAAACTTTCTATGGGATTATTACTGCTGCTGAGGGAAAAGAAATGGATTCCTCCCCCTCAGCAGCTAAAACGAGTACAGGGAGGCATAGAGAAACTCTAGAACATCACAGCCTAGATCAGCAGACAGGAAGATAAGCAGCTGGGAGGAGACATCCAAACCAGTCAGGTATAGATCCAGCACAAACACACAGATAATGCTGGGTGAAATGAGGCCGTCCTGCAGCACAGCAGGGCAGCAGATAAAAATAGGATACACAATCCAACAGGAGGGCACCTGAAAAAAGTAAAATAAAGGTTAGCAAGCTAACACAAGGTCTCACACAGAGACCACCACCTGTCCCAATATGTCCAAAGGACAGAAAAAAGCACACTGTGGTTAGGGGTGGAGTTCCCTTTATAGGTGGGGTAAAGGGGGTTAATTGCTTATTTAATTGTGTAAATCATTAATTTTCCACCTGTCCTAATTGTTAACAGGGACAGTAATACCCCTCTTGTGCTGCCAGTTAGGACGTAAGGGAATGGTATTTCTTAGCTACCCCAAGCCTCAACTATTAAGCCAGTATCACAACCTCACTGACGAGTCCCATGAAGGATGAAACAGCTGCCCATGAGTGGTGATCTGGCTATTGTACCTCTTCCTGAGTTTTGTCTAAAGGCTGTCTTGTACAGCGGGCAATTACTTTCAAGGGATCCATGTATAAAGTGGATATAGAGGAAAAGGTGATAATTGTTAACCTTATTTGCATGTGCCTACCCAGAATCCCTTGTGGTTGTGAAAGCACCATGAGATTTCTGAGGGAGAAAACAAGCCTTCCGGCTTGTCTGGTGTCTGTAGATGAGTGTTTAATAATACTTCTACTACCTATTAATACATACTCAAACATATATATCAAAGTGCACGCCCGCTGTAATTAAAAACATTAGAACTCAACTGAACCATACCATATGGTTGTTATAATTATCAAGATAAACTACCCTCACAAGGAGTTGTGGATAATAAGTACACATTTGACATGATAAAAAAAGCCAGAAAACACTACAAATATTAAATGTAAATTTAGTTTAAATGGAAGCTTACTATAATTAATAAAGAAGGAAACAGTGGTGTCGGCAGGGGGGGCCATTGGGGGCTACATCATGCTGTGCCCCCCGTGTGCCCCACCAGTTGAAACGCCGTCTTATTTTTTTTTGCGGAGAGAGAGAGGCACCGAGCGGTCGCTCAGGAATAGGTTTTCAGCAACCGTTCAGCGGCTCTCACTCTCCTCTGCCTCTCACTCTCTGCCTTGGTCGCGGTGCCGGTATTTCATGCTGAGCGCTGGAGCAGCATCGGAGCAGGGAAACAGAGGCCTTGCACTCCCACCACAGGACTTCTGCAAAGTAATTGAGCTTCAAAGGGGGGAGAGGGTAGATAGGGAGACAGGGGGAGAGAGGGTAGATAGGGCAGAAGGGAGTGAGAAGGGCTAGATAGGGAGAAGAAAGGGAGAGGGGGTAGATAGGGAAAAGGGGGAGAGAGGGGATAGATAGGAAAAAGGGGGAGAGAGGTAGATAGGGAGAAAGGAGAGTAGCAAAAATATTGAAGAAAAAAAATTGGAGAATTAATGAATTTGTGAGAATGCATTAATAATTATGTGTAAATAATTTGTGTGAAAGAATAAATGATTGTGTGAATGAATTCTGTGAATAAAAGTGAATTGGTGAGTGACTGTAAAAGTGTTTGTGTGAATCATAGGTGTATAATGGATTTGGCAAAAAACAGGTTGTTTAAGCATTGGGAACAAAGATGGCAAAGGTAGCGTGTTTATGGGACAAAGATGGTATAGGCTCGGCTGTTTGGGGACAATGTTGACTCATGCTGGGCTGTTTGGGGACAAAGATGGCATGTCCTATGTGTGTGTAATTTGGGTGCTGGTCAGGTTCTATGTGGGCAATGTGGACGCCAGGACTGGCTTTGGGGTGTGCAATCTGTGATCTATGCCTGTAATTTAGAGGGTTTTACCTTTAATGCCGAGTTTATATGGGATTTCCAATTGATCTATATCTGCAAAGCTGGGTTTGTGTGTTATTCTGTTGATCTGTATCTGCTATGCTATGTTTCCATACATTATTTATTTTTACCTGCAAATACAGTATTTGTATGTCTTATTCAGTTGATCAATACCCGGAGTGCTGTTTCCATGTATTGTTTATTTGATCTATACCTTCAGTGCTGAGTTTACATGTGATTTCCAGTTGATCTATATCTGCAATGCTGGGTTTGTGTGTTCTGTTGAGATATACCTGCAATGCTATGTTTCCATACGTTATTTATGTATACCTTCAAATACAGGGTTTTTATGGCTTATTCAGTTGCACATGCTGTTTCCATGTGTTGTTTATTTGATCTATAGCTAAACTACAGGGAGTAAGTAAAAGGGAGGTGTTGTTTAGTGAATGAGGGGACAAAGGGACTCTGGGGATGATTACGGGGGAGAGGACCTCTCAATGTCAGGGTCTAATATTTATATACCGTATTTGCTCGATTATAAGACGACCCCCCAAATCTGCCTTACAGGACCCGCCCGCAAGATGCGACCTCCGGGGGAGTGGAAGACCTGGCTTGAGAGGGTACAGTTTATAATATCTTTGAACACATATAGGGGAGTGAACTTGGTTTGCAGGTTCCCAGGTTCTTTCTTCCAGGCTATACCCCTTCCATTGTATTAGATATTCTAGGTACCCCAGCGGATCCTGGAATCAACAATTTTTTGTACCATGTATTCTTCCACCCCGTCAATGACAACTGGAGCAGGAGGAGGAGGCACCCGATCAGGAAAGGGGTTTGCCACCCATGGCTTTACTATAGAAATATGGAACACAGGATGAATCCGACAGGTGGTGGGTAGTCTCAACTGAACTGTCACTGGATTTATGATTTTCGTGATGCTGTATGGACCAATAAATTTAGGTCCAAGTTTTTTCGATGGCACCTGCAGGCGTAAATTACTTGTGGACAACTAGACTTTGTCACCACAACGGTAAGTAGGTGGACTGGATCGATGGCGATCTGCCTATAGCTTATAGGCCTTACGAGCCTTGATCAGGTTTTGTTTTAAGATTCGGAATTTTTTTTGTTGCGGTGGGGGTCCGTGATCCCAGGGACCGTGGTAGAATCATGGTAGGGTGGTAACCATAGTTCGCAAAAAATGGTGACATACGTATAGAACGTTGTTTTTGTTATAGGTGAATTCCGCAGAGGGAAGGAACTGAAGCCAATCATTCTGGAGGTAAGTGGTGTAGTATCTTAAATAATGTTCTAGTATTTGATTTAGACGTTCCGTCTAACCGTTGGTCTGTGGATGGAAATCTGTGGACAGCGTGGGAAGGATATGCAAACTGCGACAGAACACCTTCCAGAAGCGTGATGTAAATTGTACTCCACGGTCAGAGGTGATGGTCTGTGGTAACCCATGAAGCCGAAACACTGTATTCAGGAACAAGGTGGCCGTGGCTGATGCTGAGGGGATACCGATAGTGGGAATAAAATGTGCCATTTTAGTAAATCTGTCTACCACCACCATTATTGTGTCATGTTTTTCTGAGGGTGGTAGATAACAATAAAGTCCATAGAGATCTTTGACCAAGGAACTGAAGGAGTGGGTAACGGGCGGACAAAAGAGGTCACATCCTGGTCCAGTAAAGGCCACCAAAAATGACGTCGGACAAGGTCTGTGGTCTTCTTAACACCCCCATGTCCGGAAAGGAGGGAATCATGGCAGGTTTGTACCACTTTTAAATGAGCTGGAGGTGGTACAAATATCATACTCCGATAGTATAAAAAGTCTCTGGTACGGCGGATAGGAGGGTTTGTTCATGGGGACTGAAACTCCACGGGATAAGGAGCTGATGTAGTCCATAAGAGGTGGTTGATGAGTGAGGAACAAGCTGGATGGAAGAATAGTATCCAACTGGGATTCTGGGTGTATCAATGGTAACCCAGACAAGGCATCCGCTTTGGTATTGCGGGATCCAGGACTGTACGTGATGTGCAAATTGAATCGTGTAAAAAAGAGAGCCCACCTCGCCTGTCGAGGGCACAACCTTCGGGCAGAACGGAGATACTCGAGGTTCCGGTGGTTGGTATATAACGTCCAGAAGGTGACGCCAAGCTTCCAGTGCCTGTTTGATGGGTAATAATTCTCTATCCCCCACACTGTAGTTCATCTCTAAAGGGGTGAGTTTACGAGAGGAATAGGCCACTGGGTGTAGTCTCTGTTTTTCCCCGTGTCTTTGGGATAAGATTGCCCCTACTGCTAAATCTGAAGTGTCTACCTCCACGTGAAAAGGCTCCTCTACGTTGGGCAGTATGAGAATAGGAGCAGTAGTGAAATGTTGCTTCAGGGCGTCAAAGGCTTTCTGGACTTCCGGTGTCCATGAAAAGCGAGAAGACTGGCGAGTAAGCATCGTTATGGGTGCAATAACATGAGAGAAATTTCGAATAAATTTGCAATAGTAGTTTGCGAAGCGTTGGACCGCTTTTTTATTAGAGGGTACCGACCACTCCAGTATTGCTGACACCTTCTTCGGGTCCATTTGTAAATTTCCGGGCGTGATGATGAACCCCAGGAACTCCACCCAAGAGGATTCAAATTGACATTTCTCTAGTTTGGCATAGAGGTATTGTGTGTGTAGGCATTCTAAGACCAATTTGACCTGATCACGATGCTCAGATAGTGTTGGTGAGAATATGAGAATGTCGTCTAGATAGACCACCAAGAAGATATCAAGATAGTCTCGAAAAATGTTGTTTAAAAAATGTTGAAACGTAGCAGTGGCGTTGCATAGCTCAAAGGGCATTACGAGGTACTCAAAGTGTCCATAGCGGCTTCGGAAAGCGGTCTTCCACTCGTCCCCTTCACGTATGCGAACTAAATTGTAGACCCTCCGGAGATCGATCTTTGTAAAAATGTGTGCGTTCTAGAGTCGGTCCAAAAGTTCGGTAACGAGAGGCAATGGGTATCTGTTTTTTATTGTAATTTTATTCAGTTCTCGATAGTCTATGCAGGGGCGTAAACTTCCATCTTTTTTCTCCACGAAGAAGATTCCTGCACCGGCTGGAGAAGTGGACGGACGAATAAAACCTTTGGCTATATTTTCTTGAATATAGTCCTTGAGGTGACGCAACTCGGGTTCAGACAAAAGGAATGGGAGCCCCTGGGAGAAGGTCAATGGGGCAATCTTAAGTCCTTCGGGGAGGAAGAGTGTCAGCTCCTTTTTTGTCGAACACATCACTGAATTCTACGTATTGTTTAGGAAGACGTGGGTCAGGAGGAGAGGATGAACTGTCAGGGAGCAGCAGGAGTGATGGATGGTCGGGGAGACAACGATTGCTACAAAAAAGGGATTGGAAGGAGAGGGTGCCTTTGGCCTAGTCTATCGTGGGATTATGAAGTCTCAGCCAGGGTAGTCCGAGAATAATCAGAAACATAAGTGATGGGATCAGGTCAAAGCTCAGATGCTCCATATGATTATTTCCCAGTAGCGCATGAAGTGATGGTGTTTCTTGTGTGATGGGTCCGGAGGATAAAGGAGTACCGTCTACCACTTGAATATGTATCGGGGCTGACTTGGTCAAGGTTGGTATATGCAGTTGATTGGCAAAGTCCCAATCCATAAAGCAACTGCTGGCTCCAGAGTCAATGATGACAGAAACGGTGGTAGAATTATTGGTCCACTGTAAAAACATGGGGATGGATAAGTGAGGAAAACCGCCTTTAGGGAATGAATTTAGGCAAACCTTATTGTGTGTGAGCTTACCTCTAGGAGAGCGTCGTGGACAGGAGTAGATCAGATGCCCGGGTTGACCACAGTAAAAACACAAGTTGTTATTCCTGCAACGGGCTTTTTCAGTCTCTGACAGTGGGCCATGTGCCAACCCAATTTGCATCAGTTCTTCCATAGGAAGGGTAGCAGGAGGTTGGATTGCCGGAACAGCAGGAGGAAAGTGGCGCCTCGGGGTAGGAAAGGACGAGGCAGCATGCTCCAGGCGTCTTTCCCGTAATCTGCAATCCAACTGGATGACCAAATATATGAGATCTTCCAGCGAGTCGGGGATGCCCACTCGGGCCAGTTCATCTTTCAGGCCATCGGATAAACCTAGACGAAATTGATCTAGGAGTGCCGGCTCATTCCACTTGCTTTCAAAAGCCAGGCTTCGGAATTCTGTTACGTATTCTTCCACAGGTCTCTTCCCCTGATGTAAAGCGTGTATGGCAGTTTGCGCAGAGGTGGTGCAAAGAGGGTCATCAAACAGAGTGTCCATGGCATGACTGAATTCGGCCCATGAATTCAGGACCGAATTGTTGGTGTGTAGTAAATGATGGGCCCAAATTTGGGGCTCACCCGAGAGTAGGGAAATCACAGTCCGTACTTTCACGTAGTCTGAGGCATAGGTTCTGGGTTGGAGCGAGAATAGGATTTGGCAGGAGGTCCTGAAGGCACGATAACCAGTTCTGTCCTCGGACAGAAACGTTCTGGTAGGCGTACCTTGGGCTCAGGAGCAGCAGCAGAAGCCCCTTCCATCAATGGAAGCGGGACGGTTCCAGAAGATGGTCCCCCGAAGTAGGTGGATTAGTCTGGAGTTTGTGTAGTTGGCGCTGCATATACGTATGGCTGGTTTGGATATCTTGGAATGAACGGGTCAGTGCGGCAATCTGTCCTGTAAAAGCAGAGAGGGCATCAACAATTCCTGCGGATTCAATGTTTGGGCTCAGTTATTCTGTGAGGTATGTCTTACCAGAAGGAATCCAATATGCAGGAATAGAACACACTTGCTCAATACGGAACACGCACAAGGGGCCTGGAGAGGATAACAGGGCGCTTGGCGGTGTAACCGTAAGCACGGGTGGTCGAGACAGAGCTGGGGACAGGATACCAGAAGTTCACAGGAGCCATATGTAGACCAGGCTCAGGATGCTAGAGGTACACAGGAGCCGTTGAGAAAGCCGGGGTCAGGATGCCAGAAGTACACAGGAGCTGTTTAGTAGTCCAGGGTCAGGATGCCAGAAGAACACAGGAGCCGTTTAGAAAACCGGGGTCAGGATGCCAGAAGTTCACAGAAGCCGTTAAGTAGACCAGGGTCAGGATACCAGAATACACAGGAGAGGATATACTAAATACGGAGGGGCTCACGAGATACAGGAAGCACCAGTATAACTGAGCACCGGTAGCGATCCAGCGGAATCCAGCAGTCGGTCCGCCTCATAATTATTTATGAAGCGGCCGCTTGTGCGCGCGGTTGCTTCATGCAGTAGTGAGCAGTGCTGGTGTTTCTGCCGGGAAAAAGAGGAGGATGTCCGGCGTCCATCTAAGGTAGGTGCCTTACAGCTTCCTTCATTCCTTAAGCTGGCTCTGCCACACCAACACCCAAACACACACACCAGGAAAGGCTCTGCCACACCAACACCCACACACCAGGACAGGCTCTGCCACACCGACACCCAAACACACACACCAAGACAGGCTCTGCCACACCGACACCAAAACACACACACCAGGACCGGCTCTGCCACACCAACACCCATACACACACACCAGGACAGGCTCTGCCCCACTGACACCCAAACATACAGACCAGGACAGGCTCTGCCACACTAACACCCAAACACACAACAGGACAGGCTCTGCCACACTGAATCCCCAAACACACACAGGACAGACTCTGCCACACTGACACCCGAACACACACACTAGGACTGGCTATGCCACACTGACACCCAGACACACACCAGGACAGGGTCTGCCACACCGACACCCAAACACACACACCAGGACAAGCTCTGCCACACAACACCCACACACCAGGACAGGCTCTGCCACACCGACACCCAAACACACACACCAAGACAGGCTCTGCCACACCGACACCAAAACACACACACCAGGACAGGCTCTGCCACACCAACACCCATACACACACACCAGGACAGGCTCTGCTACACTGATAACCAAAAACACACAAACAGCAGGACACAATCTACAACACAGACATCTACATCAGGATGAATTTTCCATACTGCATTGTCATTTATGTATTTGTGTGTATTGTGTATTGATGCCTCGACCAGCACCCTTTTAGTATTGATTAATGTGGTGCCTCCACACCCTTGTATGATCGCCTCCAACCACCACTATTTGTATTAATGCCCCCAGCAAGCCCCTTTATTATTGATTTATGAGATGGACCCTACAATTACATAATAAGTACTTCTCTTTGAAGTAAAGACTATGATTGAAATACGATTTGAAAATAACAGCTTAACTGGCAGTTTCTTTAATATTAGGCCCTGCTGCCGATATATATATAGATATTAGATCTTGCTGCCGATATATATTAATATTAGACCCTGCTGGCAATATATATTAATATTAGGCCCCACTGACGATATATATATATATATATATATAAATATTAGACCCTGCTGCGAAAGGAGCTATAGATCAACACGTTAACACACAAACTCAGCATTGCATGTATAGATCAATTGAAATTCACTTGTGAACTCTGAAGGTATAGATCAAATAAACAGAATCAGACATATAAATCCTGTATTTCCAGGTATACAATAGTAATGTATGGAAACATAGCAGGTATAGATCAACTGGAAAGCACATGTAAACACAGTACTAAGGGTATATATCAAATACATGGAAACAGCATTGCAGGTATTGAGCAACTGAATAAGACATACAAACCCTGAATTTGCAGGTATACATAAATAATGTATGAAAACATAGCATAGCAGATATGGATCTACAGACTAACACAAAAACCCAGCTTCGCAGGCATAGATCAATTGGAATTCACATAAAAACATGGCATTAAAGGTAGAAACCCCCTAAATTACAGGCATAGATCACAGGTTGCACACCCCAAAGCCAGCCCTAGCAGTATATGACGTCCTATTCTGGCGCTCAGCATGACATGCTGGCACTGCGACAGATGAAGAGGCCTCGCCGAGGAGAATGAGGGTCCCGAGCGGTTGCTCTCTCCTCCGCGTCAAAAATATATATATATTAAAAAAGACAGCGTTTCATTTTTGCTTTCAATGAGGCTGCCCGGGATTTAAAGTCCCATTGCCGGACTGTCCCGGGCAATCAGGACATACAGCGTCCGTTGGGTGATTCTAATTTCAGCAGGGGGGCAACAGGGGGGGGCAAGACCCCCTTGCAACCCTGTAGCGATGCCACTGACTGGGAGACAAACTAAACCTGAAACGGTGAGGAAAGCCGCAGACAAAAACGTAGCTGAGTCAAAACCAGACTCTTTCATAGTGCCAAATCAATAAGCAGGAGCTAGGTCAAGGCAAGCCGGGTCAAAGACTAGAAAGTAACCAAAGCTAAGCAGAATTATTAAAGGAGGGTTACACCAACCAAGGGGACCCTGGGAAAAAATAGGCCTCCAGGGCCAAAAAGGAGGCAAATCCGGTCACATCAGGTTATTCAGGGTCAAATGATTAGAGTGCACGCAGAGGATGTGCGCCTATGTGATCACGTCCTTTTGGGCGAGCAGGTGTGCAATATATCATATGGCTGGATGGCAGCTCAAGGCAGCAGGACCACAATGCGGGAACCTCCTGCCTCAGAAGACCCACAAGGGCTTTACTATTTGTGCTGTTTTTGGGCTATTTTGTCACGTCAAATGTTTATTTATTATCCATACCTCCTTGTGAGGGTAGTTTGTCTTGACTCATAATTAATGTTATGATGGTTCAATTGACTTGTTTTTAATTACAATGGGCATATACTTTGATACATATATATATATATATATATATATATATATATATATATATATATATATATACCGTATTTGCCCGATTATAAGACGAGGTTTTTTCCAGAGCAAGTGCGTCACGTCACGTAGACAACTTCCGCTCAAGCACGTAGAGCTCTACACGCTGCCCGGACTAAGCACCGGGGACTCAGAAGCACCGGTAAGTTTGGAGGAGGGAGAGGGAGGGAGTGTTAAATGGGGGCGGGGGGCATAAGGCATTTCTGGAGGCAGAGTGCTCTGTGAAATGCCTTTTAACCCCCTTAATGCCACTCTGCCTCCAGAAATACCTTTTAACCCTCTATGCGCCACTCTGCCTCCTGAAATGCCTTATACCTCCCTATATGCCACTCTGCCCCATAATATGCCTTCTAACCCCCTAAATGCCAGAGTGGCATATAGGGGTATAAGGCAATTCTGGAGGCAGAGTGGCGCATAGGGGGGTCAAAAGGCATATCATGGGGCACAGTGGCATATAGAGGGTTAAAAGGCGTATCATGGGGCACAGTGGCATTTAGAGGGTATAAGGCATTTCTGGGGCAGAGTGGCAAGCCTGGGGGCAGATGTGCATAACTGGGGGGGCAGGTTGAAAAAAAGGAAATAAAAACAAAAACAACATATTTTTCTCAATCATAGCTTTTATTAACAAACAATTGTTCACATAGTTTACATGAACTAACATTTACTGGTAAAACTTTTTTCCTATAGGGTCGTCTTATATTCAGGCTTTTTCTTATTCATACACATATATGTCTGGGTTTATATAAGCATGAATAAGCACAGTCATGCCAAAGGCGGACATAGGTTTTTGTCTCTGTTACGAGTTGTTATTTTTACCTATATTGGATTAAAATTAAAGGTATATTTTTCTATGTTTTCTATGTCTTCCATTTTGTCTTTCCAATCTATTTTGAACCAGTACGAGGGGACAGGAACAAGGGGTTGCAAGGGCTGTAGTTATGCCATTGGAAGCTGTTGACCTTCCTTTGTAAATGCAGTTGTGCTCAAAGGTTTGCATACCTTGGCAGAAATTGTGAAATGTTGGCATTGATTTTAAAAATATGACTTCTATTTAAGGTTAATGGCCATATGAAGCCATTTATTATCACATCATTATAATAATGATAACATATATCACTCAAATGGCCATGATCAAAAGTTTACATACCCTTGAATGTTTGGCCTTGTTACAGAAACACAAGGTGATATACACAGGTTAAAATGACAATTAAAGGTTCATTTCTCACACTTGTGGTTTTTTGAATTGCAATTAGTGTCTGCGCGTCAACGAGTCTGTTAGCTCTCACGTGGATGCACTGAGCAGGCTAGATACTGAGCCATGGGGAGCAGGAAAGAACTGTCCAAAGACTTGCGCAAGGTAATGGTAATGGAACTTTATAACGATGAAAAATTATATAAAAGATATCCAAAGCCTTGAAAATGCCAGTCAGTATCACTTATTAAGAAGTGGAAAAATCTCTTGATACCAAGCCAAGGTCGGGTAGACCAAGAAAGATTTCAGCCACCACTGCCAGAATAGTTGTTCGGGATACAAAGAAAAACTCACAGGTAACCCCAGGAGAAATACAGGCTGCTCAGGAAAAAGATGGTGTGGTTGTTTCAAGGAGCACAATATGTCAATATCGCAACAAAAATGTAATGCATGGTCACGTTGCCAGAAAGAAGCCTTTACTGTGGCAATGCTACAAAAAAGCCAAGTTACAATATGCCCAACAACACCTTGACATGCCTCACAGCTTCTGGCACCCTGTAATTTGGAGTGATGAGACCTAAATAGAGCTTTATGGTCACAACCATAAGCGCGATCTTTAGAGAGGGGTCAACAAGGCCTAAAGCAAAGAGAATACAATCTCCACTGTGAAGCATGGTGGTGGCTCACTGATTTTCGGGTGTGTGTGCTCAAAAGGCATAGGAAATCTTGTGAAAATTGATGGCAAGATGAATGCAGAAAGTTGACATTCCAATGGGTACAGCAGAAAAAGGTGAAGGTTTTAGAGTGGCCATCACAGTCTCCTGACTATTATCGAGCCATTCTGGGGAGATCTCAAACAGCGGGTCACGCAACACGACCAAAGACTTTGCATGGCCTGGATGTATTTTGCCATGATGAATGGGCAGCTATACCACTTGCAAGAATTTAGGGCCTCATAGACAACTATTACAAAAGACTGCACGCTGTCATTAATCCAAAAAGGGGACAATACAAAGTTTTAAGAACTAAGGGTATGCAGACTTTTGAACAGGGGTCATTTCATTGTTTTCTTTGTTGCCATGTTTTGTTTTATGAGTTTGCCATTCTGTTACAACTTACAGTTTTATATGAATCCTATAAGAAATAAAAGAAACATGTTTTACCTGCTCACTCATGTTTTCTTTAAAAATGCTACATATATCACAAATTCTGCAAACTTTTGAGCACAACTGTAACATAGAAACATACAATGTATCAGAATATAAGAACCGTTCAACCCATCTAGTCTGCCAATTTCTAAATACTAGATCATTACTCCCTGGTCTTATCTTATATCTAGGATAGCATTATGACTATCCTAGATATAAGATAAGCCTCCTCCACTCTATTAACCTCTACCACGTCTGCTGGAGGGCTATTCCATGCATTCACTCCCCTCACTGCCCCTCTAATTTAACCCCTTATGGATCAGACAAGACGGGCATTCTTCAGATACCATTATTGATCATATCATCTCATTTTCTATAAAAAAAAACAACAATAAAATATGATGAAAAATAAAAAAAACACTTTTTCTCACTTTTATTTGAAAAATATTTTACTCTAAAACCTGCTAAACAGATTCTACTACTTGTCTTGAGTTTAAAAATACCCAATGTTTTCATGTTTTTTTGCTTTTTTCTGCAAGTTATTGGGCAATAAGTAAGAGTAGCATTTTGCTATTTTCCAAATCTTGTCATTTTGCCCCATGTGCTATTCCAGGTATCTTTAAAGCCAGCCAATGTAATTTACCCCATCAAACCATATATTTTTGAAAACTAGACACCTCAAGGTAATTTAAATGTGGGTATTTTAACCCTTTCCATGCACTAATTCTACTTCCACCCTTTGTCAAACTTTGTGATAGTAATTTATTTTGTGTTTTTTGCACTTCAGGTATGGATTTACAGCTCCTGGTCTATGTCACTTTCAAACAACCCGATATGCGTTCAGCAACATCTCCCGATTACAGTGATACCCCACATGCATGGGTTTGTTGGGTTGTTTGGGAGGTATAATGCCACATTTGGGAAGTGTGCATTTTTAAACTTGTAACTTTGACATCTGGTCCTACTGCCCCATGTCCTAATAGGGCCATCTTTGAAGCCGGCTAATTTAACTTACCCCATCAAACCATATATTTTAAAAAAAATAGACAGCCCAATGTATTTCAAATGCTAGTATTTTAACCCCTTCCATGCATGCAATTCTACCACCAGCCTTTGCCAAAGTTTGTGGTAATATTTATTTTTTTTTTAAATTCACACAAATTGTAATTCAGGTATAAATTTATATCAAACAACATCCCAATGCGTCTTCAGCAACATCTCCCCAGTACAGTGACCAAATGTGCATGGGTTTGTCGGGTTGTTTGGGAGGTAAAATGCCACATTTGGGAAGTGCACATTTTTCAACTTGGAACTTTAACATCTGGTCCTACTGCCCCCATGTGGGCCATCGTTGAAGCCAGCTAATTCAATTTACCAAACCATATATTTTTGAAAACTAGACACTAGCTATTTCAAATGGCGGTATTTAAATCCTTTCCATGCACTAATTTTACTACCAGCCTTTGTCAAAATTTGTGGTAGCATTTTTTTATTTTCTGGTATATGTCACTGTCAAACAACACCCCAATATGTGTTCAGCAACATCTTTTGATTACAGTAATACCACCCATGCATGGGTTTGTCTGGTGTGGATAAAAGGCCACATTTGGGAAGTGAGCTTTTTTTCCATTTTGGCCAGTCTGTGCCTATGTGCTATCTTTGAACCCGGCCACTCCAGTTTACCCCATCAAACCATTCATTCTTCGGAGCAGTCACAGCGCGTCCTGGGGTGGGTGTTTGGTGTTGCTGAATGCCTCGCTATCGAGGCATTTCAGCTACACCATTGAAGTTGAACTGTTTTAAAACGGGCGTCCACTGCCATACAGTGTATGGCCGAAGTTGATGCCTCGGGAAGGGGCCGGACATGCCGATCTCGGTGTTGCTGAATGCCTTGACATCGAGGCATTACAACAACATCATTTTAGCAAAAAAAGTGATCGTAGATCACGCCATTGGTCGTTACCTGACCGTTTTTGCGTGACGTGTCTGGCCAGTCATTGGACGCTAAAGGGTTAAGATTATATCCTGTTGATGTGGTAGTTGTTATTCTTTTAAATATACTCTCCCCTCTTATCATGTGGATTCCCTTCATATATTTAAAAGTTTCTATTATGTCCCCATGGCTCATTCTTCTTCAAAGCTATACATGTTAAAATCCTTTAACATGTCCTGGTAAGTCACTTGGAGGAAAACAATTCCCTTTTGTGATATCCAATCTCTCCTCTTATTTTTGTGTGGCTATTAATTTGTGTAATTGTTCAGGGCATAATGGGTATCTGTATTATTGTCCCTGGGTACCTACTGCTATTTTAAACTAGGTGAAATTATCAGGAGGACTTGGAGAATATTAATTTTCATTATTTATTAGCAAAAAGCACAATTTTTATTTCTCAGATATCACTAAAATATCACTGTGTGCGTTCTTACACTCCTGTGCCCTGGACTCCAACATCCAGTAAGGGCTGAGTTATGATAAGCCTGACAAGGTCAGTGAAGCCTAAATCTCATACAAGCAGCAAAAAAACAAGTACAATGTGATAGAATAATCTATTATATTTAGGATCAAAATCCACAGCTTTGCATATATTTATACCCTTATGTAACAGATACAACAGGAGCACAACCAAATTTAACCTGTTTTATGCAGTCCCATAAACATTGGTCATTAAAAATACATGTTTGTTTTGTTTTTTTGGTTTTTTTATAAATACAAATATATAATTTGAATTGTGCTACATGTTCAATGGAGCAAAAAGGCACCAAAAAGCTCTGGTCTTTAAGGGTTAACTGGTGCAAAATAACACAAAATAATGAGTTAACCAAAAAAGATACTTCACTCACCCACTATTGTAGAGAACCGTCTAGTTGGCTCTTTTCCAGTAACCAGCTTGTACAGTTCAGGATAGTAAAATTCTAGGCTTTCCAAAAACACAATGTAACCACGTTGACCCTTTGTATGAAGGATATCCAAGAGGCGGCCTGAATAAATATAGTAGGAATATTTGTTGTACTTTCTACATTAATTTTTCCTCAACATACAATAAAGTTCTTAAAAATATATAATCATATACACACATATGTTTAACATCTCTGCAAAAAATACTATTCTGGACCAAGAATTGCTACAGAAACAATGCTTAGTGTAGACTACATTGCTATAGTTGCTAAACAAAACTACATTTTTACCAGTTTGGTTGAGACGGTTGCATGAAACACTTTTTTAGGCATGATGGAAATCTAGCATGGAGAATCAAGATGCTAATAATGCTTGAGTGAGTATTTTTATTATGAACTAAAGACATATTGTTATACAACTGTTTTAGAATGTTGTTATTTGTTGAAACTACAGTCTGATAAAATTACCAGAGCTTTAGGATATGTGAAGAACTTTTACAGATTACTTGTGGATATTTATTATCACTTTTGCCAGTTAAACATATCATCATTATGGAATCATACCTGAGCGAGTGACCCTAGTTGGAAACAGATGTAAGTTAAGTACTTCTTC
This sequence comes from Sceloporus occidentalis, assembly GCA_023333645.1. Lineage (NCBI taxonomy): Eukaryota > Metazoa > Chordata > Lepidosauria > Squamata > Phrynosomatidae > Sceloporus > Sceloporus occidentalis. The sequence continues at coordinate 6,062,788 of JALMGF010000038.1, read as the reverse complement.
TTCATCCTGCTCATCAATAACTTTACACTGTCGTAGGTAAGGTGTTATCTTTGCAGGGTTGATGTAGCGACTCAGAACATGCCTGTTGGATTCAACACCCTCCCAGACTGCTTTATCATCATCATTTTTTACAATTTCCATATCTTTGTCCATTTAGTAGATCTTACTAGAGTCAACAAATGAGAAGAGAAGCACATTTCAGAGAAAAAGCAAAGAGAAACAGGACCTTTAAAATATCTATAACATAGATGTTAAAGTAAAATGTAATTTCTGTACTTTTCAAGAAAGTCAAATCACATATAAGATTTGGGACTGCAAATATTTTTACTAAACTGATAAAAAAATACATATATTATAGATTGCATGACCAAAAGTACGTGGACAACCCAACTAATTATTGAGTTTAGAGTTTCAGCTACACCCATTGCTAACAGGTGTACCAAATCAAACACATAAGCACGCCATCTCTATAGACAAACATTGGCAGTAGAATGGGCTATACTGAAATGCCACATGTCAGAGTTAACTCTGGAGCAGTGGAAACATGTTCTAAGGAGTGGAAGGATACTGGTCTGGTCTGGGCCAGTATTTAGGGTTTGGGCAAGGTCCCTTAGTTCCAGTGAAGGATAATGTTAATGCTACCTCATACAAAGAATTTTAGACAATGGTATGCTACCTTTCCTGTTCCAGCATGATTGCGCCCCTGTGCACAAAGCAAGGTACATAAAGACATTTTGGTGTAGAGGAATTCTAATGGCCTACACAGAGTTCCACTGAACACCTTTTGGCATTAACTGTAATGACAATGTGTCTCTGGGGCAGGAGACATAGGGGGCAGTGTACGTAATGTATCCCTACACAGGGTGGTACTGTACACACCAGGTTCCACTGCCCTGACCAAGTAATGCCTACTGGAGTTACCTAGCACAACTAACAATACACCTGCACTATTAACAGCTTTGACTTTACCTTTGATAGGAATTGGACCTGGACCTTGATTTGGGTTTGGTGCACTGACATTCCATTCCTAACCTGCTCTCCCATACACAGCAAAGCTGATTAAGGCAAAACTAGTACCACATGGAGGCTCTATTTTGCCCCTGCCATGAGCTGGCCCTTACATGGGTCCTGGGCATTCATTCCGGATAGATTTGTGGAAAAAGAGAAGCACCTCTCTTTCTCCAGGAACCTGCATTACTGGCTACTTGTGGTGTACTTCCACAAAGAGCAGAGCCACAGAAGCAACCTCTCTCCTATTCCTCCAATTGGGAGGAGAGGGTGTGCCCATACATTCTGCCGTTTTTAGGAAGCAGTAATATAATTGGTAGGGGGGTCAGCCCTTTGTGAACAACTTTAGACCAGCCTGAGTGCAGCCTGTCCCTAAGTGCTAATGTTGCAACCCCTGGCACCCGGGCAGATCACCCCCCAAATAGAGCATCTATGATCTTTCTAGTATAGTTGACATGGATGACTGATCTTAGTGAAAATGGCTGAATTTACACTCTTTAATAGATAAAACATTTGAAATGGGGTAGGTACTTGGTATACACAATTATGAGTTTAGTCAGGTCTAGGACAGCACAATATATCAATACACCACTGACCACATGTCAGCCTTTCTACGAAGCAGGGGAAATTGGGAATTCTTACCTGGGAATTATTTTTCCTTGTCAATTCCCACGGTGGCACAGATGGAGAGATGGCTCCGCCTACCAAGTAGGGCAGGAAACTATAAAAAAAGGAGACCTCCCCAGTGTAGCTAAAAAGACAGACTCAGACAGCCAATGTGAAAACAAAGTAGAATTTAATGGGTGGGAGCTAAATGTGCCACCGTGGGAATGGACAAGGAAAAATAATTCCCAATTTCCTTGCCATTCCAGGTGGCACAGATGAAGAATTAGCGAGATAGGGTGGGAAGGATTCCGGTCTAAAGGACACGTCGACCAAACTGCGAGTCTTCAGAGGCTTGGAGATTGAGCCTGTAGTGCCTAACAAATGTATGGATTGATTTCCAGGTTGCTGCCTTACAGATAAGAGGGGTTCATGCAGGAGAGCTCTGCCCATGAAGTTGAGACTGATCTAGTCGAATACGCCTGTCACGGAGCTGGCTTGTCCGACCAACTACCTCCGCTGTCTTGTGCTCCCTTAGCCTGGGACAACACACTTTCCCCGGTTCCCCAGTCACTAGCCGAGACTCAGTGTAGGGTAAAACCAAACGAAGACTGATTTATTTTAGACACACAGAGCTGGATATATCCAGCAAAACACACATTAACATAAAACAAGACATTGGGACACAAACCGCCCCCTTAATCTGCCTCTCAGAGACAACAGGGGCAGTAACGGGATTAACAATACAATAGGGGGAGACTGATTTATACAACATTAAACATCAAAGAATGGTGGTCACTCCCTGGTGGCAGATCCTGGCTGTCTGCCGGAGATAATCCTCTCAGCCAGTGATGAGATGATACCGCTGGGGGTAGCCACAGAAGTCTCTACAAACCCAGGGCCCATAGTCAATAGGGAAGAGGCTGGCAGTCAGGCTTCTCCAGTGGCCCCAGTGATGGAGGCTTCCGTCACAATTCTCCCCCCTTCGAATTGGACTGACATAGGATGAGACCCCAAACGGGTTGACTCCGTAGTCAGTCAGTTTATTTGGCCCATTAATGCCCTCCCAAAATTGGTGCTCCTGCTGCTGCTGGGGAGATGGGCCGGCTGCGCCATCTCCCGGGTACCGCTGGGGAGTGATGCCGCCTGCATCCCCTCCCTGGTGCTCCTGTTGCCGTTGAGGAGGGAGTTCCGGTTGATCCGGTCCTGGAATTAGGTTCTTCTGCTGGGGGGGCGGGTCGGCCGCTGTATCTCCCTGAACTCCTGCAGCTTTGGTAGGTGCTGCGCAGAGGCCAGCGATGCTCTGCCTGGTTGCCAGCACTTCAGCTGGGGTTAGGGAATCTTGTGGGTCGGCCTGCCGCTGGGGAGGGAGGACCGGTTCCTCCGCTCCCGGACATGTGAGCTGCCGCTGGGGAGATGGGCCGGCTGTCACATCTCTCGGTTCCTCCCACTGCCGCTGGGGAGAAAAAACAAGTTCCTCCGCTCCCGGACATGTGAGCTGCCGCTCGGGAGAAGGGCCGGCTGCCACATCTCCCTGGATCCCTGTAGTCATTGCAGGTGTGGGGCAGTAGCCAGCAGCGCTCTGCCCTGTTGCCAGCTCTTCAGATGGGACTAAGAGATCTGGGCAGACTGCCCAGCATTCTGAGGCCCCCGGTGTGGAGACAGCAGTGTTATCCACCCCTCTTGGGTTAACATCCTCAGATGTAAAATCAGTTAGATCCACAATCTCTGGATCTGGTTGTGGAGCACAGTCGCACAGCTCCAGTATCGGATCTGGATTAGCTGCCCAGTATCCCTCTGACTCAGGGGTGGAGACCGCAGTCCCATCCACCCCGCCTGGGTCAACATCCTCAGGTGACCACTCAATAACATCCACAAAATCCACACAATCCCTGGACACTGGGGCATTCTGTTGAACGCGGTCAAACAGTTTTTTATACGCCTTTTCCAGTTCCCACTCCTGCGTAATTAAAAAGTCTAAATCACCTTTAAGTCCTAGCGCATCTGGGAGGTCCCACTCCCTGAAATCCCGGATGTCCTCAATCCGCCACTCCGCTGTACTGCCGAAGTCCGGATCCTCCTGAAGACTATCCCATAATAATCCAGGGCCACCAAAGTCATAGCCCTCTGGAGAACAATCTTTCGCAGTTCCCCAATATGCTTGTTCTGTATACCACTGCAGAGCCCTATAGTGATCTTCCAGCTCTACCTCCTGTTGGACCAGCTTGTCCAATTCGGATACCCATTGCTCCTGGGGTTGCTGTCCCAGGAAAGACATCCGTAGTTCCCGCTGGTCTCTAATTTTTTGTTCGGAGCTTGGAAGACACTGACCCCGGCGTATAACAGCCCTCTGCCATACTGACCGTCGAACCACTTGCCTCAGGTTCTGGTATTGTTCTGTAGGCAAAGCAGTGGTGTAGCAGGAGAGGATGACCCGCAGCAGTCCCTGGAATTCGGATACCACATCCATGTCCTTGTCAAGGCGACCGAAGTCTGCCGTCCTGTCGGTCAATCCCGGTAGAAAGTAACATAGTAACATAGTAACATAGTAACATAGTTCATAAGGTTGAAAAAAGACCAAAGTCCATCAAGTTCAACCTATATACATATTGTGTCCCTACTGTGTTGATCCAGAGGAAGGCAAAAAACCCTTATGAAGCAGATGCCAATTGCCCCATACCAGGGGGAAAATTCCTTCCCGACTCCAAATATGGCAATCAGAATAAATCCCTGGATCAACGTTCTGTCCCTATTAATCTAATATCCATAACTTGTAATATTATTGCTTTCAAGAAACACGTCCAGGCTCCTTTTGAACTCTTTTATTGAGTTTACCATCACCACTTCCTCTGGCAGAGAGTTCCATAATCTCACCGCTCTTACTGTAAAGAACCCCCGTCTGTGCTGGTGTAGAAACCTTCTTTCCTCCAGCCGTAGAGGATGTCCCCTTGTTATAGATACAGTCCTGGGTATAAATAGGTCCTGGGAGTGATCTCTGTACTGTCCCCTTATATATTTATACATAGTTATTAAGTCCCCCCTAAGCCGTCTTTTTTCCAAACTAAATAACCCCAATTCTGATAATCTTTCTGGGTACTGTAGTCCTCCCATTCCCCTTATTACTCTGGTTGCCCGTCTTTGAACCCTCTCCAGCTCCACTATATCTTTCTTGTACACTGGTGCCCAGTACTGTACACAGTATTCCATGTGTGGTCTGACTAGTGACTTGTACAGGGGTAGAATTATTTCCTTGTCGTGGGCATCTATGCCCCTTTTGATGCACCCCATGATTTTATTTGCCTTAGCAGCAGCTGCCTGACACTGGTCGCTACAGGTAAATTTACTGTTAACTAAAACTCCTAAGTCCTTTTCCATGTCAGTCGTCCCCAGTGTTTTCCCATTTAATACATATTCCCAGCCTGGATTTTTCTTCCCCATGTGCATAACCTTACATTTATCTGTGTTGAACCTCATCTGCCACATCCCAGCCCAAGCCTCCAACCTATGCAGATCCATTTGTAATCGTGCGCTGTCCTCTATTGTGTTAACCACGTTACAGAGCTTAGTATCGTCTGCAAAGATTGATACTTTACTATGCAATCCCTCTACAAGGTCATTAATAAATATATTAAAAAGAATAGGACCCAAAACTGACCCCTGTGGTACCCCACTAGCAACAGTCACCCACTCAGAGTATGTACCATTAATAACCACCCTCTGTTTCCTATCACTGAGCCAGTTACTTACCCACATACACACATTCTCCCCCAGCCCAAGCATTCTCATTTTATGTACGAGCCTTTTATATGGCACCGTATCAAATGCTTTGGAAAAATCAAGATATACGACATCCAGCGATTCACCCCAATCCAGTCTTGAGCTCACCTCCTCATAAAAGCTGATCAGGTTAGTTTGACAGGACCGATCCCTTGTAAACCCATGCTGATATGGAGTCATACACTTATTTTCATTGAGATACTCCAAAATAGCATCTCTTAGGAAACCCTCAAACAGTTTACACACAACAGAAGTTAAACTAACAGGCCTATAATTCCCCGGGTCACTTTTTGTCCCCTTTTTGAATATTGGCACAACATTTGCTATGCGCCAGTCCTGGGGAACAGACCCTGTCACTATAGAGTCCTTGAATATTAGAAATAGGGGTCTGTCTATTACATTACTTAACTCCCTTAGAACGCGGGGGTGAATGCCATCTGGACCTGGTGATTTGTCTATTTTGATTTTTTTTAGGCGGCACTGCACTTCTTCCTGGGTTAGACAGGCGACATGTACTGGGGCATTTATCTCATCCTGCCGTATATTACCTGGCATTTCATTTTCCTCTGTGAATACAGCAGAGAAGAATATATTTAATAGATTAGCTTTTTCCTGATCCCCGTCTATAACTTCTCCCTCATTACTTTTTAAGGGGCCAACGCTTTCATTGTTAACCTTTTTACTATTTATATAGTTAAAGAAGTAAGTGTCCCTCAGACTAAGAAGAAATCCCACCGCTGCCACCAATGTCACGGAGCTGGCTAGTCCGACCGACTACCTCCGCTGTCTTGTGCTCCCTTAGCCTGGGACACCACACTTTCCCCAGTCTCTTCGGAGGCGTGGGTTCAAATCCCACCGCTGCCACCAATGTCACGGAGCTGGCTTGTCCGACCGACTACCTCCGCTGTCTTGTGCTCCCTTAGCCTGGGACAACACACTTTCCCCGGTTCCCCAGTCACTAGCCGAGACTCAGTGTAGGGTAAAACCAAACGAAGACTGATTTATTTTAGACACACAGAGCTGGATATATCCAGCAAAACACACATTAACATAAAACAAGACATTGGGACACAAACCGCCCCCTTAATCTGCCTCTCAGAGACAACAGGGGCAGTAACGGGATTAACAATACAATAGGGGGAGACTGATTTATACAACATTAAACATCAAAGAATGGTGGTCACTCCCTGGTGGCAGATCCTGGCTGTCTGCCGGAGATAATCCTCTCAGCCAGTGATGAGATGATACTGCTGGGGGTAGTAGTCAATAGGGAGGAGGCTGGCAGTCAGGCTTCTCCAGTGGCCCCAGTGATGGAGGCTTCCGTCACAGCGCCCTCAGGCCAGAGGGAGGATCTCGTCCCGCAGATCTATAACATTCAGAGATGGCGTCTTTGATCCAACAAGCTATGGAAGCCTTGGACACCGACATCCCTTTTCGGGCGCCGGCAAAAGGTAGGAAAAGGGCATTAAACTTTTTCCGTGAGTGAGTACGAGATGGTAAATCTCGATACATCTCCACAGGTCTAGAGTGTGGAGTGCCACTTCCTTAGGATTCTTTGGGTCTGAACAGAAGTCAGGACAATATCCTGATCCGGCTGAAATCTTAAGACCACCTTCGGAAGAAATTCCAGCGACAATCGAAGGACCACTCTATACGGGAGAATCATGAGGAAAGGTTCCAATCTGGAGAAAGCCTGGAGTTCGCTAACCCTCCTAGTGGAAGTGATAGCCACCAGGAGGACAACCTTGTAGGTGAGTAGCTTCAGAGAGGTCTTTTCCAGAGGCTCAAAGTGCTGAGAGGCGAGTTGTCTTAAAATAAGATTAAGGTCCCAGGGTGGGACTGATGAATGGGACGTAGGATGAAGTCTGCACATTCCCTTGGACAGTCTTGCAATCTAGGGATGTTCTGCCAGCGTGTAATCCAAAAAACTGCTAAAAGCCAAAATCTGGACTTTAATCATAGCAGGCTTCAAACCGCCCCCAAAGCCGTCTTGGAGGAATTGTAGCACCTGCTGGATGGAGAGGGAGGATATCTTATTTACCCTGCACCAGGTTCCAAAGGTACTCCAGATCTTCTGGTATTTGGCTGAAGTGGTATTCTTTCTGCTGGAGAGGATAGTCTCAACCACTGATGTAGAGGTCAGGATCTCCGTCTCAGAAGCCGGCCGAATGGTTAAGAAGGGAAGGATCCAGATGGAGAATAGGAACCTGGATGTCAGGGTCCACTCTCTGCTGCCTGAACCATGGCTGAATTATACGTCAGGCTAATACTTCAGTTACCAGTAGTGGCCACCCTCCTCCCTCTGGAGTGATCAGAGCCTGATTATTAGGTACAGTTGCGCCTCATGAACTGAGTGAAGCCCTGCCTTTATAAGCCCTGCCCATCAGTCAGGGCCTTGGCATTGTAGTTGTAGGACTGCCTTTGCTCTGAGCCGCTACCTGTACCTGAGCTTGCTCCTGAACCCGTGCCTGTGCCTGAACCCATGCCTGTGGCTGAACCCGTGCCTGTGCCTGAACCCGTGCCTGAGCCCGTTCCTGTACCCGTGCCTGAGCCGGTACTCGTGCATGATCCAGTACCCGAGCGTAAGTCCGTACCCGTGCATGAACCTATACACGTGCTTGGCCCGGTAGTACTCCGTTCCCGTCCGCCCTCCCAGTGGGCCTCCGTTCCCGTCCGCCCTGCCAGTGGGCCTCCGTTCCCGTCCGCCCTGCCAGTGGGCCTCCGTTCCCGTCCGCCCTGCCAGTGGGCCTCCGTTCCCGTCCGCCTTGCCAGTGGGCCTCACCTGTACCCGTACCTGTGCCTGAACCTGCCTGTGGGCTTACCTGCCAGTGGGCCCGCACCCGAGCCTGTACCTGTGCCTGAACCTGCCTGTGGGCTTACCTGCCAGTGGGCCCGCACCCGAGCCTGTACCTGTGCCTGAACCTGCCTGTGGGCTTACCTGCCAGTGGGCCCGCACCCGAGCCTGTACTTGTGCCTGAACCTGCCTGTGGGCTTACCTGCCAGTGGGCCCGCACCCGAGCCTGTACCTGCACAGAATCCTGCTCTACTCAGAATCTTCTAGCTTTATCCTCTTTACCTCTGCCCCTACCCCTCTGGGGTCTACCTCTTGAGTAGGGTTTGTCCCAAAAGGACTGGGAATCCTGTCTTGTGTACGAAGCTCTGTAGTTATCCGTCTCTCTCGGCGGTCAAAAAAAGTTGGACCTGAAAACAGGGCAGGCCAGACTCCTGGGCAGACAGACTCCTGGGTGACTCATCCTCTTACATCCACAATCCACAATTTTTTCTGGATGTAAGAGGCTGACAAAACCTAGGCGCCAGGACAAAATTCTCTGTCGCAATGGCGACCTGGCGCCTGGGATTTGTTGAGCCCTGACACAGATTATTAGTATTTCATGAGACATTCATATTCCGTTAGGGCTGCAACTAACAATTATTTTCATAATCTATTATTTGTCCGATTATTTCTTCGATCAATCGATTAATCGGATAAAAAAAACTATATGCAACTGTATCATTTATTTAACCCCTTAACGACAAAGCCTGTACATGTACGGGTTTGCAGTGCAATGTAATAATGACAAAAGCCCATACATGTACGGGCTGCTATTAAACAGCTGCATCGCAACGATCGCCATGTCACGTGACACCGGTGCTCCATCACAGAAGCCCCAGCGGAACTGGAGGGCAGAAGCCGGAGGTTGTCCACGTGTATGGTGCAGACGCCCACCGGCTGCCAGAGAGGAATATCCTCTGCAGCGCTGAAGGGCACCTGGATCCTCCTCTCTGGCAGACGGTGAGCGTCTGCACAATGCACGCAGACAACCTCCGCTTCTGCCCTCCACGCTGGGGCTTCTATGATGGAGCACCACAAGGTCATGTCATGCCAGCACTTCATCATGGAAGCCGCGGCGGAAGTGTTATAGTCCGACCCCTATTTGAGGTCGGATTATAAGACGAGGGGTATTTTTCAGAGCATTTGCTCTGAAAAAAAACCCTGATCTTATATTCGATTTTATCGATTCAACTAATCGATAATGAAAATCATGGATGATTTTCACTTTCAATTTTATCGATTAGTCAGACCTCTATTTGAGGTTGGATTATAAGATGATCTTGAATATAAGACAAGGGATATTTTTAAGAGCATTTGCTCTGAAAAAAACTTGTCATATTTGAGCAAATACAGTAAATACACAGGTATATATTGCATATATTTACAGAGAGGTAGGGGTAAGGCATAGGCATATGTAAATATAATGTGAATATAATGGTTAAAACAAGTGGGGTTAGTGGTAAATGCAGAACTACCTAGAGAACAATAGCAGTTTGTTTTGTCTTGCTTCTATGCAGAATAAACTGAGAATGCTAAACAAGTTTATGTGTACATAGTAAAATATCATATGATAAAAGAAAACAGCTGTTTATCCAGCTATTTTTGACTATGTGGATTCATACTTTTACCACCTCCACGGTGGGGTATATAAACCATACATGCCAAAATTAACATTAGCATGACTGCTCACATACTATTTGAAGTGATCTAGATGGCCTGTTTGGTTCCTGGACCCACAGTTTTCAGTACAAAATCAACTGAATTATCAATGCAGGAAATGTTTTCATCATTTATGGTTGTACATGACAAAAACGCTGACACTGCTGCTACTTCCTTTTTTTGTGTAAGTGAGGCAGAGAAGTGGTGTATAAGTCTAATGCAAACCTTGTACATATATAAGACAGTCACAGGTGTTTCTAAGAGAGTACATTCTTGTACACTTTAAACATTTACATTTGGCACCACTACAATCAACTGAATTATCAATGCCGGAAATCTTTTCATCATTTATGATTGTACATGACAAAAACGCTGACACTGCTGCTACTTCCTTTTTTTGTGTAAGTGAGGCAGAGAAGTGGTGTATAAGTCTAATGCAAACCTTGTACATATATAAGACAGTCACAGGTGTTTCTAAGAGAGTACATTCTTGTACACTTTAAACATTTACATTTGGCACCACTACAATCAACTGAATTATCAATGCCGGAAATCTTTTCATCATTTATGATTGTATATGACAAAAACGCTGACACTGCTGCTACTTCCTTTTTTTGTGTAAGTGAGGCAGAGAAGTGGTGTATAAGTCTAATGCAAACCTTGTACATATATAAGACAGTCACAGGTGTTTCTAAGTGAGTACATTCTTGTACACTTTAAACATTTACATTTGGCACCACTACAAAAGCATCATTACTAAATGAAACAAATAAATGTTATCTTTGTTTTAGTCTCATGAATCTTCTAGAACCTGTATAGGGCATGAGATATTTCCTTTATGATATTGTTGCTTTATAATTGTGTGTGTATATAGATAGATAGATAGATAGATAGATAGATAGATAGATAGATAGATAGATAGATAGATAGAGAGAGAGATAGATAGATAGATAGATAGATAGATAGATAGATAGATATATTAAGAAAATAAATCTTACCTTTGTAACAAGTCCTTCACATGAGTTCAAAATCTATTGATTATTTTGCCATCAATGTAATGTAGTTAGCCCCACTGCACAAAATCAGTCTATCCAAGTCTGGAAAGATGCATAATAGCCAAAGAGCTAGACAGAAGTATTGAAAACTAAAAGGTTAGTGAGTCATAACTTGGGCGGGGCAACAAAAGGGAAATGAAAGAAGCCTACAGGAAACCAAAAAAATATTGCAAATGTGATATATTATATGCTTGCTTTGTGTCCTGTAGGTAGCAGACACTGAAATATGTGTAATGCATGGAGCACTGTTTTTAGAAATATATATGAGTCTGTAGAATAGTGGCGTATTTTGTTAATGCTCACAAGAAACACAAATTCTAAAATAATTAGATCTTTTATGTAGTTTTCTTGAAACAATCATAAACAAAAAAGAAACCATAGCTCTTGCCAATGCATGATACAAATACTATAAACACCTGACTGAAACAGGGTGACTTAATACAAGGCAGTGACATGACCCTGAAACTTTTATTCACAGGACCCTATGATACCACCAACACCCCCAGTTAAAAAAGGAATGGGCATGGAGTGGGGCGTGTTACGACCCCACTCCTGCGACCCAGAGGATTTGCTTGTTGACTCGGAGAACTGGAGAAGTGCCACTTCTCCTGGGCTTCTAGACGCCAAACCCAGGGATTTCCCAGGTATGACTACCACTGAAATCTAATACGTACAATCATCTTTATTAAGCAGCAGGGATTTGCCACCTACCAAATAGATCATTGATACCTTTTAAGCAATAGTACATTAAACTAAACTTATCTTTGATTCTAAGTTTAAGAACAAGCATTCGTGGATATCTAAATATGTTTAACTGGTAAAAAAAAGTGGTGAATATATTGTGGATGGAATGCCTGCAAAAACATCAGAGTGTTGAAGAAAGATTGAGAGGATGTGAAAATAAATCCTCACTGGGGAGGTTAGATGCATCTCTCCACTGTGTGGATGAAGAGTCAGGGACCTGTCAACAGAGATGACTACATTGACTGAATTGGAAAAGTTGGAAAGAGAACTTCCATTCAGGTAGAGCGCGTGCTAAACAAAAGACAAGGTAGACACAAATATGCATGCCACAAAACATATATTTGTAGCTGGATCTTTTCATTATACACAAAGTCTGAGCATTCTTCAGCCCATGGAGATGGTAAACTAAATACTGGGGGAATGGCATTCAGTGTTCGCCTCAAGGGTGTCAGGGATGTATCACACCCAGGCACGTTCCTTCTGCCACAAGGGTGACCACGTGTCCATGTGGTCAACCAGTAGCACACATCACAACTGACATCACAGCTATGATATATATACATCACTGCACCGGTTCTTATTCCTCTTTCATCTACAATATGCCCACAACATTCTAATTTGGGGGGCATAAAGATACATTTTTCTAAATGCTTTTAGTCCATGCTGTTGAAGACGACTCAGTGCTAGTTCCACATTCTTTTTGTGTTCTTGCATGGATCTTCCCATTATCAGCATGCCATGCATGTCATCTTTTTATGAACTGGTACAATGGGTGATGATACCCATACTCTCCAATTTAGTAAGTTGCCTTGCCTTAGAAAATTTAGGAATTGCTCCTTCTCTTAGATGAAGATGCACAGAATTATTCTTCATTTTGCCTAAAGTACCATTGAAAACATCACTGAAGTCAGGCAAGCAGAATAACAGCAAAATACAGAATAACTGGGCTACAACAGGGTGCCTGTGTTGAGCAGTTTCGGATTTTAAAATCCGGCACCCGGCAAGCCCCTCTAGCCGTGCATCACTGACATGCCTCCTGTTGCGTATAACTGGCGTACCTGCACGCATTAACATCAGTCCAGATCCGGATAAGCATGCAAAACTTGAGACCGCCCCACCAGCAGACAGGCAACTGTCAGCCTGCAACGGGTCCCAATGATGTGACATTAAGAAGAGAGATACCACATGTCAATGGACTGCAGAGAAGACATAACGTGTGAGGAGGGGGACAATGCATGGTAGGCCCTAAGGGCCAACTAGGAATACTGCACTTGCACCCAGCAGTAGATTAAACATTGACAGTGGCCTAAGGATAACCAAGGAAAGCAGCCCTAGCTGCCCTGGGACTCAACCTCTGTTCTTACAGCTGACCACTAGAATATGGTGTCACACCTTGGTCCTCTGCCTTTTAAAAGGACACTCTAGCTAGCATGTACATAGGATAGCTGCATGGTCCCTTTTACATTTTTGTGGTTGATTTATCCTATCCAAGTGCTCCAGTGTCTTTAAACTTCTGTATTTGTGTTTAAACATTGTGAAAAGGTGTACAACAGTTGGCGATTTACGATTTACAAATCAAAGTAACATTAAAAAAACTTGAGGACAAGCTCTGCCACACCCACACCCGCACCAGGACAGGCTCTGCCACATGACACCCAAACACACACACCAAGACAGGCTCTGACACCCAAACATACACATGCCAGGACAGGCTCTGCCACACTGAGACCCAAACCCACACACACCAGGACAGGCTCTGCCACACCAACACCCAAACACACCAACAAGGACAGGCTCTGCCACACCAACACCTGAACACACACACCAGGACAGGCTCTGCCACACCGACACCCAAACACACATACCAGGACAGGCTCTGCCACACCGACATCTAAACACACACACTGGAACAGGCTCTGGCACACCGACTTTAATTTTATTAGGTGGACAGGGAGGGGTTCACCAATGAGTAGTGAAATGACATAGAGTTGTAGTGAAAATAAAACTTGGCAAGAAGTCAGAAGGTACTGTAGGGGGGGCGTATCGCAGAAAAGAGTCCGGTAGGGGTACCTTAGGTTCAGGAGCAGCAGAAGTCCCTTCTACCAGTAGTAGTAGTGGAGTAGTTTTTGCAGGTGATACCCCAGAAGGAGGTTTTATCTGAAGTTTGTGTACTTGACACTGCATGTGCGGACTGAGCAGCAATCTGTGCAGTAAGTGCTGAGATGGCATCAGCTATTGCTGTGGGTTCTATGGCAGGCTCAGTTGTTCTGTGAAATCTGTATAAACGTGAGGTCTTAATCACGTTTACACCAGGAGGGATCCAGATTGCATGAGCAAATACTCTTGCTGACACGGAACACACTCTGAGAGACCTGGAGGCGGATAACAGGATGCTCTTGTGGGTTGCCGTAAGAACCGGTGAACAGGAAGTATAATAGGGAAGTGGCTGTAGGTCATGGGTGATCTTACAATAAGCCAGGGTCAGGATACCAGAGGTCAGAGAATGTATCACATACACTGAGAATACTCAGGAGAATGCTGGGAAGCAGAACTATCCACTAGGGAGCCACAATACAACTGAGGACCCGCATTAGTGTGTGGTAGTTTTAAATAGCTCAAGGGGGTGGTCCCAGAGCATCAGTAACGTGATCATGTCTTCTGTCGCCATAGCGATGCTGCGGAATCAAGCGTGTGGGTGCCTTACCGCCGGCAGAGAGAGGAGAAGGATGCTAGCGAGGAGTCCTGACTGTGTGTGCATGTGGGTTGGCGTGCATGTGTAAGTCTGTGCAAAAGTGAGAATGTGCCACTGCGTATGTAAGGGGAACAGGCAAGGGAAAGATGCCAAATATAATAACTAATAAGAGTGGAGAAAGGCAAGAAATAATTAAATGGAGGAGATATGGGGACAAAAGGAGAGACAAAGAAAAGAATAGAAAGCGAGAGAAAGAGGAGAGAGATAATGAGAAGTATAAGGGATAATGGAGAAGGGAAGATAAAGTGAGAAGTAGGGAAGATAGGGAGAAAAGGGAGAGATAAAGGTAAATCAGATTAGCAATAAAGAGAAATGGGATAAATAAAAAATAGTTGATGAAAGGAAAGAAAGAAAGATAAAAAAGAAAAGGGAGAGGTAGAGAGAAAAGGGAGAGAGAAAGAGAAGGGAGAGAGAAAGAGAAGAATAAGAGAAAGAGGAGGGGAGATATACAGAAAGGGGAGAAATAGGAAAAAAGGTGAGGTAAGGAGAAAGAAGAGGAGTGATAAAGAGAAAGGGGAGAAAAGCTAGAGAAAGGGGAGAGAGAGAGTATAAGAGATAGAGAGAAAGGTGGGATTATAAAGAGAACAAAGAGAGATAAAAAAGAAATGCAAGCAATAGATAATGAGGGATAAGGAGAAGGGATGTTACAGGACGCCCTGTATCCTGATTGGGCACACCTGCCAATTTCGTGCTCTTTCTGCCGAGACACCAGTGGTTAACCCTTTCAGTGCTGCAGCCGGAAGGAGGTGCGGTTAGCAGCGGGGGTTGTCTGCGTCCATCGCGTTGACCTTCCCCGGCTGTCAGAGATCAGAGTTCCCCTCACCGGGGAATTCTCTCTGACAGCCGGGGAAGGTCTGCGCGATGGACGCAGACAACCCCCGCTGCTAGCCGCACCTCCTTCAGGTTAGCAGCGGGGGTTGTCTGCGTCCATCGCGCAGACCTTACCCAGCTGTCAGAGATCAGTTCCCCTCACAGGACGCAGACAACCCCCGCTGAAGTTGCCTATGTGAATCGCGGAGACGTCTACATGCTGCCCGGACAACACACCGGGAGTCAGAAGCACCGGTAAGGTTTTTTTTGGGGGGGGGGGGTTAAATGGTGGGCATAAGGCCTTTCTGTAGGCAGAGTGCTCTATGAAATGCCTTTTAACCCCCTTAATGCCACTCTGCCTCCAGAAATGCCTTTTAACCCTCTATACTCCACCCTGCCCCAGAGTGGCATATAGGGGTATAAGGCATTTCTGGAGGCAGAGTAGCAGTTAGGGGGTCAAAAGGCATATCATGGGGCACAGTGGCATTTACAGGGTTAAAAGGCATATCATGGGGCACAGTGGCATTTACAGGGTTAAAAGGCATATCATGGGGCACAGTGGCATATAGGGGGTTTAAGGCATTTATGGGGGGCAGGTTGGAAAATATTTTTCTCAGACATAGCTTTTATTTAAAAAAATAGTTTACATAGTTTACATGAATTAACATTTACTGGTAAAACTTTTTTCCTATAGGGTCGTCTTATATTCAGGCTTTTTCTTTTTTTCCTAAATTAATATTCAGATTTTGGGAGGTCGTCTTATAATCAGGGTCATCTTATAATCGAGCAAATACGGTACTTCCAGACAGCCCGGTGCCTCCATACAGTTTCATGACCAGCAATGCCCACCCAACAAAGAGTCACTATTTTGGGGTGATCCCGAGGGAGTGGCGTCAATCACGGGGTACCCAATGGAGGGTCCGAGGATGTTATGTTCCAAAAAGCAACTTGATCTGACGTCGGGATATTGAGCGACGTGCGTCGGAAACATCCCCAGGAATAGTCTGCGCAGTAGCCGGGCCAGAGTTTCATAGTTGCGGCTGGGTAAACCCCAGTCTGAACGATGTGTAATAAAACTAAATGTTCCCAATGTTCATGTTCCCAAATGAGCCCCCCTTCTGTAACCACCTCAGAGTATTGCAAACCAGGAGCATAGTGTAACCCCAAAACAGTGACATAGTGGGACCGAAGTGATGCAGTTCCAATTGCTTGCAAGCAAGTTCCATTGATTTGCAGCTAGGTCCTGGTCCAGCGCATGGAGCGTTTCCGGCCATGTAGAGCCCCCATTAACCGGCTAGTCCATGGGAGTCTGGTCAAAGCAGACCAGACAGGGTTTTCCGGTTACCCTGTGATCCCCAATGAGCACGGGGTGACTTAGACATAAGTGGGGACTGGGCAGGCAGACAAGGAGTTTCCCCAGGAATAAATCAGTGCCCCCCTCCTAAACTCAAACCTACCCCCATATGTCCTCAGGGGGTTACCGTGACAGGGAATTAGAGATGGGAAGGTCTGGGGGTGTTAGGATAAGGACACTGATTGAGGAGTTAGGTATGCAGGATGATGGTTATTAGCTAAGAGGGCAATGAGAGGACACCTCCAAAGGACCAGTGCAGCAGAGAGAGGTGAATGGTCTGTAAGGATGCCAAAGTCAGGGTACCGGAGGACAGGTCAGCGATAAGAATAGCCAGGGTCAGGATGCAGGTCACAACAAGCAGGGTTCAGCAACAAGATAACTCTTATAAACAAAGAGAATACCAGCACAGGTGTTCACAGGAAGCAAAACAACCGAGCACTGAACAAAGTCCAGTAATGCCTTTTAAAGTGATAGACCACCCCCTTATGTGGCAGGCCACGCCCCCTTGCGTGACATCACCGAGCAACATGCACTCGCCTCCATTCAGGAGTGAATAAAGTGCTGGGAGATAGCGCGCCTGTGCTTAACCCCTTCGTGACAAAGGCTGATTTCATTTTTTCTACCCTTCGTGACAATGGCCGTTTTAACATTTCTGCGCTGCTCGTGTTTAGCTGTAATTTTCTTCTTTCCCGTTTACTGAACAAACACAAGTTATATATTGTTTTTTTCAGGACAAGAAGGGCTTTCTTTAGATGACATTTTTTTGATTGTATCATATTATTTACTATTAAAAAAGTGTAACATATGGTGAAATTTGTTTCAAAATTTTAGTTGCTAAATCTTTTACTCAACTATAAAAGGTAATGAAAAAAACTGCTAAAAACATTCTGCTATTGGTCCTGAGTTTAGAAATACCCAATGTTTTTATGTTTTTTTTTGCTTTTATCTGCATGTTATGGGACAATAAGTACAGGTAGCATTTTGCTATTTCATTTTTTCCAAATCTGGTTAATCTTCCCCATGTGCCATTTCGGGTATCTTTGAAGCCGGCCAATGCAATTTACCCCATCAAATCATATATTTTTGGAAACTAGACACCCCAAGGTATTTCAAATGAATTAACAGGTCCTGGTATATGTCACTGTCATAAAACACCACAATATGTGTTCAGCAACATCTCCTGAGTACAGCGATACCCCACATGAATGGGTTTGTCTGGCTGTTTGGGGGGCAAAGGGCCACATTTGGGGCATGCACATTTTTCAATGTTGAACTTTGGCATTTGGTGATCCACTGCCCATGCGCTATTTGGTACATCTTTGAGCCCGGCCATTTCAGTGTGCCCAAAAAAACATATATTTTTGAAAACTAGACACCCCTGGGTATTTCAAACGCTGGTATTTGAACTCTTTGCATGTAGTATTTATTGTGTGTATTTTTCCCCAAACACCTACTTTATGTATGAATTTACAGCTCCTGGTATATGTCGCGGTCACACGACCCCCAATATGTGTTCAGCAACATCTCCTGAGTACAGTGATACATTCATGGGTTTGTCTGTTTTTGGGGGAACTAAAAGGCCAGATTTGGGACGTGTGTGTGGCCATCCTTCCCCCCGTGTTAATTGGGACATTGTTGAACCTGGCCAATTCAATTTACCCCATCAAATCATAAGACATTTAACATGCCAGTATTTTAACTCTCTCCATGCGATAATTGTTTTAAGCTACTGTGCTAATTTTAGGACTTTCTCACCAAAATATTATATATATAGATATATATAGATATATATAGATATATATATATATATATATATAAAGCACTTTCAAAAGATAGTCAGCACTCCAGGTCTTTAAATTAACAATTTCTCTTTATTCAAACAAAGTCGACGTTTCAGTCATTACTGCACCAGGCTTGGGAAACTTGGAATGGTGTGAAATGGACTTTGTGAGTAAATATATATATATATATAATTTTTATTTTTTTTTGCCTTTTCACATTTTTATTTTTTTTATACATTTTTTGGAACTTGAAGGTTCCCCGGATGGTGACATCAGTGGGAGGTTATTTTTACATTTTACTGGGTTTTTTTTAACTATTTTATTATTTTTTTATTTATTTTACTAATCACACTGTGATTAGAAAGCTGGGCTCCATTGACTTGCACGGTTGAATGCAGTACCTGTATTCAACCTCCAAGTGGAGCCAGAGTTTTCTAGAGGGTCTGGAGACCCTCTGGCCAACTTTTCCAACTTGATTGTTTTTTTTTACAGAGCGGCTGCCATCTTGCGATTGGCAGAATCACTCGCAGTGGCGGTCACAGCCCGTCCTGGGGTGAGTGAGTGGTGTTGCTGAATGCCTCGATGTCGAGGCATTACAGCAACACCGTTTGGGTACAGAAAGTGAACGTAGATCGCTTTCTGCACCCGTTTAAAGCCCTTTTTTGGTTTTTTTCTGACAAATTTAAACAAAATGGATTGTGGACAGGCCCGGACTGGCCATCGGGCACACCGGGCGTTTGCCCGGTGGGCCGGGCCACGGAAGGGCCGCATTGACTTAGGGGCTGATGGAGCTGCAGCTCCAGGCCCCTACCCTACCTACGGCCGCATTAACGCAGGGCATAAGGGGCACCTGCCCCTTAAGCCCGCCGCAACTGCGACCGGGTCCCCACCAAGGCCGGCCTTACGGGTCTGCGGCCGCACAGGGTTTAAATTAAAACATCGGGGTTTTTTTAACTTTATTTAACATCCTCCATGTTAAATAAAGTGTTTTTTTACTTTATTTAACATGGAGGATGTTAAATAAAGTTGAAAAAAAACCCCGATGTTTTAATTTAAACCCTGTGCGGCCGCAAACCCCTAAGGCCGGCCCTGGTGGGGGCTTCCCAGCCCCTTAGAGCAGGACCGGCCTTTGGGGTGTGCGACCGCACAGGGCGTCACACTCTAGGGGGCGGTCCGCACCGGGTGCCGCTCATCAGGGGGTGCCAACTTGCGGCACCCGGCACCCCTCCAGAGACGGACAGTAATGTCCGCCGCTGGAGGAGCAGGCTCGCAAGGGAGCGGTATCGGAGGTCTTTAACAGACCTCCGGTTCCCTTGAGTGATTTTAAGCCGGGTTCAACCCGGCTTAAAATCACTCAAGGGAGCCGGAGGTCTGCTAAAGACCTCCGATACCGCTCCCTTGTGATCCGCGCGGCAACAGCTGCTGTGCGCCGGGGTTTGTTGTTAGATCCCGGCGCACAACACTGAAGCCGCGCCCACCGCTGTCCGTGCCCTCTGAACCGGAAGAAGACAGAGAAGACAGAAGAACTGAAGAAGAGGAGGAAAAGGAGCTGTAAGGAGAAAAGAGGAAAGATAGGAAAATATTCAGTGAGAGTGGATTAGTATATATGTGTGGATTGGTATATATGTGTGGATTGGTATATATGTGTGGATTGGTATATACGTGTGGATTGGTATATACGTGTGGATTGGTATATACGTGTGGATTGGTATATACGTGTGGATTGGTATATATGTGTGGATTGGTATATGTGTGGATTGGTAAGTGTGTGGATTGGTAAGTGTGTGAGAGTGATGGGTGTAATGCTGTACCATTTCCAATGTCTTTTTCATGATCTAATTATGCTCTAAAAGTACATCATAACTCCCATCACTCTATACTGTTCCATACAGTGGCAGAGCTGGGAGGCAGAGGCCTTGCACCCTCACCGCAGGACTCCTGAAAGGTAAGTGAACTTCAAAGAGGGAGAGGGTAGATAGTTAGGAGGGGGTAGATAGGGAGAAGGGCGTGAGACGGGGGAAAGGGGGTAGATAGGGGAGAAGGGAGTGAGAAGGGGTAGATGGGGCAGAAGGGAGTGAGAAGGGGTAGATAGGGCAATCATACTCCTATCATGCCAAGTCTGCGAGTACATCCTGGAATCTGGGTATGCCTGGGCATGATAGGAATGTGATTGCTGTTAACAATCATATATATATATACATATAATATTGTTTTTTAATTGTTTTGTCCTATTTTGGTGTGTTACTTACTTTAAATAAAAGGGGTTTTTTTATGGTGTGGGGAGGTCATATTCGGTTTCGGACAGGTAAATGCTGCATTTTCGGTTTCAGTCCAGAATTCGTTTCGGTGCATCCCTACTACTAAGCCAGACAATGAAGTGGTAGGCCTACACCACAACAATGTTTGGCGTAGTATATAGTGATTGGGGTTATGCTGCACTATTGTCAATGTCTGGCTCAATGTATAGTGATAGGGATTACGCTGTACCACTGTCAATGTGTGCCTCAGTATATAGTGATAGGTGTTATGCTGTACCAACGTCATTGTCTGCCTCAGTATATAGTGGTAGGTGTTATGCTGTACCACCGTCAATTTCTGCCTCAGTATATAGTGATAAGTATTATGCTGTACCACCGTCAATGTCTGCCTCAGTATATAATGATAACAGTGAGAAGAGGCAGAGGTGGTAGATAGTGATACAGGGGGATAGATAGTGAGAAAGGGGAGTTTTGTTACAAGTTTTTATTCCTTTCTTTTTTTGGGATGGGGGGGCACCAGAGGAGTAGTCCGCACAGGGCGCCAGAACACCTAAGGCCGGCTCTGCCTTAGAGTGACGGACCCGGTTGCAGTTGCGGCGGGCTTAAGGGGCTCTGCCTTAATGCGGCCATATAGGCCCAGTCAGTCCGGTCCTGACTGGGCCTATTTTAAGGTAGGAGCCTGGAGCTGCAGCTCCATCAGCCCCTAAGTCAGTCCTGCCCTGCCACAGGCGCGGTCGCAGTTGCTGCTTGCTCTGGCAACAAGGTAAATAGGGTGAGGGAAGGGGCTGCAGTGAGAAGGGGCAGAGGGGGGTTAGGTAGTGAGAAAGGGGGAGAGGGGATAGATAGAGGCGGTACATATTGAGAAGTGGGGAAGGGGGTTACATAGTGAAAAGGGGGAACATAGTGAGAAGGGGCAGATAAGATGATGAGAGGGGGTAGTGTGAATGCGTATGAGAATGAATGAATAAATGTGTGGATGAATTGTGTGAATGCGTATGAAAATTAATGAATTCATGTGTGGATGAATTGCTTGAATGATTTGTGAGACTGCATTAATGAATGTGTTAATGATTTGTGTGAATGATTAAATGCAAAGATGGTACATGAAGGGTGGGCTTTAACAATAAATAAATAAATAAATATGGGCTGCTCAGGCTTAAATGCCCGGGCCTATTTTTTGTCCCAATCCGGGCCTGATTGTGGAATATCTTCTTTTACAATGATCAATGATATGTTTATAACATGGCATTCAAACTATATTACATGAAGACCTTTATGAAAGATGCACGAATAATGCCAGTTATTTCACTTTTTCATTTGCAATTGGACGATTGTGATCTCTTTCCCTCTCCAATCTATGGGAGGAGGATTAGAGGAGATCTTTTGTTTTTTGTGTTGATAGGTTCTTCATTTATTTTGTTGCATTTGAGGTAAATGGGGGGTTACCTATTCTCGTGTATAGCGGAAATGTTAACATATATATATGATGTCCTGATGAAAGTCAGTAATGACTGAAACGTTGACTTTGAATAAAATGAAATTGTCTATTTAAAGACCTGGAGTGCTGACCATCTTTTTGAAAGTGTTTTATATATATATATATATATATAAATATATATTTTTATTTCCACATCTACACGTGAAGGTGGTTCTTTTGTTTTCTATTGGAAATGTTAACATATACAGACCTTGTTGCTATTTTTCCAAGTTTTAAAAAGCAAATCAGGTTTATTATTTACTGAATAAGCTGAAAAAGCATGATACTTTTACATACACTGCATTTCATGTTCTCAGTGTAACAAAATAATTTAACATTTGTAAAACTACTCCACTCCACATTTTCTTTAAATTTTTCAGAAAATGTACATTTAAAAAAAAAAAAAAAAAAAGTTATTTTCATGGCTTCAAAATTTCCAGAAATGTTATATATCTACAGGTGATAAAAGAGAAGGCAGAGAGATAAGGAAAAAGGAGAGAGATAAAGAGAAATAGGAGAATTGGGAAGGAAATGGAGAGATAAAGGGGAAGAAGAGAGCTAAAGAGCAAAAGGAGAGCTCAGATAAAGATCATAGAGAAATCTCCATTATATATGTTTTTCTCTCCCCAACCTTAATTTTAAGCATTCCTTCCTGAACAATTATAGTGGTGACTCCCATGGGTTATAATCCATGTACCAAAAGCTTGCAATAATAACTTAATTCTTTTCCTGTCAAATAGGCACATCATCTTCATATACTAACATTGGCAGTAGAATGGGTTATACTGAAGTGCTCAGTGGCTTTAAACATGGCCCTTTGGGATTCATGGAACTCTTGCCACAAGTCAATTTGTGAAATTTCTGCCCTTCCAAAATCGACTGTAAGTGCTATTATTGTGAAGTGAAAGTGTCTAGGAGCAGAGGCGTCTCCAGCTTTCATATTTAGGGGGGGCACATGGGGGGGCCAGGGACCAAAGTAGGGGGGCCAATTATAAAATGGTACATATACACTATATATATATATATATATATATATATATATACACACGTTAGACGTGCATTTTTAACTACATAATATGCACTTATCTCTTTGAAGTAAAGACCGTGATTGAAATATGATTTCAAAATAACAGCTAAAGTGACAGTTATTTTTCATTCTTTAATATTAGCCCCTGCTGACAATATATATAAATATTACACCCTGCTTCCGATATATATTAATATTAACCCCTGCTGTGGATATATATTAATATTAGCCCCTGCTGCGGATACATACTTATATTATACCGTGCTCCTGATATACATAAAAATTATACCCTGCTGCCAACATATATTAATATTAGCCTCTACTGCTGATATATATTATTAGTCCCTGCAGCCAATATATATAAATATTAGCCCCTGCAACCAATATTTATTGATAATAGGCCCTGCAGCCAATATATAATATAAATACAAGCCCCTGCTGCCAATATATATATATATATATATATATATATATAAATATATATATATAAATAAATATTAGCCCCTGCTTCCGATATATATTAATATTAGCTCCTGCTGCTGATATATATTAATATTAGACCCTGCTGCCGGTATATATTATTAGTCCCGGCTTCCGATATATATATTAATATTAGCCCCTGCAGCCAATATATATTATTATTAGACCCTGCTGCCAATATATATAAATATTAAACCCTGCTGTCAATATATAAATATTAGACCCTGCTGTCAATATATAAATATTAGACCCTGCTCCCAATATATAAATAAATATTAGCCCCTGCTGCCAAAACATACCGTATTTTTCGCTCCATAAGACGCAGTTTTTTTCCTCCCAAAGTAGGATGAAAAATCAGCCGCGTCTTATGGAGCGAAGATGCAGGCAGGGAGGGAGGGGGGGGGGGCAACGATATACCGTATTTATCGGCGTATAACACGCACTTTTTTAACTAAAATCCGGAGCTTAAACCCTACCTGCGTGTTATACGCCGATAAATCCGGGGTCGCAACTGAGGCAGGCGGCGGCGGCCGCCAGCAGAGGAGTCCTGGATTTCTGCCAGTCAGGGGGGCCCAAGGGGTGCCGAGCGGTTGCTGAAGACAACCGCTCGGCAACTCTCGGGCCCCCCTGCCTGACAGATATACAGGAATCCTTTGCTGGCGGCGGCCGCCGCCTGCCTCAGCGCTTCAACTCCTGTGTTGGAAGCGTTTGTCTCGGGTGCCGGCGCTTTACGCTGGGCGCCGGCATATGACGTCAGACGCCGGCACTCAGCAGTGAAGCGCCGGCACCCGAGACAAACGCCTCACGCTTCCAACACAGGAGTTTAAGGTAAGTGACCGGGGCGGGGGGGGAGATCCTGAGAAGGGGGGGTTAGGGAGTTAGAGGGGAGATACTGAGAAGGGGGGTTAGGGAGGGAGGTCTTACTGTGTGTGTCTTACTGTGTTTGTGTGTGTGTGTGTCTTACTGTGTGTGTGTGTCTTACTGTGTGTGTGTGTGTGTGTGTGTGTGTCTCACTGTGTCTGTGTGTGTCTTACTGTGTCTGTGTGTCTTACTGTGTGTGTCTTACTGTGTTCATAGCTTATTCAGTTATTGTAATAAATATTTTAGCCCATTTTTTAGCTCAAAATATTTTTTCCTTTTTTTTCTCCTCTAAAATCTAGGTGCGTCTTATCAGCAGGTGCGTCTTATAGAGCGAAAAATACGGTATATAGATATTTGCCCCTGCTGTCAATATATTTTATAGTGAAAAAATTGGACCCTACCCAAGCATTTCCTGTAGTTCAGGTATAGATCAAATAAACAACACATGGAAACAGCACATGCAACTGAATTAGATTTAAAAAAAAAACTGTATTTGCAGGTATACATAGATAATGTATGGAAACTTAGCCGATACAGATCAACAGAATTTTACACACTATTTGACATCCAAACAACTATAAATCATTCTTTTTTATCACATTATTAAAAGTTAAAAGGCCCAAATAAATTAAGATTAGACATAATGGAATCAAACAGCGCAACAAAACAGTGATAGCATTATTCTTAACAATATTCTTGAAAACGAAATATGAAACTTCAACAAAACTTTTAGCCATTAATGCAACACAACCATCTTAGCACTGCGTCACCAAATGAACACCTCATCACAGATAACAAAATGCATACAGCTGCATATAACTAAGCTGAATACCACTTGGTCTGTGAAGGCCTGTGAAACCAAAGGGGAATAGTGTCCTGTATACTGTAATCAAGAATTGAGTTTCACAAACTCTGAACCAACATCTAAGTTTCCTTTTTAATAATATATTCAGATTGAAACAGAGTAAATAACACAATCCCTTTACTTTTCCTCTCACTGATTTCTGGGCCTAGAAAGTTTTGTCCTCTGAAGTGACCACAAAATCTGGATAAATAAAAATTACAAAGTTCTATTTAACCCTACAGCAAGTAAAGTGCCAGGAAACAGATGACCAAAGACATATCAGGACAGGGTCTGCCACACTGACACCCAAATTCATACACCAGGACAGGCTCTGCTGCCACATGGACCCCCACACATCAGGATGGGATAACCTACTAATAGTATAAAAAATGCCTTCCACATTGCTTTGTTGTTTGTGTGTATTGACCCTTGTGTATTTGTACCCCCCCAGCCACCCCCTTTGTGCATTTTTTGCAATACACCCTTGTGTATTGATTTATTTGATGCCCCCAGCCAGCCCCCCTCCCTTGTGTATTGATGCACCAACCCCTTGTAATGGTTAATATAATGGCCCCCACACCCATGTGTATTAACCCCCCCCATTTGTGTATTGATATATGTGACATCCTTCTAACCACCCTGATGTGTAAACTCTCAAAAAATTATATTCAACACATACACTCAAATGCAGGAAAGTCAAGTTGATGTGAGTTGAGAAAAGCAAGCAAGGAATTTTTACTAAACAAACAAAATGAAATCCATTCATGATTCCTGATCTAACAGCATATTTTGAAACAACTGCTCAATTTGCAAGATGTGTTTATATATTACAATGCTCCAGTGGCCCCAAGTGGTAAGAAGATGCATTGCTTTCACCAGCGACTAAGTGAAGACTGTTATTTGTAACACAGGGAGTCCCCCAGTTTTTCAACTCACATCAACTCAGCTGTCCTGCAGTCAAGTGTATCATCTTAAAAAAAAGACAGACATAGAATAAATTACTAATCAAAGCTTTGTGTGCTCTCCTGAAATTGCTAGTTTTGCCACAAACTTCATTATTACATGTTAGTAATTACGTACATAACTATCTCCTTAGTGAATACACCCCACTGGATATAAGTAACTGTAAGGGTGGCAAAATAGTGTTGTTAAATTATTATTATTATTCGTATTAATAGGTGATAATTCATTAATAAAAGGTTAATAGATGAGCTATTTAGGAGATGTCATGCTAAAGGCAGTAGAATATTGCGTTCAAATTGTTAGCAAGAGTTGAAAAAAAGGAAGCCTAATATATTGAGTGAGTAGAAGCGAGCTTTTAAGAACTATAAACAGACACACAATGAGGAAGATGGGAGTAAATACAAAGCTAAGCTTAGGGAGGCAAAGCTGAGTTGTGCCAAAGAACACACTGAGGAGAAAATTGCCGGGATGGCAAAAAAGGGTGATAAACCCTTTTATAGATATATAAGTGAGAGAAGAAAACATAAACCAAGAATAATTCAACTAAAGGCAAATGAAGGGAAGTATGTAAATGAGGATAAAGAGCTAGCCGACTGCTTAAATAAATATTTCTGTTCCGTTTTGTACACAGGAAGATGACAGTGAGGGACCCTTGTTAGCTAAGAGACATGGGGTGACACATGACACAGCTGTGTTTACAGAGGAAGAAGTTATACTTGAACTCTGCAAAGTAAAAACAGACAAATCAATAGGACCTGATGGGATACACCCAAAATTATTAAAAGAGCTTCAAAACCACTAGCAAAACCACTAGCAGATCTATTTAACCAGTCACTGATGATGGGAATAGTTCCAGAAGACTGGAAGTGGGCAACCATAGTACCACTGCACACAAAAGGAAGTAGGGAAAACTTGGCCAACTATAGACCAGTAAGCTGTAATATTGTAATAAACTACAGACGCTCAGAGATGGCTTTTAACAGCAACTTTCTTTATTTTGTTTCTTAACATCACCATACTCCTCCTTCCATGTCCCAGCTCCCAGCAAGCCACTCCCCCACTTCCTGTTTCCTGTCCAGAGTCCTCTTCCCTTAAAGGGAGAGAGATGCTTACTGTATGTTACGTAAGCCTTACATCAGTAGTTGGCAAATTAATGGAAAACAGATAGGATTGTCCAAACAGCACAAGGTTACTACAGGAAGATCTTGTCATCTAACGTAATCTAATTTTTTTGACTGGGTAACTAAGATAATAGACCAGGGAGGAACTGTTGATATTGCCTATCTAGATTTTAGAGAAGCATTTGAAACTGTCCCTCATAGAAGACATATAAATAAATTGCAGTCTATGGGTATGGATACCAGAATAGTTGAATGGATAAGCCAATGGTTGACTGATAGGAGGCAGAAGGTTATAGTTAATGGTATATATTCAGAGGAATCTCTGTTTTTACGACAGGGCAATTCTCTCTTCTGCGTGTGATTTGGCAGCTCTTATAACTTCCTTTGCTTATAGAATCTTATAGATCTTCATCACTTTTTTTTTTTGTATTTACTAAAGACATACTTCTTGGTTTTTACTATTTTGGCCACTTCTGTGGAGTACCACAGTGGTTTCTTAATTTTTTTTTACTCTTATTGACCAGCCTAATACAATTTTCTGTTATCTTCTTTTTTTATTAATTTATCAATTTTACAAAAATAGTAAATTCATACATACACATAAATTGAACTAGCATCAACAATTTTCTCAAGATGCTCAAATACATATAATGTCATACAGCACACAAATACATGCAATGCCGGTCAGGGAAGGCTACCTTAGGGGAAAGGGGGGTAGTCGCAATCTTGCTCCCTTAAAAGAGAAAAGAACGACTTCCGGGAGGCGGGCCCTTGAGATGGCCGCTTTTTAGATGAGCTCCTTGAGGGCTAGCGCAATCAACATCCATCCACGCATTACGCTTATTAATTTAGACCCAACTCATCACCGCTGCTGTGGACATACTACCCAGCATTGGCTCGTGGGTTCATTGGATCCGCTGCCCTCTTTCCTATACTCCCCGGGAGCTGTGTGCGGACCGCACGTGTTGGGCCTGGAGTGAGGTGTTGCCTCTACTCTGCCGCTTGGTTCCAGTCGTCTTGCTGCCTCTTGCCCATCCGTGACCCCCCCCTCGCATAGCGGAGGAGTTCTCGCACTGTACGGGGAGGAGTGGGCTTGGACCGGCGAACTTACCTGCTTCAGGAGGCTGTGGTACGTACCGCGGCCGTTCTCCTCCTGTGGCCTGCGCTGACCCCGCTGTGGCCTTCGTGCCGGCCGGAGGGCCGGGGCTGTTTCCCTTCCCCACGTGTGCTGGTTGGGGCCTCTACTCCATCGTTGGCTTCTCCGTTGGTCTACCCGGGGATTGGCGTTGTCGGCCTAACCACGTCCGCGGCTGTGGATTACCGCATCCGCGGTTGCTTCTCCACGGTTGTGCTCCGCGCTACACCGTACGGCGTCGCTATTAGCGGCTGACCTCTTCGTCTGGTAGGCCCCGGCAGTGCACCTGCAAGGCTGGGCTCATTTTGTTCTTTTATTTTTTTTTCATTTTGGGGTTTTTGTTCTTTCACTGGCTATTAGTTAGTGGCGGGTTCGGGTGGGTTGTAGTTAGGTTGGGAGGGTAGGGAAGGGTTTTGGGTCCGTCATTAGTTAGGTAGGGGTTCAGGGTGGGTTATAGTTAGGTTGGGTGGTTGGGGTTCGGTTTGGGAAGGGTGTGCATCACAAGTGGGACTGCGACGAGCTTCCAGTGTCCAGGATCACATTTTGGTTGACTGCTCCTGCTCTGCTTTACTGACATTTCTGGCACTTAGTTAGATTTGGGGGAAGGTTGGGCTCTAGTTAGGTGGGGTGGTAGGGTACGGGTTTTTTTTTTTTTTTTCTCTCTTCTTTTTGGGGGTTGTGTTTATTTCCTTTTATCTGTGGTCGCCGTGTTGAGACCACTGCTTCGGTGGTCTACTGTCAAAGCTTGAGAAGCTGTCTGACTCCATCAATGCCGTTCTTGCTGAGTTGGTCTCTCAGGGACAGAGGATCACTTCTCTGGAATCCAGGGTCTCTGATATAGAGGACGGGACCGCTTCCATGTCTGCCTCTCTTCGCTCACAAGATCGTCTGATCACGTCCTTACAAGACCGTATTGACGATCTAGAAAACCGTAGTAGACGTAACAACATACGTTTGGTTGGCCTGCCTGAGGAGGTTAAGGGCACAGCGCTACATGACCTTGTAACGACTTGGCTTCCCAAGTCTTTAGACCTGGTGCTTCCTCAGGGTGAATTGGTCATCGAGAGGGTACACCGTATTGGTCAACTCCTTGCGGCTGCTTCGTCTCGTCCTAGGGCGGTGATTTTTCGGGTCCTCAACTATACTGACAAGGTCAAGCTCCTGGACGCTTATCGAAAGGTCACGGCTCTTTTTTATCACAAGCACAAGCTGTTACTCTTCCAAGATTTTTCTGCTGCAGTAACGGTCAAATGACGTCAGTTCTCCGAAATTTGTACTGAACTCTATAACAAGCGAGTGAAGTTCGCTCTTCTCTATCCGGCTAAGCTCAGGATTACCCATGGGGGCAAACCTATTTCTTTGACACCCCTGCGGCGGCCAAGGAATTTCTACGTGCGGATTCCAGGTCTTCTCCAGCTCCAGATAACAGTTTGGCGGTGCCTGAGGCCTCCTCCCCTCCTTCTCGCTCTCGCCCTGCTTCTTTGCCTGGTTCCTCTCCACCTGTCTCTCCTAGGGCTTGAGACTTCAGTCAGCCGTTGGTGCCTGGCTTTGTATCGTACGAGTCATCGTTTTCTACCATGCACTGTTTTGTTTGCTCGTGGTTATTGGTATTGTTTTTGGTTAATTTATTGTGTTTCTAGGCACAAAATTACATGTGCCGAGTTCTGGTTTATGCAAAAACAAAAAAATTGGGAGAAGCCTAGCTCTTTTCAAATGGTGGTGTACGATTCCATTTTATGTTCTGTCTGTAAGGTGTCTGGGAGGGCTGGCTGGGACCCCCCTGGACCGACCTGTTCCGGCCTATTTTTTGTTCGGTCTCTTCCTCCGCGGGGCATCGGGTGAAAACCTGGCTCCGTTGCCATAATAGTTCTGATGCAAGCCGATACTAGGTGTGATGCGCCGTCCTCCTTGCGTATTGCGTCATGGAATGTAGAAGGTTTGAACACCCCTGTTAAGCGTAAAAAAGTTCCTGTCAGAAATACGCTAAAGGCGCCATGGTTGCGCGCTTGTTATTCCGCTATGTACACCAAGAAATCCAGGGGTGCCACTATCCTCCTCTCCAAAAAGTTGCCTTTCGTTGTCGAATCAGAGATTGCTGACCCGGAAGGGCGATACATTATTCTTAGGGTCAAATTGTTTAATGACCTTTGTCAATTTATATGCCCCAAATTCCGACCAGTCCGCTTTTATGGCCAAAGTTTACTCGCTGTTACTGGGGATTGCGGCCCCTAATGTGATTTTGGGGGGTGATTTTAACTTAGTGGCTAATGTCGCTTTGGATGTCTCTGGCCCTTCCTCCCGCCCTCTCGGGCTCTTCTCCCTGCCCTTGCTGGATCACCTTAGTTTGCGGGATGCCTGGAGGTTTCTTAATCCAACAGACAAACAATACACGTTCTACTCCCATCCCCATAATTCGTTTTCCCGGCTGGACTATCTGTTCCTGCCTGAATTATTGCTGCATAGGTTGGAGGCTGCCCACGTGGGCCAGATAGTGATCTCTGATCACACCCCCATCTGGATAGAGATCTCGCTAACCTCCCCATATCAGGTGTCCCGTAATTGGCGGTTTCCTAGCTACCTTTATACTTCAGAAGCGTTTAAGCAATTCCTGATTGCCAAATGGAATGACTATGCTGATGATAACCATGTCCATCTTGATGACCCGGATTTATTCTGGGGTGCCTCTAAGCCAGTTCTCAGGGGCCATGTTATTGCTTATGTGGTGGGACGCAGGAGGGAGGCCGAAGCTAAACTTGTCCGCCTTACGGACGATCTCTCTGCGGCGTATGCTGCTCACAAAACCCATCCTAGTCCTGATACCCTGAAAACGTATAAGGAAATCAAATCTCTCTACGATGCCTGGGTTTCTGAGAAGGCACAGCTTTCCCATAATTATACTCGCAACGCCTTTTTTCGCTGGGGTAACAGGCCCGGTAAGCTCTTGGGCAACCTTATCCGCCACTCTAAATTTAAATATCATAGTGTAACTCAGCTTCGTGATGGTTCTCAATCGGTCGTGACTGAACCAGACAAAATCACGCGACTATTTGCTGACTATTTTGAGGCTTTTTATTCCCCTGAATCCAATGATCCTGATATGATGCTTCACCTGTTTCGCCAGGCTGGTATTCCTAAATTGACGCCTGAAGATCGAGAACGTTTGGTTACGCCTTTCACCCCCTCAGAAATTGCAGCTGCCATAAAGTCCCTCCCTAACGGTAAATCCCCGGGACCAGATGGCCTGGGTGCCGAATATTATAAATTACTTTCTACTTATTTACCGACACATCTTACTGATGTTTTTAATGGATTTCTACAGGGAAAGATACCCCCGAAGGAGTTTACGGCTTCCCGCATTATAGTTATTCCGAAACCCAACAGGGACCCTGCTTTGCTGTCCTCTTATCGCCCCATCTTCCTGCTGAACCAGGATCTTAAACTTTATGCTAAAATCATGGCTTCTCGACTATAACCTGTATTAATGAAGCTTACCTCCCCCTCTCAAACGGGTTTTGTTAAGGGCCGCCACTCTACGCGGAATATTAGAGTACTTTTTTCCGCAATTTTTACTGCTAAAATTACAGATAGTAAAGCCTCCATTGTGATTAGTTGTGATGCTGATAAGGCTTTTGACAGAATTTCCTGGCCTTATCTTGTTAGTTTCTTTAAATTCCATCATTTTGGCTTGCCCTTTATACAGATGTTTCGTGCACTGTATCATCTGCCTATGGCCCAAGTCACAGTGAATAATGTGAATTCCCGCTGGTTCTCTCTAGGCAGGGGTACTCGTCAGGGCTGTCCTCTGTCCCCACTTCTGTTTAATCTAGCACTTGAGCCCCTCATACGAATTGTTGAGCGTTCTGTTGAGCTTGAGGGTATCCGAGTCGGTGAGGTTGAGCTTAAGATCGCTGCCTTTGCTGACGATCTTCTGTTATACCTTTCCAACCCCAAAGCGGCCATGCCGTTCCTTCTTAATTTGTTTGACTGATTTCATAAAGCCTCCGGATTTCTCATAAATAAGCTCAAAACAGAGGCGCTGCCTATTTTTCCTCAGGCTAAACGTGGCTGGGGAGGGACGTTCTCCTTCAATTGGACCCAATTTCCCTCTTTAAAATATCTGGGTCTCACTATTCCTACCAATTTGGCGCACCTCTATAAACTTAACTTTTCTCTTCTGCTGCGTCACATGGAGGATTCTTTCAAAACGTGGTCCAAATTTAACCTCTCCTTCTTGGGACGCTGCCACTTGTACAAAATGGCCTTTTCCCCCAAACTTTTATATCCGCTCCATATGTTACCTCTTACCTTAAGGAAGAAAGATATCCAACATCATAATGCACTGCTGCGTAAATTCCTGTGGTGCAATAAAAAGGCTAGGATTTCCCTGTTTAAACTCCAACAGCCTGCTCGCAATGGGGGGGTGAATTTACCTAATCTGTTAGACTATAATTTGGCTTCTAATTATCGTTTTGCGGCTGATTGGTTGAGTGGAGGGTCTAAATTTACCAACGTGTCATTGGAGCAAGGCTTGTCTCCTACCATTTCTTTGGCCTCTCTCCTGCATCTATCTACAGTTGACCTGCCCGCAGAGGTCGTATCCAACCCGTTGCTGTATCATACTGTTAAGGCTTGGGGGCGTGTTAGGCGGCGCTTGGGCCTGGAGGTCCAATATTCTAAGTTCCTGCCTTTGATTCGTAACCCGCAATTCCAGCATGGGAGGGAGGATATTGTCTTTCGACGCCTGGCCCGGGTGGGGGGTCGCACCATTGGCGATTTTCTGGATCCACGTGGGGGTAAACTGTTGTCCTTTTTACAGCTCCAATCTAAATTCCCTACTGTTCGTGTTCACCCTATTCACTATTTTCAACTTCGTCATTATATTAATTCCCTGCGCCCTCATCTCTCAGGGGCTAATTCTAACAGTCCCTTGGACCAGGTAACGGTGTTTTCCCCTGCCATACTGCTCAAGACATCTACTATCTATAGTCTGCTCCGGCCTGTCCTCGATTGGGAGTCTCACGGCGCAGGTCTTCCCTCTTGGAGGGCTGACTTTCCGAACCTACCTCCGAGCCAGATTCTCCGGGCTTATGTGTTCAATTCTAGGGTCCTGGTTTCTAGGGATTATAGTGAAATGTTCCTCAAGATTGTGCATAGAGCATATGTCACCCCTAAACTTCGGTTTTTAACGGGCTTAGCGGATCACTCCCCCTGTCTAAAATGTCAATTGCCTGAGGCCGATCTTACGCATGGCTTGTGGTCTTGCAGTTCTATTGCCCTATTTTGGGATGCCCTACAAACATATATCAACGACACTCTGGGCATTCGCTTTACCATCTCTGCTGAATGGGCTATTTTTGGTATATTCCCTGACCACACTCCCCCACCTGTAGCGAGGGCTAAATTTCTCTTGCTTATACTTTCCGCAGTGGCAAAACGGGCGATACTGTCCCAATGGATTGCTCCTCAACCTCCGTTGCTTCCTCTGGTTCTGTTGCGACTGCAATTTTTGTTCCATATGGACTGGCTTGAGGCTGTCCTTCATAAGGAAAGCAAAGTTAAATATCTTTTCGGTCGCTGGTCCCCATATATCGCAACTTTAGACAACGCCACCAGGTTGTCCCTGTTTCAAACGTTCAATACCACGGAGTGGTATTGTCTTCAGGTCCTCAAAGGTATTCGCCCCGTACCGGGGTTTTGATCTAGTTACGGATCTCGACATATTTGTGTTGTGGCTAGGTGTTCTGTGCTTGAGGAAGGGTTTTTCTAACCTGCACTGTATGTGTTTTTGGAATTGTGCATTACTTGTACCTGTATGCATCTCATCTGTCACCATGTCTCTGTGTACCATTGTTTTGTTATATTGTATGCTTTGTCTTCTCCTTGTAATAAAGAAGTTATAAAAAAAAAAAAAGAGAAAAGAAGAAATTTTCTCTATTACTTTTTTCTATGCACAGGGTCCAGATGCCAGTATTGATGTATTGATCCACAGCTTCGACCCATCTTTTTTTTTTACTTGATTCAAAGGGAGAGACTCCATTACACATATTCTCATTTTAGAAAACTCAGCTTTTCTCAAATCTAAAACTTTTGCTTTTGTGTAGTGTGACTCAGTCACTGTTTGTATATTAAACCACACAGACTGATAATTACTAGATCACAAACTTTCACCTGCAGAAATATCCGTTAACAAATCTCCATTTGTGAACCCTAAATCTAATATGGCCTCCTCCTACTAGGGAGTTAAGAAGATTGGCACTCCGGGCACAACCATGATTATAACCTTCCCCTTCACTTCATTTTAGTTATTTCCTTAATTAGTAGATTATCTAGCTCTTCAACTTGGTGGGAGTACCTAGTCGGGGTACAGGGTTTCCCATCACAAAGTGTATAGTATAAACTTGGGTTATATCACCCACAGTAATAACCGTAACTACGCAGCCCTCTCCTATGCCCCAAGCACCCAATAAAGTCATCAAAAAATGCTAGGAGATCGCAGTTTTTTTGTGTTTTTTTTAAAAAAAAGGAAGCAAAGGATGTAAAATCTTTAAACATTGAGTGTTTTTTTTATTTCTAGCTGCTATGTCATGCTGTCAAAAAAGTTTAAATCTATGCATTAAACACAAACTCTCTCCATGTCCCAATGTCTTTAAATGTGCATGTTTGTTTCCATTGTTCAACCTGTGAAATAGTTGCTGATTCATGACTAAGAATCATAACCAAAAACTTTGGGCCTGTAAACTGTGTGCACAATTATTTGGCAAGTGAGTATTTTGACCATATCATCATTTTTATGTATATTTTCCAACTCCAAGCTGTATAAACTTGAAGGCTTATTGGATTTAAGTAGACTTGTGCATTCGTATTCGGGTGAACATGAAAACAAACACGAAGGGTGTGTTTTCGTTGTTCACCCTGAATACCAAACAAACATGGCAGAGGCAAAACATATAGGTAGACGAACACACACAACACGAAGAATCTTCATGTTCGTCTTCGTTTACTAATCTCCCTGGTCCCTTCCCTATCTAGCCTACCTTATTTACGCATCAACGCAGGGGTTAACGGGAGTGGAAATCCGGAGGTTCGCCGTCAGGAGTTAAAAGGTCATGCATGCGACTCTATTGGTCGCCTGCAGGGGACACCTCTGACATCAACCAATTGTGACATAACCTTCCGGTGCTCCACCATAGAAGCCCCAGCGGAAGTGCCGGCAGCATAGGTTGTCTACGCGTATCGCGCAGACGTTCACTGGCTGCGGCAATGCGCGTAGACAACCTCCACTGCCGGCACTTCTCGGTCATAGATGCCCCGCGGACGTGCCGGCAGCGGAGGTTGTCTGCGCCACCGGCTGGCCCCGCTAGACACCAGGGAGTGTGGGGGTGCATTGGTAAGTTGGGGGGAGGAGTGCCACTTCTAGGAATCAGAGTGGCATATCAGGGGGCAGAGTGGCACTTCTAGGGGGCATAAAGCATATCTGGGGGAAGGTGGGCATTTCTAGGGGGCATAAAGCATATCTGGGGGCACAGTGGCATATCAGGGGACAGAGGGGCATATCTATAAGTAAGGTGCATTATGAATTAAGGAGGGCCCTAAAATGGCTATTGGCTTTCTGTTTGTATATAACATTACAAAGCACCGGTAGATTCCGCAGCGCTGTTACAGTCAGTAGAACAATTTCACATACAAAAACACATACACTAACAAACTGGTGCAAAGGAGAGTAGGGCCCTGCTCTTGCAGGCTTACAATCTAGTTGGTGGTTGAGATGGAAGTGAAACAACAGGAGAGGACTGCTTGGATGGGGATGAGTTGATCTGGTTCCAACGATGTGTTGAAGCTGTTGATTGTTCAGATGGCTTGATTATGATGGTTGGGAGTACTTGGAAGGAATGTTGTACGCTTCCCTGAACAGGTGGGTTTTCAGAGAGGTTTTGAAAGTTGCGAATGAGGCAGAAAGTCTGAATGGAATTGAACTGTTTAATATGTCTTAAATATATGATGTATGCACTTTGGTTGCTGCTATATTTTTGGAATATTACTGAACATAAATTCAATTTCTTTCTCTATTGTCACCCAGCCTGTTGGGGAAGACCTAAGCAAACGGGCAACGGCTGTACAGAAAATGTATTTTGTACTTCCAATTAGGTTTGCTTAGGAATTGCTGTTTGAAAAGTGGTAGGATAACCCTTGAGAACCAGCCAAGCTTGTCTGCTTTTAAAAAATATATTGCCGAATTGTGATTTTGTAATATGAGAGCACTCTTAAAGCTTGAGTCCTAACATTGTTTATAAAACTTTTTTGTGCAATGGCTGTATACAAATAAAATGGGTAAAAGGATAAAATGTTTTTGTTTGTTTTTTTTACATTTTTCCAAAATATTTTTTTCATACTAAATGGTATTTATACCGGTGTGATTTAAAAAAAAAAGTCAACAACATATAGTCTTGTGTGGATATGCTAAATAAGATAAACAGGGCCAGACCAGGGATAACAAGGCATCCCTGGAACTTTAAGGTGGGCAGCCACCTGATGACCTCTGCGCAGCCAATAGCTGCATATGAGAGACCTCATGCTACATTTTTACGCTCACATAATATGGCTCTGTATATCCAGCCAGAAGCCGCACACTACAGCACCCTGATCGCTGTAGTGATAAATTGGGTGTGCATGGATCGATGGCAGGTCCCAGTGTGCCAGATAGGCGCTCCGGCCCTGATAATAGAAATTAAGGTTGAACGAACACCTAGTGAAGATTCTGAAACTGTGTCAATTAGCCTGTGTCCTTACCGCGTTAATTCCAAGCACTGCATGGGCACAATATGTGGTATTTTCCATTGTTGTTCCTCACCACCCTACCTGGTCATAAATGGCTGCAGCCTGGAAGTTTATGGCTAGAGTGGGTAATAACTCGACTTTAGTATGTTTTTTGTGATGTTACAAACTCAACATATTTTTACCATTTCAATTTAATTGTTACGAATGTATAAAGTGCACCATCAAATGCAAATGAACACCAGTGACGCGATATTTAATACAACTTATTTCACGTTTCACTGCTTTAAGTTGCTAGTTTCCGCAGGTGCCACAACTAATAGTACGAAAATGAGCAAACATAAATCTTGCTGAGGGCAAGAAGAGACAAAAAAAACCAAAAACCTCCGGTGACTTTCCTAAGGGGTAGTTACGTCTCCTGTTGCTCGCCCGTGACTTGCAGCCAATGCCGATGTGTTTAGTAAGCGAGACAGTGGCCTGGGTGTGAATGGCGTCACACTGCCCTGTTGTACACTGCTCTGCTAAGGCCCAATGGCCCTCCTCTCTGTACGACGAGGGCCCGCCTATCTCACTTGTTCCGCCTCGGGATCCGCCGCGAGTTTCTCAGCCTCACGGAGGCACTAAACCAAAACAGTCAAAACTATTAATAGGCAGAATCCGCCATGGAGACCGGAGAGGACTCTGGGGCTCGGGCCTTGTTGGCTCTTCGCTCTGCACCATGCAGCCCCATGATGGTCGGGGGGACCTTTCCAACCCTAAATTCGTCAGTACGCGATTCCCCTCCTGTGCTGGCCCGACTGGAAGGACGGGACTTCGAATTTCTAATGCGGACTCCGACAGTGACCATCGGACGTGACTCCAGCCAGGGCTCAGTGGATGTAAACATGGGTCGATCCAGTTTCATTTCCCGCCGTCACCTTCACATCACTTTCGAGGAACCGCACTTCTACTTGCGCTGCATCGGCAAGAACGGGGTGTTTGTTGACGGGGCCTTCCAGCGGAGGGGGGCTCCCCCACTTCAGCTTCCCATACAGTGAGTGTGTTTTGGGACAGCGCGAGACCCCCGACGTGTGCTGGATTTGTTGTTGGGGGTGGGGTGTACAAGTTAGTGAGGGGTAACACATCTTTAAAAAGTTATTCTGGTGCGGGTTATGGGGGAGAATATTACACAGGTTTCCATGGTAATTAATATATAAAATATGACCCCCACGTTTAATTATCAAACCACTAATGTGGTAATGTAAAATGTCACTAACGCCTTTGCCTCCACATAAACAAAGTTTCACGTCTTCATCTTAACGTGCATGACGCTCCATATGCTGAAAGTGACATGCCATGTGCGTCTGCGGAGCAACACGTAGTAGCATGGTGTAAAATGGAGAGCTCTCACCCCAGTCATGGTAACATCTCCACTTCCTAGAACAACAAAAGACGTTGAGGAAGTGTAACAGAGAAAGCGTTTCCCCCTCGGTCGTATCTAAAGCTCGTACCTTCGTGCTGCACCCTTAAGAATGCTTATTTTTTGTATATGTTTATTCTGACTGCCGCAGTAGCAGCTAATACCCGCTTTAACGTCTGTTTATGTACGTTTGACTCTCAGTAACGTACACCCACTGTGCCATTGGACGGACCTTTTTTAGGCCTCCTCTGTTCACTGCAGTACATTTGCATTCACAAGACAGGACAACAAACATGCGAAATGTGAATGCTAGGCCATGACTGCTGCCGTTTATGTCGGTTGGTAGTTCTTTTTAGGTTTTGTTTCTGTAAACAATTTTTCAGAATTAGTACTTGTATTAATGGATGCCATGCTTAGCATGTGAGTGAATTGAAGTTTAGCCCCAGGTGACTGAAAATGTTAAATACGTGCAGATTGTCTAAAAAAAAACAAACCAATTATATATAATAAAAACCCAAATGCCACGTTGTGCCCCGGTACTTCCTGCCCTATAGTCACAAAAGTCACACATTACTTTCAATGTTTACCATTTCTTTGGTGCCAACTTGGTTTATTTTGCCGGATACATGTACACAATTATTATTATTATTATTATTATCTTTTATTTATATAGCGCCAACAGTTTACGCAGCGCTTAATACAATACATAAATTCAAGGGATATGACAAGACAAGAATTGACAGACTAAGACAAACCGATACATTTGGTGGAGAGAGCCCTGCTCGCAAGCTTACAATCTAGAGCAAATGTTGTTTGGCTAGTTTTTGGTGGGGGGTTTCTGCCAGGGTTGTATTTACATTAAATTACATAACTACCCCGTTTTGCATTTGTTCATTAAAAAAAGTATTAAATTCACAAAAGTCTCCACGTCCAGTGCCCTTCATCCAAAGCCCTTATTTGCTGCAACAGAAATAAGTCCTCGGCGTAGGATAGAACTGTTATTTATTGTCAACACAGCTACCGGTATTGACGCAAGTACCCATTTTTGTTTTCCAGTAAACAGGGATTATTCAATGTTTAAGCAAATCCACAGATGTTTTCCATGTTTGAATGGGATACATAGTGTTTATTCAATTGATTCAAATGTGCCTTTTTTATGTTTAGCCAGACCTGCAAAAGTTGAAAAGAAAAAAAAAAGTTGTGTTTTTGTAGACAGACCCGTTCTCACTGCTTGAATTATTATTATTTTTTTTTTTACGGGTAATTCAAATTGGTCATGGTTAAACTTTCTACTACCAATAATGGTGCAATTATTTCCAGTAATGATTGACACATTGTTTGTAGACTGCAATTAATTCCCTAGGAATGAATCCCTAGTGACGAAGTGGTGACTTGGGCCAGTGTCTGTTAAAATCTTAGCTGATAATGACCTGGACCACCTTTAAAGTAGACCTGTCATCCACAGACACACACATCGTGCTTACATTTATACACATGCCTAAACCTTGTAGGCGTGGCTTGCCATTGACTTTTTCTTAGAAGGACTTGAATACAAAGCTTTATGACCCTATGCAGAGAGTATTGTGGATGCGTAGCTCTCCAGATGCACTATAATATTTAATCTCAATATACTCACTGGCCACTTTTAGGTACACCTATTCAGTTGCTTGTTAACACAAATAGCTATTCAGCCAATCACATGGCAGCAACTCAATGCATGTAGACGTGGTCAAGACAACTTGCTGAAGTTCAAACCGAGCGTCAGAATGGAGATTCAAGTGACTGACAGGCTGATCTGAGTATTTCAGAAACTGCTGATCTACTGAGATTTTCACGCACAACCATCTCTAGGGTTTATAAAGAATGATCCGAAAAAAGTAAAAAATTCCAGTGAGCAGCAGTTGTGTGGACGAAAAGGCTATGTTGATATCAAAGGAGAATGGGCAGGCAAGTTTGAGATGACAGGCAACCGTAACTCAAATAACCACTCGTTACAAAGGTACCATCTCTGAACGCACAGCACGTCTAGCCTTGAAGCAGGTGGGCTACAGCAGCAGAAAACCACACCGGGTGCCATTCCTGTCAGCTAACAGGAAACTGAGGCTACAATTCGCAGTGGCTCACCAAAATTTGACAATGGAAGACTGGAAGAACATTGCCTGGTGTGAGGAGTCTCGATTCCAGCTACAACATTGAGATGGCAGGGTCAGACTTTGGTGTAAACAACATGAAAGCATGGATCCATCCTGCCTTGTATCAACGCTTCAGGCTGGTGGTGTAATGGTATGGGGGACATTTTCTTGGCACACTTTGGGCCCCTTAGTACCAACTGAGCATTGTTTAAACGCAACAACCTACCTGAGTATTGCTGCTGACCATGTCCATCCTTTTGTGACCACAGTGTACCTATCTTCTGATGGCTACTTCCAGCAGGATAACGCACCATGTCACAAAGACAACACAAAAGCATGGATCCATCCTGCCTTGTAACAGTTCAGGCTGGTGGTGGTGGTGTAATGCTGTGTGGGACACTTTCTTGGCACACTTTGGGCCCCTTAGTACCAATTGAGCATGGTTTAAACATGACAGCCTACCCAAGTATTGTTTCTGACTATGACCACAGTATACCAATCTTCTGATGGCTACTTTCAGCAGGATAGTGCACCATGTCACAAAGCTCACATCATCTCAAACTGGTTTCTTGAACATGACAATGAGTTCACTGCACTCCAATGGCCTCCATGGTCACCAGATCTCAATCCAGTAAAGCATCTTTGGGATGGGGTGGAACGGGAGATTCGCATCATGGATGTGCGGCCAAAAAGTCTGCAGCAACTGCGTGGTGCCATCATGTGCATATGGACCAAAATATCTGATGTATCCAGCACTTTGT
Source organism: Sceloporus occidentalis (assembly GCA_023333645.1). Classification (NCBI taxonomy): domain Eukaryota; kingdom Metazoa; phylum Chordata; class Lepidosauria; order Squamata; family Phrynosomatidae; genus Sceloporus; species Sceloporus occidentalis. The sequence goes on along the minus strand of JALMGF010000038.1, from coordinate 6,021,182 downwards.
AGAAAGTGTGCCACGAAGAATGAAGGCAAAAGGGGGTCCAACCCGGTACTTCCAAGGGGTACCTAATAAAGTTGCCAGTAGGTGTTTAATATTTGTACTTTATATTTATACATTGTTTTTATATGCCTTTACACTTGCAAATAAAATCACTAATGTGCTGTATTTGCTCGATTTATAAGACGATCCCACAAAATCTGAATATTAATTAAAAAAAAAAGAGCCTGATTATAAGACGGCCCTATAGGAAAAAAGTTTTAATAGTACATTTTAATTCGAGTAAACCATCTTTTTGGCTTTTTATTTCTTTATTTGCCACTCTGCCTCCCTGTTATGCCTTTTTACCCTCCTATATGCCACTCTGCCCCATGTTATGCCTTGTAACCCCCTATTTTCCACTCTGTCTCCAGAAATGCCTTATACCCCTATATGCCACTCTGGCAAATAGGGGGTTAAAAGGCATATTTATAACACGGGGCAGAGTGGCATATAGGAGGACACTTACACATCCAGACACTAATATACCCACTTTGATACTTAGATACCCAGACCCTAATATACACTCACTCACTCACTCACTCACTGTGACGGCTCAGCAGGCGCTTACTGGAGCTCCCACGGGATTACACAATGACGCCGTGTGACCCCGCTAGGCCCGCCTCCTCCAGAAAATTACTGGATCCACCGATGACTTTGGGACGGCACAGTGCCGCTGGTCTTTCTTCTGATCTCTCGACCAGCTCTGCTTCCCCGGCAGCGGGCGGGCTATCCCGCTGCTATCCGCACTTTCGCCGGTGCTTGGTAATAGACGCCGGTGGAAGTGCCGGCAGCAGCTGAGGTTACCAGACAGGAGGATCCAGGTCTACTGCAGCGCTGTGGGGGATCTGGATCTTAGTCTCATACTCAGACCTCTATTTGAGATCCGATTAGAAGATTACCCCGATTATAAGCACTTGCTCTGGGAAAAAAAACCTTGTGTTATAATCTATCAAATACGGTAATATGAAGAGTTATTTTTTTTGTTGTCCTATGCAGTGACACCTTGCCATTTTTATAAGAATAATAATTCTTATGGACGATCTATAGCTTCCCAACGCCCCCCCCCCCCCCATGTATGGCATTTTAGCTTTTACCAGGCATAATAAATCTTTGCAATGGTGTCTGCATATTATAATAAGCAATATAGATGTATGTCCAAATCTTGGAAAAGGACGTGAACTGTTACTACCCCTCCCTTTTTTTTTTTTCTTTTCTTTTTTTGTTGTGGCAACTTATTTGATCTGTTTGCCTGTTTTGTGGGCATAATATTTGCACTGTATCGTTGCCACTCTGCCATAGATCTTTTTGGTTCATAAGGAAAAACACCACTATTTTCAAACAAAATGTATATGCTATATAGTTACACTTTGTAAATGTATTTAGTTATCCTGACAGCTGTGGTGTAAGGTAGACTACATAAAATAATTTAATTGTAAAAGATTCTGTAAACCAAATTATGTAGAATTTTCTTTTTTATTTATTATAGGGGTTGTAGATTCAAAATTCTTTAAATTGAATTGTAGAACGTCCTGTAAACAGGGATATGTAAATATTTGTATCTCTAGCTGATAAGGTGTTGAGGGACATGTGGTGACAGTATCTGATTTTCTGTTCTTGCTCTGTCACATTGGGTGATTTATCCTGATTGAGACTGTGGTTGAGAGAGCCTGTGACAGTGCTGTAATGTTACCACAAACATATTGGAGGCAGTGTATACATATTGGTACCATTTCTTGCCCGACACTCCTTAGTCTTATTCTTGCCTTTACACTTCTCTAATGTGTAAGGAATGTATTTTTTACATGAGAACAGCAGCTCAGTTGTGGCTTTTTGCGATATTGTAATTGTTGCATTATTAAATGGCTGAAAGACGTCCTCAATCCAGGCTGATTATAGCACATATTACAAATATTGAAAAAGATACAACCTAAGCAGTCTTAAGGAAACATTATAAACTGAGAAATATTTGACAGTGCTTTTACTCTTTCTATTTATTCTTAATATATCACAATATTTCCAGTCCAGAATCCCCATTATGAGCTTCTCATGCCATGATCACTTTGCACAAACAGTATTCTGTCACAAACTTAAAATGTCACATCTACCAAGATCAACAGTTCTGTAGAAGGTAAGCAAATAATCCGAAGGTTCACTGTCCCAGAATTTGTGACAACATGGTTGTATCTAGGGCTGAAACAACGAATCGATAATAATCGATAACGGAAATCGTTGTCGACGATTTCCGTTATCGATTAATCGAGTGATCGATTCGTTGTTGGCTCCTTTTACTTTCCTCCGCGAGCGTTCCCTGCTTCCGCTACACGCTCTGCACTGCGTGACGGATGTGACGCGTTCCGGAGGTAAGTATTCTTCATGTCTGTGCGAATCGCTCTGTGCGAGTGGCTCCGTTCGCACAGAGCGATTCGCGGGGGTGGGGGTGGGGTTTCAGGGGATGCAGAGTGGGGGTGGGGGTGCAGGGCAGGGTGTGAGTGTGGGGGCAGGAGACTGGGTGCAGGGCAGAGTGGGGGTGGGGGTGCAGGGCAGAGTGGGGGTGGGGGTGCAGGGCAGAGTGGGGGTGTGGATGCAGGGCAGGGTGTGAGTGTGGGGGCAGGGCTGGGTGCAGGGCAGAGTTGGAGACTGGGTGCAGGGGCACAGTGCAAAGTGCTGGGTGCAAAGTGCCAGGGCTGGGTGCAAAGTGCTGGGTGCAAAGTGCCAGGGCTGGGGCAAAGTGCTGGGTGCAAAGTGCCAGGGCTGGGTGCAAAGTGCCGGGTGCAAAGTGCTGGGTGCAAAGTGCCAGGGGTGAGGCAAAGTGCTGAGTGCTGGGTGCAAAGTGCCAGGGCTGGGGCAAAGTTTCTTGAACAGTAATAGTCCACCTCTTTTCAGAATGTTTGGGGTTATTTTGTTTCATAAATATTGTGTTTGGGTTTTTGTACTTTGAAAATATTGTTTTTTTATTACATCATAACTCTGTGCGAGTGGCTCCGTTCGCACAGAGCGGTTCGCTCTGTGCGAGTGGCTCCGTTCGCACAGAGCGGTTCGCTCTGTGCGAGTGGCTCCGTTCGCACAGAGCGGTTCGCTCTGTGCGAGTGGCTCCGTTCGCACAGAGCGGTTCGCTCTGTGCGAGTGGCTCCGTTCGCACAGAGCGATTCGTGGGGGTGGGGTTTCAGGGGATGTAGGGCAGAGTGGGGGTGGGGGGGCAGGCCAGGGTAGGAGACTGAGTGCAGGGCAGGGTGGGGGTGGGGATGCAGGGCAGGGTGTGAGTGTCGGGGCAGGGCAGGAGACTGGGTGCAGGGCAGAGTGGGGGTGGGGGGGCAGGGCAGAGTTGGAGACTGGGTGCAGGGCAGAGTGTGAGTGTGGGTGCAGAGCAGAGTGGGTGCAGGGTGTGAGTGTGGGGGCAGGGCAGAATGTGGGGGCAGGGCTGGGTGCAGGGCAGAGTTGGAGACTGGGTGCAGGGGCACAGTGCAAAGTGCCAGGGCTGGGTGCAAAGTGCCAGGGCTGGGTGCAAAGTGCTGGGTGCAAAGTGCCAGGGCTGGGGCAAAGTGCCGGGTGCAAAGTGCCAGGGGTGGGGCAAAGTGCTGGGTGCAAAGTGCCAGGGCTGGGTGCAAAGTGCTGGGTGCAAAGTTTCTTGAACAGTAATAGTCCACCTCTTTTCAGAATGTTTGGGGTTATTTTGTTTCATAAATATTGTGTTTGGGTTTTTGTACTTTGAAAATATTGTTTTTTTATTACATCATAACAAAATAAGAATGTTAATGTAAATTTTAAGTTGTTTTTTAACATCCAGTTCATTAAATTATTTTAAATAAACAAAAAATTTGCATATTGTTTTTTTTATCCGATTAATCGAAAAAATAATCGGCCAACTAATCGATTATTAAAATAATCGTTAGTTGCAGCCCTACCTAGTTGTATCATAAATTAATGTTTTGCCACCCATGCAATTTGCAGCCATTCCAGGAATGCATGTAACTGTAGTGTACTTTCATTGAAAACAAGTCAGAATAAAGAAACATTCGTGCTAACCCTAAAAATAAGTCTCTGCAAAGGGTTTTATGAGAAACATACAGGGCTGCTTGCTGTGGGCACCCCCCTGTGTGATCAAGCATGCTAGCCTATTCAATAGGCTAGTGTGCCATTGACAAGGACAGGTCAATGTTCAGCTCAAATCTCAATCCATCATGGCTAAAAGACGAGTGCAGCTCTCTGAAAAAGACAGGAAGTAGTGGTAAAATAAACACGTAATTTCTAAGTGAAACACACTTGTTTGATTTAACAAGGTGCATGCCTTAAACAAACACTGTTTGCATCACAAATCACAAAAAAAAAAAAAAGATCCAGTTATGGCTGTACCAATAAGACTCCAAACAGCCCATTGCTCATCAATCTGTAATCTAGCTGCTTTCTGATTTTTAAATGTGAGAGATCTCTGCTGTACAATTAACAGAAAACAGATGTTCTGCTGAACATGATTGTGCAGCCGATATCCAGTATTGCTTGATAGCTTGCCTGTCTTCCACTTTCAATCTATCCACCATCTGGAGGCCATGTTGAAATCTGTGCTTGGTAGTTTACAGAAATGTATGACACTATAAATATCTGTTGTCAAGTACAGGCCTTGTGATGTGTAGGTGTATGTTCATATACTGTATGTGTGATGATCTGGCAAACAATGTTACATTGAAAAAATGTACATAGGGATACTAATTGTGTAGTAATGTTAAAAAAAAATAAAAATATGAATATTGAAATATCATAATATCAATATGGCTATAGGGCATCTGGAGAAGTTATGGTATATAGGTGTTTTGTCCAGTGTCATTGTGACAACATTGCCAAATTTTGAAGTAAAATGTTTTCATGTTTAGAGAGTGAAATGAATGTGGTTTGATTGTATTATCTTGATATATATTATTTGGACAGGCTGCATACAGGCAATGTGGATAGTAGAGTTCATTTATTGGTGCTTATGTATGTTCAGTTTAAATTGTGAAGGACCAATTGTATCCATCTTTCAGGAAGTCCCTTCATGATGCGTCAATGAATTAGTGTGAGGAAATGTTTCACTTACACTGGTCTCACCTATATACCCACAGTTTAGTGAGGATAGTTTGTGTGTAAATTGTGGTTCTTGTAAATTTCTCCAGCATAATTCACAGTTAAGTGAATGAGGAAATCAAGCCTTTCCTGTAGCAGAAGCTTACTGGGGTTGTACCTCCATTTATTCCACATTAATTCTGTTGTGTGCTGTGTTAAGCAAATACACTTATAAGCAGATGTATCATATATTAATTAATCTAAGGGTTTAATAATGATTAGGGAAGAAAATGCCCTTCGTAAGGTACCGCACCATATAAAAACATTTTACATTATAGTTCTTGTTTTGTTTTTCTTCTCATTTAGTGTACCCACTTCCATGTAGGCAGTATATAAAATGTACAGACAGCCCAGTGAGGCTATATAATCAGTTGTGTGTGTGTATAGATATCTAACAAATGTACACGCTATATGGACAAAAGGATTGGGACACCTGACCTTTATACCAACAGAACTTGATAAAGACCTCATCGTGAGGTCGAAACGTTGTCTTTCTCCTTCAATAAATCTGCCTGATGGAACCCTTGAGTGCCTGGAGCCTTTTTCTATTTTGATTTACTGGGGAGCTGGTCCTTCCTGGCACAGCTAGGCACCTGAGTTCCTGTGGGGAGTGGGTGCAGATTCTTGATTTTGGTGACTTTATACCAACAGAAACTTTTATGACCTCAAATTCTAAATACATAGACATTAATATGTAGTTGGTCCCCCTTTGCAGCTATAACTGCTTCCACAAGATCTTGGAGTGTTTCTGTGGGAATTTTTGCCCATTCATCCAGTAGTGCATTTGTTCAGATACATAATCTCTGTTCTAGTTCATCCCAAAGGTGTTCGATGGGGTTGAGGTCATGACTCAATGTGGGCCAGTCAAGTCCCCCCCCCCCACACACACACACACACACACACACACCAACCAACTCACACAACCACGTCTTTATGGATGTTGCTTTGTGCACTGGGGCATTGTCCAAAATTTCTTTGTATGCGGAAGCATTCATATTTCCCTACCATACACTAAAGCAGGGCTCGACTGAGAATTTTGTCCTGGCGCCTAGGTGTTTGTCAGCCTGTTACACCCCCCAAAAATGCCCCCACGTCTCCACAATCATGGTGATCGCGGGGGCACTGCTACTGTCTGCCCAGGTGTCTGGGCAGACCGGCACAGCCACCCCTAGCCTTTGAAAACGCAATTGCCGGCAAACCAGCAATTGCGTTTTCAGCTGCCACATACAGCTTCAGGGAAGGGGGTTGTGTGTTGATTGGGTCCTGACACAATATCCCCCTGCTGCCTTTTTCTGTGCCACAATTGTGTATGACACATCCATGGCATTGCAGGGACTAAATATCAGTCAATGATGTGCTCCAATGGAACATCGGAATTGAAAGAGTTAAAAAAAATAATAATTTATCAAAAAAAAAAAAACAGCACTGACCTGAAAATCCAGGGTGCTTCCAGGTTTAAATGCTGTGAGTTTAGTAAGTGGGCTGATGATGATCAGATCACTTCTGACCACCTAGGTTCACAACAAATTTATCAAGCCCTGCACTAAAGATAGACTCCTCCTCCGTACCTGAGGAGGGCAGGACTCCAAACACTTAAAAGTCCCTCCACCCCCCCGAGTCTGGTTTTTTTTTTTTTTTCCCTGTCCTACATCAGGTAGGGAGGACTCGTCTCCCGTTTATTATTTGTTCTCGGCTCTAGGTTGTGCCGGTTCCCCGAACTAAGCCCGCTTAGTGGGGGATGCCTCTTGCACCATAGCCAGGTGGCTGGTGCCGCGCCGACCATAGTTTCTTACCTCATTGACGGCATCCTCTCCGCTCCTGCTCCTCTTCTCAGGTGGCATAAGATCTGCTGTAGAGTACTTATGCCTCCACAACTTCATGGTCTCTATAGACCTCAAGGATGCTTATTTTCACGTTCCTATCCATCTGTCTCATCAACAATTTCTGCTCTTAGCCATTCCTCAGGGTTTGAGGATCCAGCATTTCCAGTTTCAGGCCCTTCCATTTGGTCCTGAAACAGCAGCTCCCAGAGTCTTCACAAAACTCCTGGCAGTAGTGGCGGTTTATTTCAGACTTCAGGGGATTTCGGTTATTCCTTACCTTACCTGTTCGGCTCCTGTTCTACAGTCTCACCTTTCCAGACTGATCAACACCTTGCAGGAGCTTGCTTGGATTCTGAATTGGAACAAGTCCAGCACCATTCCCTCTCAGCAGACTGTGTTCCTGGGCCTGTGTCTGGATTCTCGCTCAGGGAAGGCCTTTCTTTCACCTTCCAAGATCAACGGGATGTGTTCGCAGTGTTCTCTCTGTGTGCAGAAGCTTCGGAAGGACGTGTATGTCCCTGCTGGGCAGAATGGCCTCCACAAAGTTCCTTGGGCCCTTGCCCATATGAGGATTCTCCAGAACTTTTATTCTTCATGATTTAAATGGAAACCTGTTCGCTTTGGACCAGCTCGTGCATCTCCCTCCATCTCAATGTCCGAGCATCTCTCACCTGGTGGCTTCAAAGGGACACCGTAGCTGCAGGGAGAAGGTGGTCCTTATTAGCCAAGGAACTCCTCACCACTGACGCAAACATCAGAGGATGGGGAGCTACATGTCAAGACAGATTTGTTCAAGGTCTTCGGCCTCTGGCTGTTCAACTCCTTCCTTCCAACCGCCTGGAGTTGCTTGCGGTGGAAAATGCCCTGCATCATTGAGAAACCACTTTCCGGCTTGCCTACATTTTCCCTCCCTTTTCTCTGATCTACAAGGTTCTGTGGAAGATCAAGAACGACCTCGTCTCAGGTATCCTAATAGCTCCAAACTGGCCAAAGCGTGTCTGGTATACAGACTTGATCAACCTCAGTTCAATAAACCCCCTGAGGCTCCCTGCTCGGAGAGACCTTCTTCATCGGGGCCAGTTTCTACACCCAAACCCGGAGATCTTCCAGCTGATGGCCTGGAGGTTGAACGTAACATTCCGAGGGCTCAGGGCTTCTCTCTTCCAGTGGCTCAGACTATTCTTCGCAGTAGGAAGGTGGTTACCTCCCTCAGGTATACTAAGATCTTACTTGGATTTGATCTCGTCTAGTTACCGGTCGTCAGACATTTTTCTAAAGCCATCGTCTGTATATGACCTTGTCCTGTCACCAAGATGGTTCCCTGGGACCTTAATCTCGTCCTTTGAAGACTCTTGTTGCCGCCTTTTTGAGCTTCTTCAGTCTGTATCCCTACATGTGTTGTCTCTGAAGACTGCCTTTTTGGTGGCCATTACCTCTGCTAGAACTTCCAGCTCTGTCTATGAAAGAACCGTTTCTGCTTTTTTTCCCCTCATAAGGTTGTGCTCTCTCTGCCTCCAGGATTTACGTCCAAGGTGCAGTTGGCCTTCCACAAGAACCAGGAGATTGTGTTGCCAACTTTTTCCATCTCCCCGATCATCTGAAGAAAAGGCTCTACATACTCTGCCATTTATCTGGAACGGACTCTGCCCCTGCGGAAGTCCTCTCACCTGTTTGGGGCCTCATCCGGCCACAGAGGTGTGAACATTTCCAAGCACTCCATCGCTAAGTGGATTGTGTCGACCATCAGCCTGGCATACTCCTGCAGCCGGCCAGTCTTTACCTGCTGGGTTCCAGGCCCACTCTACTTGAGCAGTCTCCACCCCCTGGGCTGAAAGGTGTCTCATCTCTCCTGAACAGATCTGTAAGACGGCTACTTGCGGGAATATCCATACCTTTGCCCAGCATTACAGACTTGATAAGATGGCTCAGGAAGACTCGCTTTTTGGTCATAAAGTCCTGGGGTTCATTTTTTTTTTTCTCAATGTTTTTTTATGAGAGCTTCTTTTTCCTGCCGATCCCTGGTGACACGTTTGTTTCCTCCCTTCCTTTGAATAAAGTTTTTTTTTTTTTTTTTTTTTTTTTTTTTTTTTTTTTTTTGCATCATATTTGTTCCCTGTGTGGTCTTTGTTTTTCACTGAAGCTATCTGGGAGGGGAGGGGCTTCTAAGTGTTTGGAGTCCTGCCCTATCTCAGGTACGGAGGAGTCTATCTTTAGTGTCACCAGGGATCGGCAGGGAAAAGAAGCTCTCGGGAAGTAGAACTTGCTGTTTCCCTTCACTAGCCCAATCCCTGAGAAACACCCCCTGTTCGCTTTGGACCAGCTCGTCCATCTCCCTCCATCTCAATGTCAGAGCATCTCTCACCTGGTGGCTTCAAAGGGACACCGTAGCTGCAGTGAGAAGGTGGTCCTTATTAGCCAAGGAACTCCTCACCACCAACGCAAACATCAGAGGATGGGGAGCTACATGTCAAGACAGATTTGTTCAAGGTCTTCGGCCTCTGGCTGTTCAACTCCTTCCTTCCAACTGCCTGGAGTTGCTTGCGTTGGAAAATGCCCTGCATCATTGAGAAACCACTTTCCGGCTTGCCTACATTTTCCCTCCCTTTTCTCTGATCTACAAGGTTCTGCAGAAGCTCAAGAACGACCTTGTCTCAGGTATCCTAATACCTCCAAACTGTTTGGAGTCCTGGTACGGAGGAGTCTATCTTTAGTGTCACCACATACCATTATCCCTCGTTCACCAAACAGCACAATGCAGTCAGACAGGTAATGTTCTCCTGACATCTGCCAAACCCAGACTTGCTTATTAGGCGGCCAAACGGAGAACCGTGATTCTTCAATCCACAGACGCTTGGCTTTGTATTTGGTGATGTAAGGCTCACATGCAGCTGCTCGGCCATGGAAACTCATTCTGCGAAGCTCTCACCATGCAATTTTTTTGTGCTGATATTAGGGCTGAAACAACGAATCGATAAAATCGATAACGGAAATCGTTGTCGACGATTTCCGTTATCGATTAATCGAGTGATCGATTCGTTGTTGGAGCACTCGGCTCCTTTTACTTACCTCCGCGAGCGTTCCCCGCTTCTGCTACACGCTCTGCAGTCTCCGCCTTCTTTTAGTTACGTGACGGATGTGACACGTTCCGGAGGTAAGTATTCTTCATGTCTATGTGCGAATCGCTCTGTGCGAGTGGCTCCATTCGCACAGAGCGATTCGCTCTGTGCGAGTGGCTCTGTGCGATTCGCTCTGTGCGAGTGGCTCCATTCGCACAGAGCGATTCGCGGGGGTGGGGGTCCACGGCGGGGTGGGGTTTCAGGGGATGCCGGGTGTGAGTGTGGGTGCAGGGCAGGGTGGGGGTGCAGGGTAGGAGACTGAGTGCAGGGCAGAGTGGGGGTGAGGGGGCAGGGTGTGAGTGTGGGGGCAGGGCAGGAGACTGGGTGCAGGGCAGAGTGGGGGTGGGGATGCAGGGTGTGAGTGTGGGTGCAGGGCAGAGTGGGAGACTGGGTGCAGGGCAGAGTGGGGGTGGGGGGGAAGGGCAGGGTGTGAGTGTGGGGGCAGGGCAGGAGACTGGGTGCAGGGTGTGAGTGTGGGTGCAGGGCAGAGTGGGAGACTGGGTGCAGGGCAGAGTGGGGGTGGGGATGCAGGGCAGGGTGTGGGTGCAGGGCAGAGTGGGTGCATGGTGTGAGTGTGTAGGCAGGGCAGAATGTGGGGGCAGGGCTGGGTGCAGGGCAGAGTTGGAGACTGGGTGCAGGGGCACAGTGCTGGGTGCAAAGTGCCAGGGCTGGGTGCAAAGTTCCAGGGCTGGGGCAAAGTTTCTTGAACAGTAATAGTCCACCTCTTTTCAGAATGTTTGGGGTTATTTTGTTTCATAAATATTGTGTTTGGGTTCTTGTTCTTTGAAAATATTGTTTTTTATTACATCATAACAAAATAAGAATGTTAATGTAAATTTGAAGTTGTTTTTTTAACATCCAGTTCATTAAATTATTTAAAATAAACAAAATTTGCATATTGGTTTTTTTTATCCGATTAATCGAAAAAATAATCGGCCAACTAATCGATTATTAAAATAATCGTTAGTTGCAGCCCTAGCTGATATTAATGCCAGTGGAAGTTTGGAACTCTTCAGGTATGGAATCACCAGAGCATTGGCAACTTGTACGCACCATGTACCTCTGCACTCGGTGACCCGGCTTTGTGACTTAATGAAGTTTTGCACTTTATGGATGAGTTACTGCTGTTTCTAAAAGCTTCCAATAATACACACTAACATGCTACGCTCATGTACACACAAACTAATACACACAATCACATGGTCCAATCACATTTTATACATATGTTAAAAAATACATAAGCTAATCGTGCTTTTTATTTTAGCCTTGATAATTCAGTTTGTGCCTTTTTATGAGTCTAATCTGGTTAACAATCATTTTAAAGTTTTGAGTGTCGAGTGGGCATACTATGTGTTTTAATCAAAGGATTACCAAAAACTAAGTCTGTTAGCTTTCTGCATAATAACCTTACTACTCTTATGTTTCATAGGTGCACATTCCGATTTCCTAGCACAGTCATTAAGATGCAGTTTACATCCCTCTATCAGGAGGAAGTGAAACCTGCTATACCAGCTCCTGTTTATCCTCGCATTTCGCCTTTGAAAATTCATATCCCTGAGCCTGATATACGAAGCCTTATCAGTCCCCTCCCATCGCCTACAGGGACTCTGAGGTAAGGAACAAGTGTTATGGGCACTTCTGTCTATATGGAATAGTGCTTTATTAAAGCTGTGTGCGTTACTGCAGAATAAAAGGTTTTCACCACAGTGTGCATTCCCTAAAATGCTTGGTTACAAATTTCTCTGTTAGTGTAGGTATGAATTGGCCTTGCAAGACATATAAAAAATGAGTCTGTTTCTTAATGATTAGTACATTTGTATGATGTACAGAGCAGAATATTTGTACGTTAATATTAATCAGAGTCTTTATACCATTATAGGTGCATAATGAAATTCTGCCAAGGCTTCTTTTACCACCATATTTTCCCCCTTGACATGTTTCCACTTATGTGGCATTTTGTTGTGTTAACAAATGACTTATAGATAGATGTATGTAGTTTGCTAATACTATACTGGCTCTGTGGGATTATTGTTGGATTCTGACCTCTTTGTACTAATTTTAACACAGGGCTTGACAAATTTGTTGTGAATCTAGGCGCCAGGTAAAAAAGTTAGGAGCCAGGATTTTTTTAAACTAACAGTTGGTCAGGAGTGATCGGATCATCATCAGCCCACTTACTAAACTCACAGCGTTTGACCTGGAAGCACCCTGGACTTTCAGGTCAGTGCTGGTTTTTTTTTATTATTAAATTATTATTTTTTTAACTCTTTCGATGCTGATGTTCCATTGGAGCACAGCATTGACTGATATTTAGTCCCCACAAGCTTGTGGGGAAAAATGTTAACCCCTGCAATGCCACGAATGTGTCATACACAAGTGTGGCATTGAAGGGGTTAACGCTGCACTGTCGCCCTCATGGAGCGATCAGGCAGCAGGGGGGTGTTGGGTCAGGTCCCCACACTTGTGTGGGGAACCAATCAACACACAACCCCCTTCCCTGAAGCTGCCTGTGGCAGCTGATAACACGATTGCTGGTTTTGCAGCAACCGCGGTTTCAGCCTACAGGATCACTCCGTGGGAGTGGTTACTCAGCCTCTTACATCCACAAGAGGCTGACAAAACCTAGGCCTCGGATTTGTCGAGCCCTGTTTTAACAGATTGTTTAGTTATAGCAAAACAGTATTTTAAAACTGAAACGGAGGCTCCCGTATTTGACAAAATAGGGATTTGTTAGTACTGTAAATGTCACTTGATTGGCCTTTTCTTTTGGATAAATTACACCAGATGTGGAGAATGACAGAGAATACCAGTCATTGCAAAATGACACATTGTTTTGTGGGTTTTATTTTTATTTATTTTTGCAATATTACCTAAGTTACAGCTGTTTTCCCTTTTCCCAGTGTTCCTAACTCCTGCCCTGCCAGCCCACGTGGAGCTGGGTCATCTGGCTACCGTTTCAACAACAAAATTGCTTCAGATCTTCAGTTAGCAGCAGAATATGCAGCAAAGGCCGTGAAAGATAACCAAGCAGACTCATGTAAAGAAGACAGTCCAAAGGTACATAGGCAATGTTTGTATCAGAACTCCATCATCATAACATAGTTAAGTTTTCTCTAAGATAGGTAAACATTTCGCATTGTTTGTCAAACTTGAGATTACTAATGAAGGTCTTTTGTAGTCGTTTCCGTGACTTAATTGTTGGGTTCATGCTCCGCAGGGGATTTTGTCAGGTTGGTCATATCTATTTATTTGTGACATCACTTTAATTTCCATGCAGGATGATGCGAAGCCTCCATTTTCATATGCTCAGCTGATCGTTCAAGCCATCTCGTCTGCCCAAGATCGTCAGCTTACTCTGAGCGGAATATATGCCCATATTACAAAGCATTACCCTTACTACAGATCTGCTGACAAGGGCTGGCAGGTGAGACCATCATGGATGTTTCCCATGAAATATAATTTTCTGACGCTACAAATACAAGTGGTGGTTGTCAGAACTCCCAAAAATAAAAAAGCCTGGCTTTATCTCTCAGGTGAAAGTTGTTGGGTTAATTGTGGGGCTATATTTTTGAACAACCATAATGAATCTGTCAACCTAAAATTAACTCATTTAATCCTAACCCAGAAACAGGTGTACTGTAGTTACTTGTATTTTAGCATCTCCTGAGACCATCCTTACTATAAAAAAAGATTTTTTTCAAGGGCATAGTTTTTGTGTTTGCAGCCCCTGTTGTCAGGAGTTGTGCCACATGTTGGAAATGTTGTGATACCTCATAAAAACAGGAGTCGGGTTAACCGAGGCACTATTGTAATAATTACTTTATTTGCCCTCTCTTCCAGTAGTGAGCATCTGCTTTTTAAAATTATTTATTTGCAGATAGGTAAGCATTAGATCTTCTGGGCATTTAAACCCAGGTGCATGGCCATCCTAAACAGTAGTCTGTAATGTTTTACCTCAGATTTAATACATAGTGGAAACGTTACATAGGTCTTTTTTCAACCTTATGAATTAAGTCCATCAAGTTCAACCCTTCTACCTAACCTTCCTATTCTTGATCCAAAAGAAAAGAAAAAAACCCTAATTAAGCTACTTCGAATTCTGCCATCAGGGGAAAACAATTCCTTCTTGACTCCAAAAGGCAATCGGATTTCTCCTTGGATCAAGAAGCTCTAAAATATTAATGTTATTCTATTAATAGCCCTGTATGTCATGCCGTTCTTAAAAAAATAAAAAAAATAAAAAAAAATATCCAGACCCCTTTTTGAAGGCATCTAGTGTATTTGATAACACCACCTCCCTTGGCAGTGAATTCCATACCTTTTTATTGTCCTCATTGTAAAGAATCCCTTCCTTTTGTTGTCTATGAAACCTGCGCTCTTCCAGTCTCAGAGGGTGACCTCTTGTTCTTTGTACATTTCTGTTAATGAAGAGGTCACTGAAGACCTCTTTATATTGGTCCTGCGTTTAATTATATAATGTTATCATATCCCCTCTGAGACGCTGTTTTTCTAGCGTATATAATTTTAACTTTTTTAGTCTCTATTCATAACTAGTATTTCCCAATCCCCCAATTCCATAATATCCTTTTTAAGGACCGGTGCCCAGAATTGTACCACGTATTCCAAGTGAGGTCTTACCAATGACCTGTAAAGAGGCGAGATAATATCCTCCTCCCTTGAATCAATACCTCTTTTTATGCATGCCCAAACCTTATTGGCCCTCGCAGCTGCTGCTGGCATTGTGCACTGTTGTCAAGTCTGTTGTCAACTGTTATTCCTAAATCCTTCTCATTGGTTTTCCCCCAAGGATATTCTATTTAAAGAATAGGTTGCATTTTTATTAGTTTTATCATAATGCATAACTTTGCATTTCTCTATATTGAACCTCATCTGCCACTTGCACGCCCAGTCCCCAACTCTGTCTAAATCTTCCTGCAAAGAAGAAACATCAAGATTAGTCTAAACTACCCGGCCTAATTTTGTGTCATCGGCCAAAACTGTGACATGGCTCTCAATGCAGCTTGGGAGATCATTTTATAAATAAATTAAAAAGAAGAGGACCAAGGACAGACCCCTGAGGCACTCTGCTTAATACCTGCGTACAGGCTGAGAGACATCCATTCACAACAACTCCCTGCATTCTATCTTTTAGCCAATTTCTGATCCACATTAGGGCTGCAACAACTAATCGATAATGAAAGTCGTTGCCAAATGAATTTCATTATAGATTAGTTTTCAATCGATTTTTATCGATTATAAAATTAGGGTTTTTTCAGAGCACGTGCACTGAAAAATACCCCTCGTTTTATAATCCGTTTCAGTGAGACTCACAGCAGCGGTTACTACTTACCAGTCCCTCCCTGCAGTAACTGACAACTGGTCCCGCCCCTTCCTTTCTCCCAGGCCCACATGGCTAAGACACTCATCTAACTGTGAGTATAACATTTATATTTGGGCTGCTGAAAGTTAATTTAGGGGCAGTTGTGGTTAATAGGGTGTTTAGGGTTAATTTAGGGGCAGCTATGGTTAATGGGGTGTTTAGGGTTAATTTAGGGGCAGTTGTGGTTAATGGGGTGTTTGGGGTTAATTTAATGAGGACTGAGGGTTAATTTAATTTAATAAAGTTAACTTAAGGTGCAGTTAGAGGTAAATGGGGGGGGCAAACTAAGGGGAATCTAAATCCTGGGGGCAGTGAAGATTAATCTATAAAATACTTATGTTTAAAAGTATTTTTGTCAGTATGCTGTGAACGGGTCTGTGAATCTATGAGGGGACTATGAGATATCTGGGGAGGACGGAGTGATATATCGGGGGAGTATAAGGCATATCTGGGGGTGGAGTGGCATATGTGGGGAGGGCAGTGTGGCATATCTGGGGGTATGTGTCATATGTGGGAGGCAGTGTGGCAAGCCTGGGCTCAAATGTGCATAACTGGGGTGGGGGGACAGGTTGGGAAATTTTTTTATTCTGCTGTTTGTTTTTAACATCATTTGTTTATTAAATTATTTTAAATAAATTAAAAAAATAATCGGCCAACTAATCGATTATGAAAATAATCGTTAGTTGCAGCCCTAATCCACATACAGACATTTGCCCCTAAGCCTATTTCTGTTAATTTGTAGAGTAACCTTTTATGTGGCACTGTATCAAATGCCTTAGCAAAGTCCAGATAAATCACATCTACAGCCACACCCAGATCTATATTTTTACTAACTTCTTCCTAGATGATCTCTGCTAAATATTGTTATATGAGGTGTCGCCTAAATGTGTGTGTGTGTATATATGTATGTGTGTGTGTATATATATATATATTATTATCATTTTTCTTCTACAGGTTTAGTGAATACCCATTAAAATACCTACAAAGTGCTTTAATATAAATTATTTTTTGAGGAGGCTGCCTGGGATACCGGATGTTTATTTGTGTTCATTTTGAAAAACAAGACCATCATCTTTTCAGATTCTCATGCTTATGTTTTATTTAAAAAAAAAAATATATATATTTTTTTTTTTTCCACAGAACTCCATTCGTCATAACCTCTCTTTGAACAGATACTTTGTTAAAGTACCACGCTCCCAAGAGGAGCCTGGGAAAGGTTCATTTTGGAGGATTGACCCTACATCAGAAGCTAAATTAGCTGAACAAGCATTCAGAAAGAGAAGACAAAGGGGGGCATCCTGCTTCCGCACTCCTTTTGGCCCATTATCTTCCAGGTTAGAATATATATATAATATATTTATTTATTTTTTTTAATTATTATTTTTACTTGTTTGTGTGTTTTTATAATTGCAGTCAAATGGATGAAAGGAAAACTTGGCGCTTTTTTGGCAACCTCTTTGATTCTGTCCTGTTATTTTGTTACTGTTCATGTTTATTGGCCCAACTGTTTTCATATAAATCACATTTGTTGTAAAACTAAGTTTCCAAGCATTATAAAGACTGTTGTATCTTTTATCTTTTATATTTATAAGTTCTCTGCTAGGCAGTAACCTAGTTCCTGGGGAGACAACTGTTCTGAAAAACAAGATCATATTTATGAATATTATACAGATTGCTAACACCACCAAAGCCCAAAGTCTGCTGCTATCCCTGGACTTAGAAATACTACACTTTGAGTGTATGTGTAATGTCTGAAATTTGCATTTCCAAACCATTTTGTAAACATAGTGGCAGCATCATACAACTCTCCTAAATACTAAAAAAAAGTATCTTAAGGTGACATTCCACCTACACTGCTGTCAATGTATAGCTTGTAGGAAAGAGAATTACATTGTCCAAGAAAGTTTATTTTAAAGGTGGAGACATGTTAGAAGAGGTCAGAATCTAAAACTAGGGACCGACTTAAATGTCATTTAACCCCTTAAGGACCGGGCTCATTTTTCGTTTTGTACCCTGTGGGACCTAGGCTGTTTTGACACTTTTGTGGTGCTTGTGTTCAGCTGTAATTTTCTCCTCACCCATTTAGTGTACCCACATAAGTTATATATTGTTTTTTTCAGGACAAGATGGGCTTTCTTCAGATACCATTATTTTGATCGTATCATCTTATTTACTATAAAAAAAATAAAAAAAACATGGTGCAAAATTGAAAAAAAAACACATTTTATGACTTTTATTTGAAAAATCTTTTACTCACCTAAAAAAGCAAGTAAAAAAACTAGCTAAATAGATTCTACTACTTGTCCTGAGTTTAGAAATACCCAATGTTTTTATGTTTTTTTGCTGTTTTTTGTAAGTTATAGGGCAATAAGTACAAGCAGCGTTTTATGATTTCCAAATCTTTTTTAACAAATCTGGTCAGTCTGCCTCCATCTCCTCTTTGGAACATCTTTGAAGCTGGTTAACTCAATTTAACCCATTCAAACCATATATTTTTGAAAACTAGACACCCCAGGGTATTCCAAATGCTGTTATTTTAACCCTTTCCATGCACCAATTATACAACTACACTTTTTCAAACTTTGTAATAGTAATTTTTTTTCTTTTTTTTTCCACACAAATTGTACTTTAGTTATAGATATACAGGTGCTGGTATATGTCACTGTCAAACAACACCCCAATATGTGTTCAGCAACATCTCCTGAGTACAGCGATACCCCACATGCATGGGTTTGTCCGATTGTTTGGCTGGTAAAAGGCTACTTTTGGGGCATGCGTAATTCAGGTGGTCATTTGGTCATTGTGCCTCCCTCTCCTCTTTGGAATATCTTTGAAGCCGGTTAACTCAATTTAACCCATTCAAACCATATATTTTTGAAAACTAGACACCCCAGGGTATTCCAAATGCTGTTATTTTAACCCTTTCTATGCACCAATTATAGAACTACACTTTGTCAAACTTTGTAATAGTAATTTTTTTTATTTTTTTTTCACACAAATTGTACTTTAGTTATAGATATACAGGTCCTGGTATATGCCACTGTCAAACAACATGCCAATGTGTGTTCAGGAACATCTCCTGAGTGCAGTGATACCCGGCATGCATGGGTTTGTCGGGTTGTTTCAGATTTAAAATGCCACATTTGGGAAGTGCGCTTTTTTTTCTCCATTTTGGTCAGTCTGTACCTATGCCCTATCTTTGAGCTAGGCCACTCCAATTTACCCCATCAGCCATTTTTTTTATATATTAGACACCCCTTGGGTATTTGAAGTGCTTTTATTTTAACTCTTTGTTGAGATTTTTGAGAAATTTTAGCACTTGCTCAAAATAATAAACTTTTTATTTTTTAATTTTATTTTATTTTTTTAATACTTTTTTTATATTTTTTTTTACACATTTTGCTGGTACTGGATGGTTCATCTAGTGACATCACTGCATAATTATTTTTAAATGTTAGCACATTTTTTTTAAATTTTTTTTTCCATTTTTTATTTATTTTATTTTTTTTGAATATTTTACTAATCACATAGTGATTAGAAAGCTGGGCTCCATTGACTTGCTTGGTTGAATGCAGTACCTGTATTCAACCAGCAAGTGGAGCCAGTTCTCTAGAGGGTCTGGAGACCCTCTAGCGAACTTTTTCGTCTTTATTGTTTTATTTCCCGGGCCGCCGCCATCTTGCTTGATGGCGAAGATCACCGGCAGCGGCGGCTGTGACCGCTCTCCGGAGCGGTCACAGCCCACCCAGAGGTAAGTGTTTGGTGTCGCTGGATGCCTCCTGATCGAGGCATTCCAGCGACACCATTTAAGTTTAGGAGGCGATCGTTGATCGCCTCCTAAACGCTTTTAAAACGGGCGTCCGCCGCCATACAATGTATGGCGGCTGTTGACGCCCCGGGGAGGGGCCAGACATGGCCCCCGATGCCGATCTCGGCCTTGCTGAATGCCTCGACATCGAGGCATTGCAGCAAGGCCGTTTAAGCGAAGAAAGTGATCCTTGATCACTTTCTAAGCTTATTTAATTTTTTGACGGTTCAGGACCGTCAAAGGTCATTTAGTGACCTTCTTGTTATGACGGTCCTGAACCGGCAAAGGTCGCGAAGGGGTTAAAGAAGTTTTACTTTGCTGAGAGAGACCCCTTAAGGACCCAGGCTGTTTTTTTACCTTTTATACCCTTTGGGACCAAACACTTTTGCGGTGCTCGTGTTTAGATGTAATTTTCTCCTCACTCATTTAGTGTACCCACACAAGTTTTATATATTGTTTTTTTCAGATACCATTGTTTTGATCATATTATCTAATTTCCCATAAAAAATATGAAAAAACTAATTTTCTGGCTTTTAACCGAAAAATATTTTACTCATCTGCACAAACTAATGAAAAAAACCTGCTAAATAGATTCTACTATTTGTCCTGAGTTTAGAAATACACAATGTTATTATGTTTTTCTGCAAGTTATTGGGCAATAGGTACAAGTAGCGCTTTGCTATTTCAAAACCAATTTTTTTCCCAAAGCTGGTCATTCTGCCCCATGTGGTATTTCGGGTATCTTTGCATCAAACCATATATTTTTGAGAACTAGATATTAGGGCTGCAACTAACGATTATTTTCATAATCGATTAGTTGGCCGATAATTTTTTCGATTAATCGGGTAAAAAAAAAAAACTATGCAAATTTTTTGTTTATTTAAAATAAAAACGTATGATTTACAATGGCATTTCACGATTTGCCTTCTTATTTTACTGACATAATAATTAAAGCTATATTTTAACAAGAACCCCAAAAAAGCTTTACTAATAAATATTCATGTAAACTATTTTTGCCCAGTTATGCACACCTCACCCCCAGAAATGCCTTATACCCCCTATATATGCCTTATACCCTCCTATATGTCAGAGATGCCACTGTGCCCCCTTATACCTCCTATATGCCACTCTGTCCCCTGATATGCCTTATACCCCTCCTGATATGCCTTATAGCCCCCTATATGCCACTGATATGCCACTCTGTCCCCTAATATGCCTTATACCTCCCGTATATGCCACTGTGCCCCCCTGATATTCCTTATAGCCCCATATATGCCGCTGTGCCCCGATATGCCCTATAGCCCCCGATATGCCTTTTACCCTTAATATGCCACCATGCCCCCTGATATGCATTTTACCCTTGATATGCCACTATGCCCACTGATAAGCCTTTTACCCTTATATGCCACTGAGATGCCACTGTGCCCCTGACACGCCTTATAGCCCCTTTATGCCACTGTGCCACCTCATATGCCTTATAGCCCCTTTATACCACTGTGCCCCCTGATACGCCTTATAGCCCCTTTATGCCACTGTGCCCCCTGATACGCCTTATAGCCCCTTTATGCCACTATGTCTTATGCCCCCCGATATAAGAAAAACTGACATTGCTAAAATAGGTATAAAAATATATATACTTCAACCCCTTCATTCCCCTATAGACGTCCCGGGACGTCCAAAAAAGCCCACAAAGAAACCCCTATGGACGTCCCAGTATGTCCAGCCCTTCGTGCAGCGTCAGGGACACATCCCTGCCGCTGCACGGGAGACCAGGCTGTCGTTTGACAGCCTGGACTCCCCCCTGGCAGCAGAAGCCGGCATCGCCGGCTTTCTGCTGCCCGATCTCCCGTAACTAACAGCTTCCGGCATGAAAGCCGGTAAGCTGTTACGCTTGAAAGTGCCCGATCGCACAGCTGCAAACGCGCGATCGGGCATTCCCTTCCCGGTTACGTCACTGCTGACGTAACTCAGAAGGTCATCGGAGGACAGGATATCCCCTGAGGCACAGAGACGCTGCGATCTCTATGCAGGTCTGTGAGGACCTGCATAGAGATCACAGTGTGATCGGTGCAGGGGGATCGCGGGGAGGGGAGTGAGAAACCATCTCTCTCACTCCCCCTCCCGTCCTGAAAGAGAAAAGCAGAAAAAAAAGTTAATTCATTTAAAAAATAATATTAAATAAATCATTAAAATAATAATATATATAATACAAAAAAAATTTATAATGTGAGCTGTGATGTCATTGTGACATCACTGGCATGTTCAGGAGGTCCCTAGGAGGACCTCTAACAATTTCTGTGTAAAAATAATATATAAAAAATTAAAAAAAAATTTAAAAAAAATGTAAATTAATAAAGATAATAAAATTATTAAAAAAACTTACTTCCCATTGCCCTAGCATAACATCTAGCCAGTATAACCCTTCTGCCCCCGTTCACAACCCCCAAACCAGTTAAGCCATAGGCATAAAAATTATACAAAATTGTACACCTTATAGTATGCTCCCTGGTGCTGGGAAAGTCTGGAAAATCTATATAAATTAGGTATTTCTGAAATCAGGACACCTGAATTGATAAACTTGGAGGGGATTGAAGGGGGTTAATAAATACAGACAAAAAAATAAATACACAATACAATATAAATATATAGACAATATAAACAATAAATCAAATATTACAGACATCACAAATTAAAGAATGCACATAATTAATAGATCCCAAAAAAATTCCACCTGCCTCACCAGGGGTTAATATATCAACAGAAGAAACACAGGGCAAATGAGCATAAAAATAAAGATAATAGTCCAGGCTTACCTTACCCAGTTCTGCTTACTTGTCCTGCTTTTCTTCTGTTGATATATTATCCCCTGGTGGGGCAGATGGAAGTGGCAGTGAGGTGCAGTGGCGACTCTAGAAACAATATATAGGGGGGGCACACAAGATATCACAGTCAAACTGGGGGGGCATTCATAATTTCCAAAAGTAATGTGCTATGGAATTATACTTTTGTTATTGGGCTAAAATAATACTTGATCATTCAACATGGGAAGCCTGAAGCCACAATTGAGTGCGACTAATCCTTGAAATAAATATTATAACACAATAAATAACTTGATTGATAAATGATTTCAGGGCCTTGAACGTTTTGTCCCCTGAAGTCACTACAACTTCAGGAGGGCATTTTATCTCTGGATAAATATAAATTACATAATTCCTACTGTAAGTTAAGTGCCAGGAACAGATGACCAAACACACACACCAACACAGGCTCTGTCACACCAACACCCAGACACACACACCAACACAGGCTCTGTCACACCAACACCCAGACACACACACACCAACACAGGCTCTGTCACACCAACACTCAGACATACACACCAGGACAGGCTCTGCGACACCGACAACCAAACATACACACGTACACCAGGACAGGCTCTGCCACACAGACACCCAGACACACACACCAACACAGGCTCTGTCACACCAACACCCAGACACACACACACCAACACAGGCTCTGTCACACCAACACTCAGACACACACACCAGGACAGGCTCTGCGACACCGACAACCAAACATACACACACACACCAGGACAGGCTCTGCCACACAGACACCCACACACATCAGGACAGGCTTTGCCACATCCAAACACACACACACACACCAGGACAGGCTCTGCCACACAGACACCCACACACACCAGGACTGGCTCTGCCACACTGACAACTGAACACACATCAGGACAGGCTCTTCCACACCCACATCCAAACCCACACACACACACACAGACAGGCTCTGACACACTGACACCCAAACACACACCCTAGGACAGGCTCTGCCACACTGACAACTGAACACACACCAGGACAGGCTCTGCCACACCAACACCTATACACACACCCGAGGACAGGCTCTGCTACACTGATAACCAAAAACACACAAACAGCAGGACACAATCCACGTCACAGACGTTTGCATCAGGATGAATTTTTCACACTGCATTGTCGTTAATACCCCCCTTAGCGTTTTTGCCCCTGCTGCCCATATATATTAATATTAGCCCCAGTTGCCGATAGCAGGTATAGATCAACACATTAACACACAAACCAAGCTTTGCATGGATAGATCAACTGAAATTCACCTGTGATCTCAGCAGTGGCGTCGGCAGGGGCGGGGCCAGAGGGGGCCATGGCCCCCCTAAATCATGCTGTGCCCCCCGGTGTGCCCCCCCAATAGAAACGCCGTCTTTTTTTTTTTTTTTTTTTTTAATAGATCCGGAGGAGAGAGAGAGAGGCGCCGAGCGGTCGCTGAGGAATAAGTTCTCAGCGACCGTTCGGCGCCTCTCACTCTTTTCCGCGACCGCGAGGCCTCTGCCTTGGTCGCAGTGCCGGCATTTCAAGCCGAGCGCCGGTATATGATGTCATATCCGGCGCTCAGCAATGAAGCCGCGCACACTGCGGCAGAACCAGGAAGACAGAGACCTCGCGATCCCGCCGCTGGACTTCTACAAGCCCAAGGTAAGTGAACTTCAAAGGGGGGGGAGGAGGGTAGAAAGTTAGGAGGGGGTTAGAGAGTGAAAAGAGGTAGATAGGAAGTGAGAAGAGGTAGATAGGGATACATTGGGAGGGAGAGAGGGGGTAGATAGGATAGATTGGGAGGGAGAGGGGGTAGTTAGGATAGATTGGGAGGGAGAGGGGGGTAGTTAGGATAGATTGGGAGGGAGAGGGGGTAGTTAGGATAGATTGGGAGGGAGAGGGGGTAGTTAGGATAGTTTGGGAGGGAGAGGGAGATATTAACATATATTAGCAGGGGCTAATATTAATATTAATTGGCAGCAGGGTCTAGTATTTATATTCATATTGGCAGCAGGGTCTAGTATTTATATATATATCGGCAGCAGGGGCTAATATTAATATATATTGGCTGCAGGGGCTAAGTTTATATATATATTGGCTGCAGGGACTAATAATATATATTGGCAGTAGGGGCTAATATTAATATATACTGGTAGCAGGGTCAAATATTAATATATATCGGCAGCAGGGTATAATTTTTATGTATATCGGCAGCAGGGTATAATATAAGTATATATCCGCAGCAGGGGCTAATATCAATATATATCCGCAGCAGGGGTTAATATTAATATATATCAGAAGCAGGGTGTAATATTTCTATATATTGTCATCAGCAGGGGCTAATATTAAAGAATGAGAAATAACTGCCTAACGTGTGTGTGTATATGTGTGTGTGTGTATATATATATATATATATATATATATATATATATATATATATATATATATATATATATATATAGTGTATATGTACCGTTTTATAATTGGCCCCCATGTGCCCCCCCTAAATATGAAAGCTGGAGACGCCACTGGATCTCAGCACTGAAGGTATATATCAAATAAACAGAATCAGACATACAAATCCTGTATTTGCAGGTATACAGTAGTATATGAAACGTAGCATTGCAGGTATAGATCAAATAAATACATGGAAACAGCATTGCAGGTATTAATCAACTGAATAAGACATACAAACACTGTATTTGCAGGTATACATAAATAATGTATGGAAATATATAGATATGGATCTACAGAATAACGCAAAAACCCAGCTTTGCAGGTATAGATCAATTGGAATTCATATAAAAACACGGCATTAAAAGGTATATTTAAAACCCCCTAAATTACATGCATAGATCACAAGTTGCGCACCCCAAAGGCGGCCCTGCCGTCCACACTGCCCACACAGCAATCACACTCCTATCATACCCAGGCAACCAGTAAATGCTGGTACCTAGGCATGATGGGACTGTGATTGCTGTTAGCAATCACACTCCTATCATGCCAGGTCAGCCAGTACATGCTGGTACAGGGTTGCTGTAAGTGATGTGTAGACCCCATACTGCTGGCAGCATCAATACACAAGGGGGGCAGCTAGCTAGGTTTTAGCATGTACTGGCTGACCTGGCATGATAGGAGTGTGATTGCTAACAGCAATCAAAGTCACATCATTACTAGGTTTGAGCACTTACACATTTAACCAGTAAATGCTGAAACCTGGGCATGATGGGACTGTGATTGCTGTTAGCAATCACACTCCTATCATGCCAAGTCAGCCAGTACATGCTGGTACAGGATGGCTGTAAGTGATGTGCAGACCCCATACTGCTGGCAGCATCCATAGACAAGGGGGGCAGCTAGCTAGGTTTCAGCATGTACTGTCTGACTTGGCATGATAGGAGTGTGATTGCTAACAGCAATCACAGTCCCATCATGCCTAGGTTCCAGCACTTACACATCCATGCTATCACACACACACACTCATTCATTCATATACTCATTCATTCACAGATTCATTCCCTCAATCATACATTCTCATTCAAACTCCCTCCCCACCCCTTACCTGCACTGCAGCTCCTCGATGCCGCTCACAGACTTCAGCAGAGGGGGCGGCCTCCCTCTGCGTTTTCTGGTAAAGCACAGAGGAAGCGGGACTGGAGCAGAGTCATGTGATGTCACGTGAACTCTGCTAGGTTCCGCTTCCTCTATGCAGTACAGAAGACCCTCCCACAGGTAAGTAGCAGGGCTCGAGGTGCGGCCTGCGTAAGATTGGTTGCCTTGGCTGCCAATCTTACTCAGGCCGCACCCTCTCTCTCCTCCCCGTTAAAAAAATAAATAAAAAAAAAGAAAGAAAGACGGGATCCAAATTTAGCAGGGGGGGCAACAGGGGGGGCAAGGATTAACCTAGGGGGGGCAGTTGCCCCCCCTTGCCCCCCTGTAGCGACGCCACTGGTGAGGTGAAGTAACGGAGGTTACGCACATCGCGCACTAAAATCCAAATCCCCTGCAGTGCTGCACGGAAGCCGGTAGGGGTCTGTGCGATCCGCGCAGACAGCTGCTTCTCCCCTCCGCTTCCGTTGGGGCTTCTGTGATGGAAGCCGCACCAGAAGGTCACGTGACGCCGGGTTCAGTAATAGAAGCCCCAGCGGGAGGGGAGGGGAGGGGAGAAGCGGAGGGTGTCTGCGCGTTTTGCACAGACCCTCACCCGGTGGCAGAAAGGGGGCTCTGGATTCTAGTGTTATAATCCGATCTCTATTTGAGGTCGGATTATAGAAGGAGGGGAGTTTTTCAGAGCATTTGCTCTGAAAAAACTCATTTTATAAATCGATTAATCGATTAGTTGAATCGATTTTTTTCGATTTTATCTATTCACTGTTGCAGCCCTACTAGACATCTCAAAGTATTTCAAATGCTGGTATGTTAATCCTTTCCATGCACCAATTCTACTTCTACTCTTTGTCAAACTTTGTGGTAGTAATTTATTGTTTTTTTGGGGGGGGTTTTATCACTAAAATTGGGCTTCAGGTATGAATTTACAGCTCCCGGTATACATCACTATCTTATAACACCCCAATGTGTGTTCAGCAAGATCTCCCGAGTACAGTGATACCACACCAGCACGGTCTGGTGTTTGGGGGTTAAAATGCCACATTTGGGAAGTGCGCTTTTTTTCCCCATTTTGGTCAGTCTGTGCCTATGCCCTATCTTTGAGGCCGGCCACTCCAATTTTACACCATCAAACCATTCATTAGACACTCCTTATGTATTTGAAATGCTTTTACTTTAACTCTTTCCATGTCAAGATTTTTGGGAAGATACAGTGCTCATTATAAACTATTTTATTCTTTTTGGACTTTTTTTTTTTTTGACATTTTGCTGGATGCATAATAATTTTTTAAATGTTACCACTTTTTATTATTTTTTTTTTTTTTTTTTTAAAGCTTTTTTCCCTATATATATATATTTTACTAATCACATTGTGATTAGAAAGCCGGGCTCTATTGACTTGCATGGTTGAAGTGGAGCCAGAGTTCTCTACAGGGTCTGGCGAACTATTCCAACTTCTTTTTCCTTTTTTTTTTTTTTTTTTACAGGACGCGTCGCCATCTTGCGAGTGGCAAAATTACTTGCAGTGGCGGTCACAGCACGTCCTGGGGTGAGTGTTCGTTATCACTGAATGCCTCGTGATCGAGGCATTTCAGAGACACCATTGAAGTTTTAGGAGGCGATCGTTGATCACCTTCTAAACTCTTTTAAATCGGGCGTCCGCCACCATAGGGTGTAAGGCGGATGTTGACGCCCGTCACCATACGGTGTATGGCGGATGTTGATGCCCCGGGGAGGTGCCAGACATGGTCCCTGAAGCCAACCTCAGTGTTGCTGAATTCCTCAACATCAAGGCATTACAGCAACACCATTTAAGCGAAGAAAGTGATCGTAGATTGGTTTAATGAAATGACGTGTCAGGCACGTCATTGGTCATTAAGTGACCATTTTGCGTAACATGCCTGAACCGTCAATGGGTTAAAGTCTGAATCTTTACATCAGGATAAAAGGGTAGAAATGGTTCTTATCTAATGTCAAAATTGTCTGTTTATGAATTGTTGCTTATATCGGTATAGCCCAATGAGATTGGCTATATAATCATTGTTAGCTTAGTGGGGGGTTGACAAATAAAACAATTTTTAATTGACGCATGAAGAAAAAGCATTTGCTAGTCCCTCTGTAGAATAGTCATCTATTGTGCACTTTCATGTACAGTGAAGGAAAAAATATTTAATCCCCTGCTGATTTTGTACTATTTCACACTGACAGACATGATCAGTCTATTTTAATTTTAATGGTGAGAGACAGAATAACAATCCAGAATAAGGCATTTCAAATAAATTCATTAACATTGGTTTGCATTTTACTCCCCTATCAATCAGCAAGATGTCTGGCTCCCAGGTGTCTTTTTATACAGGTAACGAGCAGAGATTAGGAACTCTCTCCTCTGAGTTTAAATATCTGCCTGGAGATGCGGTCTCAAGATCTGATCAGAGATCTGTGAAATGGCAAAACCACCTCCCTTCTTCTACTAATCCCTCTAGCTGTACCTAGTGTCCTACTTGCTTTTTCCAATGCTTTATTGTATTTCCTGCTTACTTTTAAGTCCTCAGGAATAATCTATTGTTTCTGGCAAAACAGTGCCCTCAGGTCTTTGGTTTGACATTGGATTTTTACATCCTAAGTGCATTATTTTCAATTGATCAGCCTTAAATTGTAGCTGCTGCTCTCTAATTTAATTCAATCATTTGCTATTTTGCTTGTTCCACCAGGAAGGTCTACTCAGTTGCAAACCTTTATATCAAATGCATTAAGTGGTACCTTACCATTAATACCGTTTGTGATATGGTTAATAAAATATTAATATTAACAAGACCACCTTCACCATTAACTACAACCATTCTTCACACACTGCAATTTGATTCTTTTGTGTCAAACCTACGCATGGGTGGTGTCATTGTACTCAAGAGATGTTGTTTAATACATGTTGGGGTGGGGACACGCAACAAATACTACTGCAAATTTGGCAAAAGCTGGATTTAAAATGTGTGCATGGAAAGAGCAGCATTTACCAGCATTTGAAATACCCTGGGTATCTAGTTTTCAAACATATATAGTTTGATGGGAGTAAATTGAAATAATTGGCTTCAAAGATGTCCCAAATGGGACATGGGGGCAGTATGACCATGTAAGAAAATGGTTTTGAAATAACATTATGCTCCTTGTGCTTATTGCCGTATAACTTTAAAAAAAAAAAACATTGGGTATTTCTAAGCTCAGGACAAATATCAATCTATTTAGCAGGTTTTTTTATTAACTATTAAATAAAAGGCAGAAATATTTTTAGTAAATTATATATGATCAAAATAATATTTAAAGAAAGCCCTTTTCGTGGAAAAAAATATATAGCTTGTGTACTAAGATTACACCTTAACATGAGCATCGCAGAAATGTAAAATGGCCATTGTACAAAACAAATAAAAAAAAAAAAAAAAAACCCATCTCTGTTCTTAAGGGGTTAAGCTATTTTTATTTTGATCAATTTAAACCAGACTTTATATTAAAAAATAGAATTATGTGTATTTTTAGAATACCGTTTGTACTCAGATTATATGTTTAGACACCATGATGCCATAAATCTGCAGTGTAAAAATGCTTGTTGCAATTACAATTTATATATTTCTCATATTTGCTTGTGAATAATGCATTTTATAGTAAATTGCTTCAAAGTCTAAAACTCAAGCTAATTGGGCTACATGTTTGCAAATGTCCATTTCAAAGGACTAACTGGGAAAGGTGGGATATTTAGATCATACTGTTTATAAATATTAGGGTTTTTCCTAGTAAGTTGCTAAAATGACTGTACAAATAATAAAATATCTGTCTTAGGAGCGCTCCTGCTTCCCCCACACATCCTGGTCTGATGTCCCCTAGTTCCAGTGGTGTACAGACCCCTGAATGTCTTTCTCGAGAGGGCTCCCCTATGCCACATGACTTTGGCTCTAAATTAAGTTCTGTTCCAGAATACCGATACTCCCAGAGTGCTCCAGGTAACATTTTCTTAATTGGCTTTTATTAGTTCTATAGCATATATCAATTACAGCATTTCAAACTAATTATTTTTCGCCTCAACACATTTTATCTTTCAGGGTCTCCAGTGAGTTCTCAGTCCATTATCATGGCATTACCCCAACGACAGCCCAGTTTTATGGCAAAGCCAATGGCATACGTGCCTGCTTCAATTGTAACGTCACAATCTGCTGGCCCCACAATCCACGTGATGCAACAAGCACCCACCGTCACCATGGTGCGTGTATTGACGACGTCCAATAATTCTGCTAATGGATACATAATTACAAATCCAGGGTCAACATGTACCACGCAAGAGATACATGGAACTATATTGGATGTGAATGCTGAAGGAAAAGGTAACTGAGTTGTACTCGCATAATATTGTTTAGTGATATCAGGATCCTTTTCTATTTGATGTTCTGTGTATATTAAAGATTTATTTCACGATTAAGGATAAATATGTGCTATGACATAGGAACTCTAAAACCCAGTAACCAATTTGCTTTTTCCATGAATGTAGTGCATAGGCCTCTGTTTATGTGAGCTTAGACTCATAAGCTCTGTTCCTGTGTTATATCATGCTTTCCTTTTATCTAAGTTCTTCTTCCCTGCACAGTGTTCTATATGAAAAAACTCTGGGAGTTTAAGCCCCCACAAAACACCAGGCACACACAGCTGCTTGCTCCCTGCGTTAGCAAGTAAACTTGTTGAGCTGTAACGTTCAGTACGAATTTAAAAGGAAACTCCCACCAACTTTTTTTCTTTTTTTAATAAATAAAGCATTACATATTTTGGCAACATCTCATATAGTTCATGTGTCATAGAAGTGTTATCTAGTAGCATCCCCTACTTTACAACTGTGTATATTTATAAATCTTGTTTATTATAAATATTGCTAATAAATTATTGGGTTCTGCCGTGTGACATTTGACTACTTTATGGGCGGATTAGGTAGCGTGAGATAATTTAAAATAAGCACAAAAAAAACCAAAACATTTTCAAAGTGGCATTTTTGCCTCAGTGAGCGCAATTTTTGACGCAACATTGTTACTTTTGCAGGAAGCCAGGATGAGAAGAAGACCATCACTTTTGCTACACTTCCTACCCTCCCTAATACCAGTAGAGTTATTCAGACTGTAGCCAGCCAGATGTCTCAAGGAGTTCCTGGCCAAACCGTTGCTTTCTTGAAGCAGGCTGCACCATTGACCCTGAGTCCACACCAACTGCCCATGCGAACGGTGACATCCAATGGGAATGACGTTCCAACCAGTAACAGCACAGCTGCTTATGGTAACAGTCCTTTTCTTTTTATTCAGCAGTAGAGCAGAAAAATATAAAAGCATGACAATTATCATGGTTTTGTTGGGACCACTACAGTTGTTTTCAGGAAAGATAATCTTTCATTTTATTTTATACATGAGGGGATTTTTCACCATTTCACCCATTTATAAATTATACATTGTTAATGCAAAAAAAAACAAACTATACTATATACTAAAAGTATTGGACACCTGACCATTTCGCCAACAGGGACTTTTGACATTGCATTCTAAATACATAGACATTAATATGTAGTTGGTCAGCCCTTTTCAGCTATAAGATCTTTCATTGTGGGAATTAGTGCCATAATTGCAAATTATCCCCCTGAGTGACGTGTAGAGACAAGGTCCTTCTTGTAGTTACAGTGGGGCAAAAAAGTATTTAGTCAGCCGTAATTTGAGAGGCCTGTAATTTTCACCATAGGTACACTTCAACTATGAGAGACAGAATGGGGGGAAAGAATACAGGAAATCACATTGTAGGATTTCGAATGAATTCATTGGTAAATTCCTCGGTAAAATAAGTATTTGGTCACCTACAACCAAGCAAGATATCTGGCTCTCACAGACCTGTAACATCTTCTTTAAGAGTCTCATCTGTCCTCCACTCGTTACCTGTATTAATGGCACCTGTTTGAACTTATCAGTATAAAAGACACCTGTCCACAACCTCAAACAGTCACACTCCAAACCCCATTATGGCCAAGACCAAAGAGCTGTCAAAGGACACCAGAAACAAAATTGTAGACCTGCACCAGGCTGGGAAGACTGAATCTGCAATAGGCAAGCAGCTTGGTGTGAAGAAATCAACTGTGTGAGCAATTATTCGAAAATGGAAGACATACACGACCACTGAAAATGTCCCTCGATCAGGGGCTCCACGCAAGATCTCACCCCATGGTGTCAAAATGATCACAAGAACGGTGAGCAAAAATCCCAGAACCACACAGGGGGGGGACCTAGTGAATGACCTGCAAAGAGCTGGGACCAAAGTAACAATGGCTACCATCAGTAACACACTACGCCACCAGGGACTCAAATCATGCTGTGCCAGACGTGTCCCCCTGCTTAACCCCTTCGTGACAAAGGCTGATTTTACTTTTTGTACCCTTCGTGACAATGGCCGTTTTAACATTTCTGCACTGCTCGTGTTTAGCTGTAATTTTCTTCTTTCCCGTTTACTGAACCCACACACATTGTATATTGTTTTTTTTCAGGACAAGAAGGGCTTTCTTTAGATGACATTTGTTTTGATTGTATCATATGATTTACTATTAAAAATATGGTAAAATTTAGAAAAAAATTACTGTTTCTAACTTTTAGTTGAAAAATCTTTTACTCATCTATAAAAGGTAATGAAAAAACCTGCTAAATAGATTCTATTTGTGCTGAGTTTAGAAATACCCAATGTTTTTATGTGTTTTTGTTTTTTTCTACACATTATGGGGCAATAAGTACAAGTAGCGTTTTGCTATTTCAAAGCCATTTTTTCCAAATCTGGTAATTCTTCCCCCCATGTGCCATTTCTTTGAAGCCGGCCAATGCAATTTACCCCATCAAGTCATATATTTTTGAAAACTAGACAGCCCAGGGTATTCCAAATGCTAGTATTTTAACCCTTTCCAAGCACTAATTCTACCATCAGCCTTTGTCAAACTTTATGGTAGTAATTTTTTTTGCATTTGTTTTTTCACACACATTTTACTTCAGGTATGAATAAACAGGTTCTGGTATATGTCACTATCGTAAAACACCCCAATATGTGTTTAGCAACATCTCCTGAGTACAGCGATACCTCACATGAATGATTTTGCCTGGCTGTTTGGGGGCAAAAGGCCCACATTTGGGACATGCGCATTTTCAATGTTGAACTTTGGCGTTTGGCGACCAACTGCCCATGCCCTATTTGGTACATCTTTGAGCCGGGCCATTTCAGTATGCCCAATAAAGCCATATATTTTTTTAAAACTAGACACACCAGGGTATTTTAAATGCTAGTATTTTAACTCTTTCCATGCACCATATCTACCACCAGTCTTTGTCAAACTTTGTGGTAGTCATTTTTTTGCATTTGTTCTGTCACACACATTTTACTTCAGGTATGAATTAAAAGGTTCTCGTATATGTCACTATCACAAAAAACCCCAATATGTGTTCGGCAACATCTCCTGAGTACAGCGATACCTCACGTGAATGATTTTGCCTGGCTGTTTGGGGGCAAAAGGGCCACATTTGGGACATGCGCATTTTTCAATGTTGAACTTTGGCATTTGGGGATCCACTGCCCATGCCCTATTCGGTACATCTTTGAGCCGGGCCATTTCAGTGTGCCCAACAAAACCATATATTTTTGAAAACTAAACACACCAGGGTATTTTAAATGCTTGTATTTTAACTCTTTGCATGCACACATTTTACCACCAGAATGTTTTCAAAGTTTGCAGTAGTATTCTTTTGTGTGTATTTTTCCCCCACACACCTATGTTATGTATGAATTTACAGCTCCTGGTATATGCCGCTGTCACACGACACGCCAATATGTGTTCAGCAACATCTCCTGAGCACAGTGATACCCCACATGCATGGGTTTGTCATTTTTTGGGGAACTAAAAGGCCACATTTGGTACGTGTGCATTTTTCTAATTGGAAATTAGATGTGTGGCAATCCTCCTCCCCCCCCCCGTGTTAATTAGGTCCTTGTTGAACCCGGCCAATTCAATTTACCCCATCAAATCATACATTTTTTAAAAGTAGACACCCCATGGGCATTTAATATGCCAGTATTTTAACTCTTTCCATGCGAGAATTGTTTTAAGCTAATGTGCTAATTTTAGGGCTTGCTCACAAAAATATATATTTTTTATATATATATATATATATATTTATTTTTTTTTGCCTTTTTAAAAAAAAAAAAATTTCAACTTGAAGGTTCCCCTGATAGTGACATCAGTGGGAAATTATTTTTACATTTTACTGTTTGTTTTTTTTTTACTATTTTTTTTCTAATTATTATTAATTTAATTTTATTTTTTAATTTATTTTTACTAATCACACTGTGATTAGAAAGCTGGGCTCCATTGACTTGCATGGTTGAATGCAGTACCTGTATTCAACCTGCAAGTGGAGCCAGAGTTCTCTAGAGGGTCTGGAGACCGTCTAGCGAACTTTTTCATCAGCCACCGCCATCTTGCTGATGGTGAAGATCACCGGTAGCAGCGGCTGTGACTGCTCTCCGGAGCGGTCACAGTCCATCCAGAGGTAAGTGTTTGGTGTCGCTGGATGCCTCCTGATCGAGGCATTCCAGCGACACCATTTAAGTTTAGGAGGTGATCGTTGATCGCCTCCTAAACGCTTTTAAAACGGGCGTCCGCCCCGGGGAGGGGCCAGACATGGCCCCTGGTGCCGATCGCGGCGTTGCTGAATGCCTCGAGGTGCAGAAAGCGAACGTAGATCACTTTCTGCACCCGTTTAAAGACGTGCCGGTCCTGGCACGTCATTTGTCGTAAACGACTTGTTTTTCCGTGCCGTGCCAGAACCGGCAATTGTCATTAAGGGGTTAAAGCCAGTACATGTCCGGGCCCGTCTGAAGTTTGCTAGAGAGCATTTGGATGATCCAGAAGAGGATTGGGCGAATGTCATATGGTCAGATGAAACCAAGGTAGAACTTTTTGGTAGAAACTCAAATTGTCGTGTTTGGAGGAGAAAGAATGCTGAGTTGCATCCAAAGAACACCATACCTATGGTGAAGCATGGGGGTGGAAACATCATGCTTTGGGGCAGCCCCAAAACATCACTGCTCTAGAGGAGATCTGCATGGAGGAATGGTCCAAAATACCAGCAACAGTGTGTGAAAACCTTGTGAAGACTTACAGAAAACGTTTGACCTATGTCATCGCCAACAAAGTATTGATATGAACTTTTGTTATTGACCAAATACTTATTTTCCACCATAATTTGCAAATTCTTTAAAAATCAGACAATGTGATTTATGGAGTATGGTGAAAATTACAGGCCTCTCTCATCTTTGTAAGTGGGAGAACTTGCACAATTGGTGGCTGACTAAATACTTTTTTGCCCCACTGTATTTAGATGTTGTAGCCATGGTGTTATCACTGGTGTCCCTTTCAATGTTTAGATGTTTAGGTTTTTTTTTGTTTTTTTTTACATCAATATAATCCATGTTATTCCAACTCCCTGTTAGAGGATCCCAGAGAGTGTCTAGAGACGTCATGGTGTGTCTCACATTTTCAAATGTTTCCGATAATCTTAAATGGGGTTGTGGTGGGAAAGTTAGCACTCTTTTTCTTTTTTTCCACTTTATGAATGCTGACACAGTTTCAATGTGTGTTTTAGGGTCATTGTCCTACTGGAAAATCAAATTTCACACAACTTTAAGCTAGAAGAGCTGAAATGTCTCTGCAGAATAGTGTGTTACTAGGGATGTACTGATATATCGGTGGCCAAAATATATTGGCCGAAAAGGGCATGGTCGGCAAAATACCGAAATAAAAAAAAAAAACGGCCGAAAATAATCGGCTGCAGGGGCCAGGCTGCTTACCTGTGCGAGCAGCATCTCTTGTGCCAGCCAGGAGAACAGGAACCCAGCAAAGTCACGTGAATGCGCGTCACATGACCCTGGTCCCCTCCTCCTTCCCCTGTGGGTGGGACAAGAGAAGCTGCAGAGGGAAGAACCTGGGCCCTTGCGAGTGAGAGATCTGCAGTTCAGGTAAGGGGTGGGGGAGTTTATGAGCAAGCATGCATGAATTAATGTTTGTGAATGAGTGTGTAAGTGGGGGGGGTAGCATGGCATAGGGAGTCTGTAATCACACTCTTATCATGCCCAGGTTCTAGGATGTGCTGGCTGCCAGGGCATGATAGGAGTGTGACTATATATATATATAGCATTTTTTTCTCCAATTTTGGTGTGTTAACAATTTTTATTAAAAGTAACACCAACAAAAAAATTTTTGTTGGTGTTACTTTTAACAAAAATTGTTTTATCCCCCCCCCCGTTATACACGTTTGTCACACTGCCTCTCAGATATGCCACATACCCCACATATGCCACTCTGCCCTCCCCACATATGCCCTATTATACCCTATATGCCACATACCCCCAGATATGTCACTGTGCCCCCCCAAATATGCCTTATAACCCCCTATATACCACTGTGCCTTTGATATCCCCCCCCAAACTTACCCCCGTGCTCCAGACTCTGGGTCCCCTGCAGCGCTGTGGCGGATCCTCCTCTCTGGCAGCCGGCGAACATTGCGCAATGCGCACAGACCACCTCCGCTGTGCTGCCCGATACTTCCGCCGGGGCTTCTATGGTGGAGCACCGGAGGTTGTCTGCGAGCATCGCACAGGCACCCCCCCCCCCTCTCAGAGAAGCGGATCCGGGTCCCCTGCAGCTCTGGATCTTAGTGTTATTATCCGACCTCTATTTGAGGTTGGATTATAAAACGAGGGGTATTTGTCAGAGGATTAGTTGTTGCAGCCCATATATATATATATATATATATATATATATATATATATATATATATATATATATATATATATATATATATATATAATCTCTCAAATAACAGATGGAATAAGTATCTTGTGATAATACCTTTTTTATTGGACTAACAGAATTTTGGAATGAGAAGCTTTCGGGAGCTCTTCTCCCTTTCTCAAGTCTAAAACATTTCTGAGCAAAACGACACATAGAATTCAATGTTGTGTGGCAGGGGAGGGGGGCTTACTACCCAGATCTGATAAGAGAGGGTGAGATGTTGTAAAAGTATGTGTCCCTCCAGAGGGTCATAAATGTTCTGAGTGGGGAATTTTGAGGGGGGGTTTTAGCACTGCTGAAGATAAATAGACAAAAAAAAATACCATAAGATGCTAGTGCTCACATACAGGGAATAGGAGTGCAGTGATGAATATAGGGATGGGAATGTATATGTCTACACATGTTATCATATATACAGGTACATATAGATGAACATGGTGCACTTAAAAATACAGTACATATAGCAGGTGGGGGGTTATGTAAAACCTGTGTAGTGGGATAGGAAACCCAAATCGACAAATAATCGGCCAACTAATCGATTTATGAATATATATATATATATATATATATATATATATATATATATATATATACACCGTATTTGCTCAAAATGTTATTAATTTAGGAAAAAAGCTTGAATTTAGGACTACCCTATAAGAAAAAAGTTTTACTAAATATTAATTCACATGTAAACTATTTAATATGCATTTTTTGTTTTTATTTGCCAACCTGCCCCCAGATATGCCTTATACCCCCTATATGCCACTCTGCCCGCCCAGAAATTCCTTTTAACCCCCTATATGCCACCCTGCCTCCCTGATATTCTTTTTAACCCCCTATATGTCACTCTGCCTCCAGAAAGCCCTACTGAATTGCTTCACTAAACTCATAAATGTTGACGTGATATGGTATTTCAACAGATGGCCTTTTTCAAAGTTCCTTACAAGAGCAGTAACAGAAACATAAGTGGGACTCTAATTTATAGAAGTGATATCAGGTGTTCATTGTTAAGAAAAAATACTACTCAGATGTTTGCTACAATATTTAACTATATGTTGTCACAACAGTTTTGAAAATGTATAAGCAGATGGTGTGTGAAAAGAATATTCATATAAATGGCAATTTCCCATAGATATAACAAAAAGTGATCTTAGTGTCTCCTTGTGTGCATGGTTGAAGATTCGCTCTTAAGTATGTTTCTCCATCCTATTTCGCCATTTAGCTGAGAAATGCGTAATGTCCTGTTTTCTATACAGTTATATTTTTAAATGCAAGTATTACATTTTCATCTAGTTATTCAATAGATGCTTGTAGTGTAGACACTTTTTTTTTTTTTTAAAGTATGCTTAATTTGATGGACAATGCTTTTTTTATTTACCTGATAAAGTCCTTTTGCCTCTTTTTAGCTCTTACCAGCCCCCTGCATCTACTGGCTAATCAAGCTAGCTCATCTCCTCCTGTATGCGTTATCAGTGGCACGGACCGAGACAGGAAAACTCCTCCAAATCTTCGGGGAGAGCCTGCCCCCAAGAAAGTACGTCTGGAGGAGGACAATGTGGTACAGGCAGGGGTGATCACATCCACTTCAACACAAGTTGATGGGAACAGAGAATATGAGGATGTGCAGAAGAATGTTTAGGATAAATCTACTGGTTGGGTGACAGATCAGAACCAATGACACAGAATCATACAATACAAACTGGACAAACTAACAGTACCAGGCACAACCATGAGGAACTGAATATCTTGTTCTCAGAAGATCACCATGCTTACTGCCCATGAAATAAGTGTCTTAAGTTTACTGCTCATGAAGCAGAGAATGTACCATTATAAGCCATGTCAGCACTGAGAGAGTTAAAAGCCAAATCAATGTTGCTATTGAAGCAGGAAATAGGTTAGCAGAGTACTGGCATAGCAAGAGTTAAGAACCAAAATGCTACCTACTTTCCCATAATTTGTGAAAATATGGAGGAACTTTACCAAATCCATCCTTTTAACATTTCAAGATCATTTTGTTTGTATGCAGCCAAGGGGCACATGAAGCGTAAAGAGTGGTTGTATTCCAGAGATGTTTTGTAGAATTCTCCAGTTGGTGTTGTGTGAAAGCATGTTGGAAGTTGTAACACTAATTTACCAACATTAAAGGAAGTGCCCAGAGGCATTGTCTCAAGGGTGTATTGTGTGAGTTTGTGTATGATGAGTTGCTTTCAGGAATGTTCGCAAACTAGGGACTATATAATTTTAATTAAGACACCACTGGTGTTTTAATAGGAGTCATTTTCAACTTTAAAAATGAGCATTAATTTATAGATTAATGAATGTCTGGTGACATTTTATGTATTCTGTCCGTTAGGAAAGCTTGTTAGGTTTTCTGTAGGACATTGCATTGCTTGCTTGTTGAATTGGAATTAATTTGGTTTAAATAGCAAAGTGATATCTTGTCTACAGCACCACTTACGCCGAATGCATGTCCTTGTTTACCCCCTTTAAGATGTTTAGAGAGCCTGTACGTTGTTGAATAAGTGAGTGTCATTATATTACATTCTTCGCTCCCTGGTTAAAAGTGACTGAGATATTACTGGTTCTTAATGTATGTGCTTTCTGTCCTTTTGACTGCCATAAAAAATGAATATCTGAATTTTGGGATATCACACATTGAAACCCTAAATATAAGCAGTGTATTCTAACTTAAGATCTAATCATGTTGTGTTTGTTTTCAAAGTCTCACTCACAACCTACATATTTGTGTTGTGGGTTTTGTTTTTTTTTTGTGTGTTTTTTTTTTTTGTTTTTTTTTTTTTTTTTAAATATATGTAATGTGCACTTTTAGTTCCTACATGCTCATCCTTGATACCATCCATTCAGTGCTTGTCCTCATTCTTCCAGCTTACTAAACCAACCACCCATAACATAATGTATTAAAAACCATATGCCATATTGAGTCATTAGTGTATTTAGGCTGTTAATGAACTGATATTTTTGGGCTGTAGCCCATTCAGATGTTCTAGTTTGTGTATGTGATCTTTCTATGACCTGCAGTATTGAAGTTGCTTGGGCCAGCAGAATAGGCTCCCTGAAACATAAGCCTTTGTAAAAACTAAATATCAATGTTTTCCTCTAAATATGAAGCATCAGTTTTGAGTAGCCAAAAATCCAAGTATGCAACACTTTTATTGCCAAATAACGTGAAGTTGTAGTATATAATTTCACAAAGCTGGTAGTTTAAAATATGTTGTGTACCTGGGGTCTATGATTTTATCACGTAACTATAATTGTCCACCCTTTCTTAACGTGGGAATTTGCAAAGTAAATGAACAGACTGACTGATCGCCATGATTTATACCACTTTAAAACTGCCACTAGAGGATAATGTGGCTTTACTAGTCTTGTTTCTGGGCAGCAGTAGCACAAATAAAAACATTCACTAATGGAACCCGGAAAGATTATATTTATATAATAGATATATAGATTTGGTGTATAGTGTTCACCACAAGGAATAAACACTACTTTATTTTAATAAGGTATGCAAGACTTTTTTTTAGTAAATAAGATAATTCTCTCCGTATTTTACATGGAAAACATGAATAAAATGTTTGCTTTGGCCCTTTATACCTTGGGTCTGGACACTTCTTTGTATGTGTTAGTTAGCACCTAAAGAATGCTAGTTGGGTGCATTTACCTGCAGTGGCTATACGGTATTAGAATAAAGCTATCTCCCTTTTTCGTTTGGGCTTAATTTATTCACAAATTACCTTTTCTGTCGATTTTGTTTTGTTCCTAAGAATACATTAACCATTACTCTGTATGTAATTACGTGTAACTGTTTAGTTCTATACAAAGGTATTCAAAATCCTTACCGTTTTTATCCTGCTGAATCACAAATGTTAAATGGAAATTTAATTCTGTCTAAACTTTTTTTTTTAATCCCTCATGTAGTTCAGGTATGGAATTGCAGCATTGTGGGTATAGATCAGCTGAACAAGACATACAAACCCTGTAGTTGCAGGTATTAATAAATAACACATGAAACATAGCATTGCAAATACAGCGCAACTGAGTAACACACAAACCCAGTGTTACAGGTATAGACAGTGGAGGCTCCTCCATAGTAGCACACGTGCACATGAACCCCCAAGCGCAAAAGGAAAAAAAATCCATTTTAATCTAAGTTAAATAGAAATAAGTATTATAATAAATATATGTTTAATATAAAGCCTCCTGTCCACTGATGTTGCCTGCCTATGCAAGAAAGAGCTATGAACAGGCAGCCTGTTCATAGTTCTAACGCACTGCTGCAGCGCACGTGAGATAGAAGAAAGACCCTATTTGCTCAATTTCTGCCAGAACCTTGCTTACATTACAAAGCGCTGGCTGAGCTGCTCATTTGATCCCCGTTCACACCGTAAAGGCTG
The DNA here is from genome assembly GCA_023333645.1 of Sceloporus occidentalis. Taxonomy (NCBI): domain Eukaryota; kingdom Metazoa; phylum Chordata; class Lepidosauria; order Squamata; family Phrynosomatidae; genus Sceloporus; species Sceloporus occidentalis. The sequence goes on along the minus strand of JALMGF010000038.1, from coordinate 5,980,155 downwards.
TGCGAACGGGGAAGGCACTCCCAGCCAACACACTCACCACCCAGCCCAGTGACTGATGCAAGCGGGGAGGTGGGTCTAACAACGCAAGGCGCGAAACCCCATTGGAATTACCCACCAGCCGACACTGGGTATAGATCAACTGAAAAATCACAAGCAAACTCAGAATTGAAGGTAGAGATCAAATAAATAATGCCTGCAACCTGTAACGCAACAGACATAGGTCCCAGGTTGCACACCCCAAAGGACAGCCCTGGCACTCAGATTTCACACATAGGACTTGTCCCTGGACCTAGATTGGACGCGTAGGACTTCCATCTTTGCCCCTACTTTCACATCCATGCCATCACGCATACTCATTTATTCACTTTTATTTTTAATTTTTTCACGCTCTTTTGCACCCATATGCATTCCCACAGTGTGTGAGCAACGCTGAGTTAAGCAGCAGGTCTGTACGGAAGTGGGTGCGGGGGGGGTGTCACTTGGACCCCCCCCCAGAGTGTCAGGCTTGGTCGCAGTTGCGACCCCCTGTGACCGTGGTTGCTTTTCCCTTGTGTTAAAGACGGCCATGCCAATAATGGTTTCACACTAAAGCAGAATGCATATTTCCAAGCGTGAGCAAAATTAAGCACTGGCTTGTGGTAGAAGCTGGAGCCCTGCAGATGTTGTCTGTCATCTGATCTCTCTTAAAACTGATTGGCCGCTTAAAGACTCCTGCCCACAATGGGGCTGACTGAAGGTGTATCACATGCTGAACAGCATATATTCTGTGGAATCCCCCTATGCCAGGGGCGTCCAACATGCGGCCCGCGGGCCAAATGCGCCCCGCGAGACCTCGAGGTGCGGCCCGCGTAAGATCGGCAGCCAGGGCAACCGATCTTACGCGAGCCGCACCTCAAGCCCTGCTACTTACTTGTGGGAGGGTCTTCTGGACAGCACAGAGGAAGCGGAGTTCACGTGACTTCCTACTTCCTCTGTGCTTTAGCAGAGAAGGCAGAGGGAGGCCGCGCCCCCTGCTGAAGTCTGTGAGCGGCATCGAGGGAGCTGCAGTACAGGTAAGGGGGTGGGGAGGGTGTTTGAATGAGTGTGTGTGATTGAGGGAATGAATCTGTGAATTAATGATTATATGAATAAATGTGTGTGTGTGTGTGATAGCATGGATGTGTAAGTGCTGGAACCTAGGCATGATGGGACTGTGATTGCTGTTAGCAATCACACTCCTATCATGCCAAGTCAGCCAGTACATGCTGAAACCTGGCCAGCTGCCCCCCTTGTGTAGTGATAATGCCAGCAGTATGGGGTCTGCACTTACAGCCACCCTGTACCAGCATGTACTGGCTGACTTGGCATGATAGGAGTGTGATTGCTAACAGCAATCAGTCCCATAATGCCTAGGTTCCAGCATTTACTGGATGGATGTGTAAGTGCTGGAACCTAGGCATGATGGGACTGTGACTACTGTTAGCAATCACACTCCTATCATGCCAAGTCAGCCAATTTTGTCCAATTGCGTGTTACCTACTTTTATTAAACATGTGAGTTTTTATTAGTATTTTTAAAGGTGGGGGGTCATTTTCGGTTTTGGCTAAGTGAACCCTGAATGTTTTGGTCCAGAATTTTCATTTTAGTTCATCCCTAGAATAAATCTAGGGAATCCTGAATTTGTAGTCGCAAAACTTTCAAGGCCCAGAAATCAGTGAGAGGAAGAGTAAAGGTTTTGTGTCATTTTACTTTATTTTAATCTGCATATTTTATTAAAGGCCATATTTTTTGTCACAGTGAAAAATGAGTGTGGCCCGCGCACGTATACAATTCTGATGAAGTGGCCCACTGCAGAAAAAACTTGGACGCCCCTGCCCTATGCATTATCTTGTGCTATCCTATACCCCCTGCAGATCAAAAACATGATGCTGCCATCATCATATTTCACTGTAGGGATAGCGCATTTTGAAAAGCCGGTTCCAACCACTTGGATATTTTTGTTTTTTTGTGTGTAATTTGTGCATCTGTGTTACTTCATATCCATATTCAGTTATTTGGTATTCATTTTCCTTCAGATTCACACCCTGACCTATGATCCTACAATAATTAGGATTCCATCCTGAAACTTGACAGCACATTGTCACTAGTGAGCCTGTGGTTCACAGATGAAGGTCAGCGATATGGTAAAAGTGTTCTTTTTGGGGCAACTTACTAGGCAGCTTCCAGAACACAGGGTTGGATGGATATATATATATATATTTTTATTTTTTTTTACCAACTAAAACAACTCTTCTTGCAACAATTCAGCGAGTTTCAGTGTTTAAAGGTAAAATGTAATACACTGTGAAACTTAAATGCAGCATGTGTAATGCAGTAATGTGAGATAGTTGGTACAGTGCCTTGCAAAAGTATTCACCCCTGTTGGCATTTTTCCCAATTTTGTTGCATTAAAACATGGAATTAAAATAGATATTTATTTGTATTTCATGTAATGGACATACACAAAATAGTCCAAATTGGCAAAGTAAAATTATCACAAAAAAAACGTAAAAGTGGTGCATGCGTATGAATTCATCCTCTTTCCTGTGAAGCCCCTAAACCAATTGCCTTCAGAAGTTATGTAATTATAGCACATGCAGGTGGGCTTTATTTTAGTGTCACATGATCTCAGTATATTCTCACCTCTTCTGAAAGCAGCACCATGAAGACCAAAGAGCTCTCCAAACAGATCAGGGGCAAAGTTGTGAAGAAGTACGGATCAGGGTTGGGTTATAAATATCCAAAACTTAGAACATTCCATTATTAGAAAAAAAAATAAGCAAACATGTTTGCTGTTCACGAAATGGTATGTATGAGACTCCCCAAGAAGATACTTTTGTCAGATGAGGCTAAAATTGAGCTTTTTGGCCATCAAGGAAAACGCTATGTCTTACGCAAACCCAACACCTCTCATGACCCCAAATCCATTCTAATTCCAGGTTGGAATGCAACAAAATAGGAAAAATGCCAAGGGGTGAATACTTTTGCAAAGCACTGTGAGTGGTCGCAACCCCTAAATTTTCATTGATGGACAAAAGGCAACTAATTAGGTTTATTTTTCAGCTTCACTTGTATTTAATAAAGTAGAACAAGAAGCTAAAGTTTTGCCTATAGCCCATTTTGGGGGGATGATTAAGAGCATATGTTGACATATCAACTAAAGGGACACAGTCATCATATCCACATTAATGTATATGATAGCTGAGTGTACCCTTTAAATTATCATTTAATCTATGGAAGACTTTCGAATCCACATTATGCATTTTCACTCTTTCCATGTCCTCTAGCTCTAGATATGTTCAGTCAAACATATTTCCTTTTTGTTCCTGCTTATGCAGAATAGACTCGCCGCCAGCCAGCTTGAACAATAGTTTCAGGGTTTTTAACAAGACACCTCACACAAATGCTCCCCCTTTGACTTCGATTGCACAACTAAAGAAGGTATTTAAAAAGGTTATTTACAAAGTACTTTAATATGTGTCACGGCATGTGAGTGAGGCTTTGAGTTTGGGAGGGGGAGACCTTGCCTGTGAAATGTATTGTCCCACCTAATAGCACAGCTTCAGTGAACAAACCACATAAGCCACAATATACAAAAAGCTAAATCAATTACCTTTACATTTGGTTTCAGTATTATATTATATTTTTCTACTTCACTTCTTGTAGCAGAGGGAAAGTCTCTGCCGATCCAGGTAGGGCAGAAAATCAAACTCCTGAAACCTTTTTTTTTCGGCCCTATCCTGGGTAGGGGCTTCTGCCTTTTTTTATTTTCTATTGGACTTGTGGGAGCCTTGGGGTTCACTAGCTTGATTTTACAGGGAGATATATTTGTGTGAGAACTCTGCATAATCCACTCAGAATTGTAACATATGATTATTATCACGTTTGCAGGTCTAATGCACCTTTTGCTAATCTAAAGAAAAAGTGTCTGATGGCATGACCACTGATTTGAAAGTGTCTGATAGCTTGACTCCAGTGGTTTTGGGCTAGGTTTTTTTCTGGGGTTTTCCTGAAGACACTGGAGATCCTAAAAAAGCTACCTCTGAAACGGGACATACAGCCTGTAAGAATTGCAAGGCTACTTTATCTGACCCCACTAGGAAGTTATGCTCTTCCTGCATTAAAGCTTATGATGATGTTACTGCTGTTTTCAAAGATTCAATGAAGACAAAGAAGAAAGATATTCTAAGCGATGGAATCTATGACTAAAATCCTTGGCAGCAGCTAAAGCGTCTAAACATTGTTTGTGTAGCATCTCCTTTGAGGGTAAAGAATTATTGGGGAAGTAATTCTAAAGATAACTACTGGGGATGAGAATTATTTACTCAGGAGAAGACATCTTCCTCAGTTTTGGCCTAACCCGTTTAACCCCTTAAGGACCAGGCTGTTTTTTTCTTCTTGTACCTTTTGTGACCAAGGCTGTTAACATTTATGCGGTGCTTGTGTTTAGCCGTAATTTTCTTCTTTCTCGTTTAGTGTAATTACACAAATTATATACTCCTTTTTTTTCAGAACAAGAAGGGCTTTCTTTAGGTACAATTATTTTGATCATTTCATCTAATTTCCTATAAAAGAAATAATAAAATATGGTGAAAAGGCACCTTTTTCACTTTTATTTAAAAACATATTTTATTTATCTATAAAAGCTAATGAAAAAACTGCTAAATAGATTCAACGATTTGTCCTGAGTTTAGAAATACCCAATGTTTTTATGTTGCAAGTTATAGGGAAAAGAGTGCAAGCATTTTGCTACATTTTGGGACCTCTTTGAAGCAGGCAAGTTCAATTTACCCCATCAAACTGTATATTTTTGAGGACTGGACACCCCATGGGTATTTCAAATGCTAGTATTTAAACTCTTTCCATGCCAGGAGTTCTGGGAATAATTTTAGCACTTATAAAAAGTGTATTTTTTATATATATATATTTATTATTTTTGGTGGATGGTGTCACGTTTATATTGGATAACCGGACACATAGGGTGTGCAAGGGTTAACGATACCACCCCTTTGGTCCCTCACTTAACCCATAAACACTCCACACATACCACCCCAGACTGGTAATACGCTGCCACCACCAAGTTATATTTTAAGCTGACTACAGCTTATGGACACTTCAGTAACGCACAGTACCACATTGGACAAGTCAAAAATGTAGAAAAACCAATTTACGTAAAACAATTAACCCCTTTGTGACAATGGCTGATTTTATTTTTGTACCCTTTGTGACAATGGCTGTTTTAACATTTCTGCAGTGCTCGTGTTTAGCTGTAAGTTTCTTCCCGTTTACTGAACCCACACGAGTTATATATTGGGGTTTTTTTCAGGACAAGAAGGGCTTTCTTTAGATGTAATTATTTTGATTGTATCATATCATTTAATAAATAAATTATGGTGAATAATTTAGAAAAAAGGACTTTTTCTAACTTACTTGAAAAATCTTTTACTCATCTTTAAAAACTAATGAAAAAGCCTGCTTTTTATGTTTTGTTTTGGTTTTCTTTTTGCTTTTTTTCTGCAAGTTATTGGGCAATAAGTACAAGTAGTGTTTTCCTATTTCAAAACCATTTTCTCCAAATCTGATAATTCTGCCTTTATGTGCTATTTCGGGTATCTTTGAAGCCGGCCAATGCAATTTAATCAATCAAACCATATATTTTTGAAAACTAGATATGGTATTTCAAATGCTGGTATTTTAACTGTTTCCATGCACACATTTTATCACCAGCCCTTGTCAACGTATGTAGTAGTATTTTTTGTGTGTATTTTTCCCACACAAGTTGTACTTTAAGTATAAATTTATAGCGCCTGATATATGTCACTGTCACACAGCACCCCAATATGTGTTCAGCAACATCTCCTGTGTACAGTGATACCCCACATTTTTCAGTGTTGAACTTTGACATTTGGTGATCCTGTGCCCATGCCCTATTACGTACATCTTTGAGCCTGGCCAATTCAATGTGCCCTATAAAACCATATATTTTTGAAAATGAGACACCCCAGGGTATTTTAAATGTTGGTATTTTAACTCTTTGTATGCACACATTTTACCACCAGCCTTTTTCAGTTGTACTTTAGGTATGAATGTACAGCCCCTGGTAAATGTCACTCTCTGTTGCAGACAGAGTTGATAGATTATTGGGAGGGGGTGGTGAGGACCCAGCTGTCTTGGTGCTTATTGGCACCAATGACACAGGAAGATGGAGTGTCCTAAAAGGTAATTTATGGAGTAAGATTAAAAAAGGACCTCTAAGGTAGTCTTCTCAGAGATACTACCTGTGCCATGCGCTACACCAGAAAGGCAGCAGGAGATTACGCAGCTAAATGCATGGCTGAAGTCTTGGTATAAGAAGGAGGGCTTTGGGTTTTTAGAGCACCGGGCTGATTTTGCTTTGGGGTATGATCTCGTATAGTCATGATGGATTGCACCTAAATGCAAGAGGGTCCAATGTACCTGGGGAGAGAATAGCTAGATGGTTGGAGGAGATTTTAAACTAGGAATGGGGGGGCGGGAATAAATACCGGGCTAGACGGTATAGAAAGGGAAGGTGATTTACTTAGAAACCAGGTGGGTGGATCTGGGGGCTTGGTCTATACAGATAATAGGGAGACGCAAGGACAGAAAGCGATTACAGCATTAGTGTTAAATGACAAGCTAAAGGTCATGCTTGCAGTTTAGTGAATAAGATCCATGAACTTGTAACAGTAGTGGCAACTGAGAATGTTGATATAGTAGCTGTTACTGGGACATATCAATAACGGGGTACTCTTTATATAGAAAAAACAGAAAGGGCAAGAAAGGGGGAGGGGTGGCCCTATATGTGAAAAATAACATAAAATCTAACTTAACACAAGTTGGTGAGGAGAACATAGAGTCGGTTTGGGTTACAGTACAATTTGGCAAAAGTAAAGTAACTCGTGTAGGTGTGATTTATAGACCCCCAGGACAAGTAGAAAAATGAGATAATCTACTAGTGGAGGAAATAGCTAAATGACAGTGAAAGGGGATGTTATAATCATGGGTGACTTTAATTTGAAAAGTTTAGGATCTAGTGATCATCAGTCTGTGTGGTTTAACCCCTTCAGGTCCGACGCAGGTCCCTTGAAGAGCGCAGTTTTTTTGTAAATATTTAAATTCCATGCTCGTGATTCGCTTCAAAGCGATCACGTGCACGGAATTGAGGGGGAGTGGCTGCTACGGATCGCTGGGGACACCCAGCGGTCAGTAGCAGCCGCTCCTTGCGATCCCAGCGTTCATAGCGACGCTGGATCGCGCATCATCGATGACGTACCTGGTACGTCCCGGTCAGCCGGTGACCTTTGACCAGGAAGTACCAGGTACGTCCCGGTCTTGAAGGGTTTAATATATGATCAGAACCGAATCGCATCATACAAAAACAAAAGTTTTAGATTTTAGAAAAGCTGATTTAAGGCTAATTGGCATTAGCCTGTAGTTGTGGGAGGGGCTGTGGTTGCAGCGTCTCACGTTTGCTGATGCTGTAAGGAAGTGATGTCAAGGAACTTCCAGAAGTGGCATCGCGGTTTTCGGCTAGTATTGGTAGTGTGGCGGTTCTGTGTTTCAGGAACCGTTACAAGCCAAACAACTCCTGTAAATCAGGTTTTTCCAGGTTATTCGAGGGGGGGGGGCACCACCTTCCTGTTATACTTTGTTTTCTTGTTGCTTGTTTGTTGACTCATTTGCGGGGTCTATGCAGGGTTCTGTTGTTGGTACAGACTCCATTGTGTATGCATGGCACTACACAGGGGCTGTTCATCAAACATAAACCTTCCCAAGCTTGTTTATCCCTTTCAATTCTGATAGTCCTGCACTACACATTATTAAGCACGCCCACTTGCCTTTGTGCACTTATATTACATAATATTGTTGGCAATACGTCTTATACTATACTATACTTCTATACTGCTGGGTTCATGTTACTATGTCTGCACTTTTAGTGTGTTTACATTCCTTCGCTATATCTTTCTTCACATTACTAACTATACGTTACAGCTTGTCCGTGTGATTGTTTCATGTTTTCACTGTGCTGGTTCTGCTTTTATGTGGTGTTGTTGTTAGGGACAGAGACGGTTGCTTTAGGTTTTGGGGGTTTTGATGAGGCGGTTAACCCTGTCAGCTTTAGGTTAAGGTCCCAGGTCATGTGGTTGTGTATTTTTTTGCTTTAGGTCTCCCAGTACTATTCTGCGATAGGTCTCCTTTACCTAGGTACTTCTCAAACAGTGACAGAGGGGACCTCCACCTCAGGTACTGGTTTTATCCTCCTCGTTTGGAGGTTACGTCACTCGAGCTAGTCATTTGTGCCTCACTATTAGGTAGGCCTCCCCCTATGTTTTTCATCCCACTTTATCGCATAGCTCGTTTAGGTATAGGGTTTTAGATCCTAGGGCCTGTGGTATCTGTCTGTGGCTCCTTTTATATATTCATTTAATGCCATATCAATCGAACAAGAGGAAAGGTCTTCCATTCCCCACTCACCCGCGCAAGGGTCAGACATTGCTGCCTCACCTTCTCTACGTGCTTGGAGGATTCCCAAATTGATGGCAGAATTAACAAGGAGAGGCATTCCATTTTTGGCCTCGGCTAGGATAGCAGAACTTTTTCGCCTACTGTTTAGGCCTGTCTCCTTCTCTTAGGTCCAGCCCTCGACAATCTTGTTCTGTGGACTTGGCTCAAATGAGGGACATGCTCACCTCACTAGTGGCATCGGTCTCCATTCACGAGAACATGGCCAATTTGGAAGCCAGCCTGCTTGGGCAGGCCCATCCCCTACCTAATTTTGGACCTACCCCTTCAGGGGTCCTGAAAGGAAAAGAGAAATTATCTTCCCGAGTTTGTCCTGGCTTTCAGCCTTTACAGGGACGTTATCTGCTTAGCATTCCCTAAGGGAGGAATTCGACCATTATTTATTTAAAATTGTGGAATTGGGTTGCAGATATGGGGGTCATGCCTTTTATGATTTCCACAGATCTACCAGCCTGGACCATGTAAAAATTATTCATTCACATGTCTACCTGCAGCTACTAGTGGCCACCCTTCCCTCTCTGGAGCACCCCTTTGTAATTACTTGGGACAGCTGAGCCACGTTACCTGAGTTTAGCCCTACCCTTATATTCTTGCTCTGCCCTACAGACTTGGCCCGTGCATTTGTTTGGCTTGGGTCCCTGTTAGTCTGCTTTCAGCTAAAGATCTGTTTACTTGTTCTGATTTCCTGTGTATGACCTTGGCTACGTTCTCAATCCTGATTTGTGTAGCAGACCCCAGCGTGTCCCAGGCTTACCTACCTTCCGAGCCGTGTGCCCTGTCTGAGGGCTTCCAAGCCATGTGCCCTGCCACTCTGGTTTCCCTGGTCCTCGCTACAGTTCCCCTGTCCTCGCTACAGTTCCCCCTTATTCTTTGATTCCAGTCCTGCTTTTCTGTCTGTTGGGTGCCTGTCTGTACCTACCTACCCACCATGATGCATCAAGTAGCCTACACTGACAAAAATGGCAACCTGAGGTGTCGAAGGTGTTACGAATCTAAGACCCGCCTACAAAAAGAGATAGGTCTACCCAACTTATCATGCGTTTTAAGGGGCGTAGGAGCGGATGTTCCTGCAGAGATAGTGGAGGGAGGGCTGTTGGTAGAGGGACAAAAATGAGTGGGCAGAGGACTGGGAATTCGACTTTGTTTCGAAAAAAATTCCAACTTGTGTTGCATCTCTGATCATTACGTGCTGTCCCTCAGTTATAAGAAGACGAATACATCCGGTCTGAGTACAAAAATTATGTCTTTTTCCTACTAATTCCCCCTGGTGCCCAGTAGCAGTTCTGAGAGCTGGTAAACCGATTTTGCCCTTTCCCAGGGAGCCATTATCGTCAGTTGTGTTCATAAGATATGTTAGGTTATTACTAACCAGGCCTTAACCTGCTTGCATACTTGGGTCACTCCTTCAGGGCAGCCTTGGCGGCTTTGAAGAATATAGTTCCTGCCCTTATAATCAAGCAGCTAGGCAGATGGCAATCCTCCTGTTTTTCACTATATATTCCAAAAAATACATCTGAAATTCGCAATGCCTTTATGTCACTCGCTCTATTGTTTATTGTTACATATTGTCATGTTTACTTATGACCAAGTTATGGTTGGACTAACTTTGTCTTCTTCCTTTTGCCCTCTTCTAGGCTTACCTGGTACGTCGGGTTTGGCATACCTTAGACCGAATGGCCCTTTCGTCATTATGTCTCCATTCCACTAATTCTATTAATTTGCCCTGACCACAATTCTAAAATGAGAACATTGTACAGCTCTACGGAATTTGATGGCCTTATATAAAACAATAAATAATAATAATAATAATTAATGGAGTCATCAGATGGAGTCCAGGAGAAATGGGATTATGTAAAAGTTGTATTACTGAAGATAACAGAAACTTTGTATTAGGCTGGTCAGTAAGAGTAAAAAAATTAAATAAACCACTGTGGTACTCTGCAGAAGTGGCCAAAATCGTAAAAGACAGGAAGTTAGCCTTTAGTAAATACAAAAATACCAAAAGTGAGGAAGATAGATAAATATAAAATTAGGCAGAAAGTGCTGCCAAATAACATGCACAAGAGAGAATTGCCCTGTCAGTAAAAAAGGGAGATATAACATTTTTAGATAGATAAATGAGAAAAGGAAAGTAAAACAAGGATTAGTTAGATTAAAAACAAAATAAGGAATGTATGTAGAAGAGGATAAAGGTCTAGCTGACTGCCTCAATGAATATTTTGGTTCAGTTTTTACAAATGAAAATGAGGGAATGGGACCTCAATAAGGTATAGAATATTTGATGCTGTCCTAACCTCAATGTGCGAGGAAAGGGATTTAGGGGTAATTATTTCTGAGGATTTAAAGGTAGGTAGACGATGTAGTAGAGCAGCAGGTAATGCTAGCTTGGCTGTATAGCGAAAGGTATTAGCAGGGCCGGCCCAAAACAAAATGCCGCCTGGGGCGAAGTTTAAAATACCCCCCCCCATTATCTACCCTTCCCCCCCCGTACTTACCTTTCAGCAGTCCTGCGGTGAGTCTCCCTGCTCGGTCTCGGTGCCGGCTTGAAATGCTGAGCGCTGGAAAGACGTCATCTCTTGTCAGATATTTTATGATGAAAAACATGTATTCTATATATGTATTGTGATAGGTTCACACCTTTCCTCCCATGTAATGTCTTAAAAAGAGGTTATTCTCCACCCTAAGTGATAAGTTACCAAATTTCAATTTTATACATGTGGATAGGTCTCACATTCAATAGATGAAATCGTGAGCACAATTATAAGAAAGGACTGAGAATTCAAAATAGTAATTATTTATTTAATAATAATAAAAATTACAGAAATCCAAAATTAAAACAGAGTATAACATAGAATGCCTGTTAAAGCTTATATGCATAAAAAATAAAAATAAACATACCAGTCAGTCTCGATATGAAGTCTAGCTTCAGTCTCTCGGTCTGCCCCAGAGTATAAACAAAAGTCTACATATATATAAGATTTTGTAACTAGACCTGCGTATCGCTACCTCAAAAAGAGTACTAACGGTCATAAAAAACTCAGGAGAGGAAAATCACCAAGGCTAAGCTGTTGATCATTTTTATAGAATAGCCAAAACATTCTATTCTTAAAACATTAAAAAAATCTTATGTAGCAGAAACTACTAGTACTGCGTAGTTAAATCCTTAACCTTAACTTCTACTGAGACCTGTAACAGTCATTAACCTTAACTTCTACTGAGGCCTGTAACAGTATTATACATGAACACAAAATGGAGTCAGAGCCATTTTATTTTACTTAATCGTATAATGATTATTTCTTTCTGTTCTCTATAATTGAGAACAAAGAAGTATACATGTATATAGATGCTTCAGTATATATGATCTAATTAACGTTATCTTCCATGAGAAAGTCAAGGAGTAGACACTACATATCCTTAGGAATGTAAATTGGAATGGGGGATACGTCGTAAGACCACCAAAACCTAATTTACTACCTAGGAGGCAACGTCTAGAGCAGTGATGGCAAACCTTTTTGAGCCCAAGTGCCCAAACTGCAAACCAAAACGACTTATTTTTTTCAAAGTGCCAACACTGCAATTAAACCTGAATAACGAGGTTTTAGTTTAGAAAAAACAATTCGTACAGTTTTTCAAACTAATTAACAGCTTTTGTTTAAAAAGAAAAACACAATAACAGAGCTTTCCATTAAACATTTTTTTTATTGAAAAAAACAAAAAAAAATAAAAAACAACTGTACACGTGCATGTATTTTTTTAAATTGGTTATAAAACTTACTTGATTTGCGGGAATCGGTGTGGGGTCAGTCCCCAGTTGCTCCTGTGATGTCCGTGTGTCAGGTGATATCCCACGCAGGCAGTGGCGACTCGCTGTCAGAGAGAATTCCCCGGTGAGTGCCATCTTTGAAATTACATATCTATGATACACACATACTCATTAACTCATGCTCTCCCTCATTCAGACTATTCATCCACATATTAACTCATGCTCTCCCTCATTCAGACAATTCATCCACATATTAACGCATGCTCTCCCTCATTCAGACAATTCATTCACATATTAACTCATGCTCTTCCTCATTCAGACAATTCATCCACATATTAACTCATGCTCTCCCTCATTCAGACAATTCATTCACACATTAATGCATACTCTCACGCATTCACACAATGCATCCACACATATTAATTCATACTCACTCATTAACATGTACCCCCTCTCCCTCCCTTATCACTTTCTACCCCTTCTGCCTCCCTTATCACATTCTACCCCTTCTGCCTCCCTTATCACATTCTACCCCTTCTGCCTCCCTTATCTCTTTCTACCCCTTCTCCCTCCCTTATCACTTTCTACCCCTTCTCCCTCCCTTATCACTTTCTAACCCCTCTCCCTCCTCTTTCCCTACTCACCCCCTTTGTATTTCACTCACCTTTAAAGTCCTGCGGCGGGAGAACGAGGCTTCTGTCTTCACTCCTGAGCGCTGGATATGGTGTCATATACCGGCGCTCAGTATGAAACGTCGGCACTGCGGCGGAGGTAGAGGCCTCGTGGAGGAGAGTGAGGGGGGCCGAGCGGTCCAAAAAAAAAAAAGCGTTTCAGGCTGCCCAGGACTTAAAGTCCCATTGCGGGACTGTCCTGGGCAATCCGCTGGATGGTTCCAAATTCGGCAGGGGGGCAACAGGGGGGGGCAAGGAATAACCTAGGGGGGGCAATTGCCCCCCCCTTGCCCCCCTGTAGCGACGCCACTGCACGCAGGTGCGTCAGATGTTTGAGAGCGGGGGCGTGGCTTCAGTGTTCTCTGGGGAGGGTTCTCCCCAGAGAACTGTGGGAGATGTAGTCCGCGGGAGCCGACGCCGTGACTACAGTGTATGACTGTAGTCACGGCGTGCCCACAGAGACGGCTCGGCGTGCCACGCGTTCGCCATCACTGGTCTAGAGATATGGGTGACTACAAAGACCTGATTTACTATCTAGGAGTAGTAGAAGTATTAAACACTCATCTACAGACACCAGACAAGCCAGAAGGCTTGTTTTTCCCTCAGAAATCTCATGGTGCATTCACAACCACAAGGGATTCTGGGTAGGCACATACAAATAAGGTTAACAATAATAATAATAATTTCTGAGGGAAAAACAAGCCTTCTGGCTTGTCTGGTGTCTGTAGATGAGTGTTTAATAATATTTCTACTACCCCTTACATTTAAGTGGAAGGGTTTCCATCACCTTTTACCCACCATAACTTATGTAATGGTACTATCTAGGAGGTAACATCTAAAGATAAGGGTGACCATGGATAAATTCCAAACACATAGGGTAATGGTCTCTTAGATCAGAGCGTCTCTCTGAGGTAAATTAAGAAATTACAACAGTGTAAATATGAGTAGAAGTCCTAATTATAATGGGTAAAACCCACCGTTATGATTGGAGAATTCCAATCAAGAGGTGGAGGTTATGATAATAAGCCCTGTCTTTAAAAGCTTATGTCTTTAATAATTGAGGGGGACTCACCTAAACAAACGGAACTCACCCTAAAACGCACCCTGAAACAAAGGCACCCTGAAACAGACAGACCTTGACGGACTTATTCACCAAATTTACCCCAGAGAATTTGGAACATCTTAAGATCCTGGCACCATATTTTATTCTCAGAGTTACTTGGAGTACTAACATATATAACTTTTAGAAAGTTATATTTCTTCCCACTTAATTTTTTTTGCCACTGAACCTGGATTAACTTCTACAAGGACCAGTTGGACAACAGCAACAAGTGGTGGTAATTATAATTGTTTTATTATTCTGAATAGAGGTGAATTTTGTCTTCTTCATATAGAATTCCCTTTTCTGGGAAATAGCAAGTATTTGATATTATTGTATATGACGGCTTGTGAGACTGCAGCTTATAACCCGTGATAATGACAATAATGAAAAGGTATTTTTACCTGTAGAAGAAGTTTGACATTATTTGCATCTATTAGGAACTTCACTAATAATTTTAATGTCATATTAGTAGAACTAATATATAGATAGTTAGTGATCTTTTTATTACTGCCCTGATTATTATCATTATTGGTTGCTGAGTGGACTGGAAATTAATTGTGTGTTAGACTCAAAGTAGTAATTCATATTGATAACTTTCGATTATATACTGTATTTGGAACTGATTCAATTTGACATGTTTTAAGAATTTTGTGTTTTATATTATGCACTGTGTGACTCGTATATATATTTTATAAATTATTATTATCCTTTATTTATATAGCGCCAACAGTTTACGCAGCGCTTAATACAATACATAAATTAAAGGGATATGACAAGACAAGAATTGACAGACTAAGACAAACCGATACATTTGGTGGAGAGAGCCCTGCTCGCAAGCTTACAATCTAGAGGGAAATGGGGTGACAAACATAAGGCATAGAGAAAGGGTGAGAGGTATTGTGGGGGTTGTATCGATGACAAGGAAGTTCTAGCAGCTAAGATGGTATGCTTCTCTGAAGAAGTGGGTTTTTAGATGTTTCTTGAAAGTTGGGAGGGAGGGAGAATGCTGAAGGTTCCTTGGGAGTAGATTCCAGAGATATGGGGCAGCTCGAGTGAA